>OY821755.1:31750915-32083555 GCA_963682095.1 Potentilla sterilis | reverse complement strand
AAATTTAAATATTAATTTGTTAGTATGTTTTGAAATATGTTAGTATTATTGGTTATTATATTAATTAGAATTTGTTATTTAATGTAATATAATTTAATATTAATTAATGTATTAATGTCTCAAGCTGCAGATGGCCGACGCATTCAGACAGTTGTTCGGGGGCCGTCGTTCCAGATCTAGGGGTTCTGCAAATTCCGCCGGTTCGGCAGACTCCGACAGGACCCATAGCCAGCCTGAGAGGACCACCAGCCAGTCGCGGAGGAGTCGTAGATTCATCCCAGCCGCGGAGGACTGTGGATTCATCCCAGCCGCGGAGGAGTGTGAGTTCTCGGCACCAGACCCTTCTCCAGGCGGGGCGGCCGTCGAGCAGTTCACTTCCGCCTGTCGGGCCAGATGCTCCGAGGTTCAGTCGCAGCTATTTCAGGACGAGATAGCTGCAGACGTTCCTCAGGTTCGTATGCCTGAGGTCATCGGGAGCCGATGACGAGTCCGACAACGTCTGCTGCTGACTCGACTGAGGGTCCTACTCTCCCAAAATCAGCTCTACCTCCCGTACAACATTTCTGCGATATCGGAGGTCGACTATCGTGGTGTGCCCATATGGCCTGATATGCCTCAGTACGTGAGTGCTGCGGAGGCATACCAGCAACAGCCATTTGAGAACCCTAACCTCCTGATTTTCGGCGAGGAGAAAAGGAAAGTCGACAGACGGGTCATCGAGTTCAGGTAACATTCGATTTTATTAATTAAATGTTTTATTAAAATTAACGCACTAATATTTAATTTTATTAACCAATCGTCGTTTATGTGATAGGGACAGCCGCTAGAAGTTCAACGAGGAATACGAGAGGTGTCATATGTTTTGACACGCTCAGGAGAACTGTTGATCTGAGGGGGAGGATCCAGATCAACGAACCTCCTAATCAGGAGGTTCAGGGGAAAAAAAACGGGACTACTCGGGTTGCGTGAGGGCACTGATTAAGGACAGAGTCCCTATGTTGTGGACACGGTGGGCTGATGTGCCCGAAGAGATAAAGTGGGAGGTGAACAACGCCGCGTCGGTGAGTAATTTAAAAAATTTAATTTATTTATCGTAATATTTAATAATTTTCGGTATTGTTACAATTGTAAAACTAATAAATATTATCTTTCAGACATTCTTCGAGATTGCCGAACACAAGCGGGATTGGGCGGACTTCGTGCAGAACTCGAGGTACGTTGGGAATTCCTCATCTTATAATTTGAAATATTTTATGATATTAATAATATTTCTAATGCACTTTTGTTTTTTCCGTAGGTTCAAAGAGTGGAAGAACGAGCTCCGTTCCCACTTTAAACGAATACGACAACCGTGGTCGTATGAGTACTCCCAGAGAGTTCATGTTCAGGGAGTACGAGTGGCGTTGGTTGAAGACAGTAGACTTCAACAACCCAGTTATGCAGGTAAATACTAAACTTCACTACAAATGTTTATTTTGTTAAAATTTTAATTATTATTTTAATTATTTTATAATTATTACACTAATATTTTTTTATGTATTTTTCTAATATTTTATTATTTGTTTGAAGGATCGTTCTCGGATAAACTCTGCGAACCGCCGCCGTAACACAACCCCCCCATCATGGTGGTTCTAGGCCGTTTGCACAATATCAGGAGGAGGCGCTTAGAGATCATCCTGATAGCAACCCGTACGTGGAGACGTTCAAGATCGCTTATCCACAAGCGACAGAACAGCTCGTAAGTCGTTCATTACGATTTTAAAATTTTAATTATTAATTTTACTTAATTATATATTTGTTAGAATATTAATTTTTTTTTTCCCGTCCAATTAGGAGAGGGTGAATCGGGTCGAAGAAGAGGTGTTCCAGCAAGTAGTTCGGAGACACAACCGAACATTTCAGAAGCCCTGCGCCAGGTCGGCCGTCCAATGTCCAAACGGCAGCGAGGATGTTCGACGCAGCCTTCCCAAACCGCTCAAACAACTACTACTGCCGGGGTTTGGGAAGTTCTGGATTAGGGCTCCTGAAGACCACTAAGGGAGGTCAAAAGAAGGGAGGCGAGGAGAGCCAACAGGTGAGGGGGGAAGTGCGGAGATTGGCAGAAAGAAAATGCAAGGTTGGCGGCCGAGTTCCAAGAGATCACAGGAGGAACAACGCAGATCACAGGAGCAACACCGCAGAACACAGCAGTATTATTTAGATCTGTCCAGTTGGCATGCTGAATGCGAGAGAATTCGGCGACACAACTACGCCGGCCAACAAAACTGGTGGTATGATATGTTCGCCGCACAACAACAAAACCTTGAACCCCCCGCCCCCGTTTCAGCCATTACTTGAACCTCCAATGCCTCAACCTCCCGAGTTCGGTCAGCAGGATGACGAGCATGATGGAGAGCAGGATGCTGGGGATGACATGGTGGACTTTAGTGGTTTAGGTGATGATTAGGGTTATATTTATGTATATTGGAACGAATTAAATAATAAGTCATTTAGGACGTGTTTCTTGTTGGTGCAAATGCATAGACTGTCTTTGTGATTTGCAGGTTGCTTGGAATGGTAATTTAGAAAATAATTTACTTTTTTTTTCACCAAATGTAAGAATAGCCGACGATTTTGGCATTATTTCGTCGGCTATAAGCACTATAGCCGACGATTTTTACCAATATTCGTCGGCTATAAGTCTTATAGTCGACGAAAATGACATTATTTCGTCGGCTATAACTAATTAATGCCTATTAAAATATTAATATATTCCGACGAAATAACCGACGAAATATGCTGGAATCGTCGGCTATACTTCAGAACAAATAGCTGACGAATTTCGTCGGCTATAGTTTACGATATCGTCGGCCATACTCGAAAATACCCGACGAATTTCGTCGGATATTTTGCCAAGGTTTGGTCGACGAAATGATGTTTCGTCGGTAAAGTCGTCGGCCATACTCGCATATAGCCGACGATTTCGTTATTTTCGTCGGCCATTGGTATTACCGACGGCGTTTTTACGACGAATTATAGCCGACGAAAATTTCGTCGGCAGAGGGTATAGCCGACGAAATTATGGCATAGTCGACGAAATTTTTTTCGTCGGCTATTCTCTCCGATCTGGTAGTGAAGAGTTGGATTTCGCTTCCAAGGCATGACCGACGATACACTACAGGAGTTGTGAATTTTTTGCAGTTCGTCGAGGAAAATGGACGGGAAGAGAAATTTTAGCAGTGCTTAATGAGTACGATTTTGGGCCCCTTAGCAATCATCCCGATATTGTAGCGGAAATACCTGAAAGACCTGAGGAGTACAAATTCTGGACACATAAGAGCATATTGTGGGAACTCCCGTACTGGTGTGACTTGTTGATCCGTCACTTCCTAGACGTTATGCACATAGAAAAAAATGTTTCTGAAAGTGTGGTGGGCACAACGCTGAACTTGGAGAGGAAGACGAAAGACGGTCCAAAGGCTCGCACTGATATGCAAAACATGAATATCAGAAAACAACTATGGTTGAAACAAGGGAAGAGAAAAATGCCACAAGCTCCTTACACCGTCAAGCCTGAGCATAAATCAGAAATTTTCTATTGGATAAGTCGGGCCAAGTATCCTTCAGGCTTTGCTGGAAATATAGCCAAGTGTGTGAACAGACAATTCAACAATCTTTACGGGTTGAAAAGTCATGACAATCATATCCTGCTACAACGTCTCTTCCCTGTTTTCATTCGACCGTTCCTTTCCCATCACGTTGTGGAGCCGTTAGTAGGGTTGGCAATATTTTTCCAGAAGGTATGCACACGGGAAGTTAGAAAATCTGACTTCCAGGAAATGCAACAAGACATCGTTCATATCATGTGTAAATTTGAGATGATATTTCCTCCAAATTTTTTTGACATCATGCCTCACCTCATGATCCATCTTCCTCGGCAGTTGTTGCTTACCGGTCATATACACTTCACTTTGATGTATCCGATGGAAAGGTACGTATTTTACACCTTATGTTAATTTCCTCATCAATATATGTGATTTAGTATTAATGTATTATCATAACACTTTAAAAACTTGATTTATAGGCAATTTGGACAATACGGTGATTTTGTCAAAAACAGATCCGCACCTGAAGGATGTATAGCTGAAGCATATATTGTGCACGAGTGCGTCACCTACATGAAGCAGTATTTAGGAGCGTTACAGGAAAGCATACCGGAAGATGTACCTTCACAGTTCAATCTTTCCATACTCTCCGACGATGTTGTACTCGGTGGAAAAATGCCAGTTTCCTACAAGTTGAAAGATTATGAGGTAGCCATTGCATATTGGTGGGTACTAATTAACTGTTTAGAAGTTCAGTTTTGGAAGAACATGCATCTAAACTGTGAACAAGTAGGAGGTGATCTCGATTACCACAACCGGACATTCGTAGAGTATTTCGGCCGCTGGGTACGTAACTTTAACATTATTCTATACGTATTTATATATTATTGTGTATAATTATTCATATTTATAGTTGATTCTGATGGTTGAAGATGGACCTTATTAAAAATGATAATCACCCAAATTGGTCGCACGAACTCAGACTTCTAGCGATGAAGCCGGTCTATTCAAAAGTTTATGCGATATGCAAGGTGAATGGTGTGTTATTTCGATGTGAAGAGAGAGACATTAGACTGAAAACACAAAATTCAGGAGTTATGGCACATGGTGGGGATGATGGAGTTGACTATTACGGTGTTCTCCATTCAGTTGTGGAACTGCATTATGGGGAAGGCATGAAAGTGCACCTTTCCAAGTGTAGATGGTTTGACACACGACCGCAGAGCATGAAAACCGATCAATACGGCATAACTTCTGTGAACACTAGTACATCATGGTATGAGGATGACCCGTTCGTTTTAGCCAAATGGGTGAAACATGTGTTTTATCTTGATGATCTCGCCAAGGGTGACCCGTGGAAAGTAGTCAACACTATCCACTATCGCAACATTTACCGGGCGTCTACACTTGGAGTAGCTGAAGAGAACGAGGAAGGTGGCACCGCGTATCAAGAGGCCAATTCAAACAGTATTCCTGACTCCTCATTTATTCGCCTAGACACGCCGGTGCGAATTCGACGTGAAGAGCCACTGCTTGTTGATGTTGATCCAAATGAAGAAACTAACGAGGACTCTAGTGGTGAGGAAAGACATAGCAATTCAGAAACCGAAGAAGCCTCATCCGATGATTCCGATTACAATCCGACGGATTAAGTAATTTAGATGATGTAATCTTTTCATTTGTAATCCACTAATTTCTAATGAACGGGCGTGGGGATGAGCCTCCCAGCTAGGCTGGGTTCCAAACCCCTTAAAAAAAAATTTGAAATATGTTGACTGCTGGGTTTCTGTTTTCTTGATGTTCAATTTTAGTTATATATGAACGGGAAATAGGAATACGAGAGGTGTAAACCTACTTATTTTTTTAATATTTTTCATATAATAGCCGACGCAAAACACGTTATTTCGTCGGCTATACTCATAATAGCTGACGAAAAATGCATTATTTCGTCGGCCATAACTATATTGAAAAATGCATATTTTATTTTAGACAGAAAACGACAAAAGAATAGCCGATGAGTACGTGGTTGTCTCTCGTCGGCTATGATTTTAAAAAAAACAAAAACAAAAAATGACCAGATTCCATTTTCTATCACTAACAATAAACCATTACTTCATCCTTCAAACAGAAAAAAGTCGTGAAATAAGATATGACCAAAATGATAAAATACGTTTACGGTTGAAAAATGACAAGATTCCGATAAAATCTGAGTGTCGAAAGATGCGGTCAAATGTTTTATTCCTTCGTTTCCCTAATGGTAGCGTTACCTTCGGTAAATATTTTGAGGAAAATTTTTATACGATTAGTTGCATCTCATCGATTTGAAACTATTATCTGTTGAAGGTCAGGCAAAAAAACGTCATTTGACAGTCCAATTACCATTTCTAAGCGTTTAGAGGTTTGACTTACCCGGTTGACCGTTCCGATCGAGCCTTTAACGTTGTCAGCTGAAGTTGAATTTTTTTCCATACATGTATTTAATCTTAACAGTGATATCTGTCGGTTGGAATAGATTTTCTAAACTTTTAGATTCTAAATCAGAACATACGCACTAATGTTCCTTAACTTGTTTACTAAGTGTTTGAGTGAATGTATAGTTTCAAATAGTTACTATACGTAGACTCTTCAAATGCAAAAATGTTGTGAAATAAGATATGACCGAAATAATATACGTCTACGGTTGAAAAATGACAACGTTCTGATAAAATCTGTGTGCCGAATGTTGCGGTTAACTGTTTTTTACTTTTGTTTTCCTATGGGTAGCCTGACGTTCGTTAAATCAATTTTGTAAAATTTTTACATGATTAGTTGCGTCTCATTGATTTGAAACTATTATCTGTTGAAGGTGAGGCCAGAAACCGTCGTTTAACTAGACTAATTTCCGTTTTAAGCGTTTAGAGGTTTGACTTAGTGGTTTGACCAATAGTTTAGCCGACGAAAATTATATTTCATCGGCTAAACCCTTGCGATCCGCGCCTTTTTATTGTCCGCCGTTGGATGACTCAGATCCGACGGCTGTTGATCTTCCAAAGTATAGCTGACGACATTCAAAGTATAGCCGACGACATTCAAAGAATAGCCGACGAAATATTTTAAATCGTCGGCTAAACTCTTGCGATCCGCGCCTTTTTATTGTCCGCCGTTGGATCGCTCAGATCCGACGGCTGTTGATCTTCCAATGTATAGCCGACTACATTCAAAGAATAGCCGACGTAATCTTGTAAATCGTCGGCTATTCTCTCTGCTATTCAAAGAATAGCCGACGAAATCTTTTAAATCGTCGGCTATTCTCTCTGCTATAAAAGCTGAAAGTCGCAGCAGCCCGACTTTTTCTCTCCTAAACCCTAAAACATCCCCCACAAAACTCTCCTTCTCCTCCTCCTCCGGCCTCCTCCTCCTCGTTCCCCTCCTCCTCCGGCCTCCTCCTCCTCCTTCTCCTCCGGCTAGGTAATTTTTTTTTTTCTGCAATTGTTAAATTGTTATATATATTGGTTATATATATAAATTGTTAGATTAATTATATATATAAATTTGTAGATTAATTATATAAATTGTTATATATTTGTTAATATATACACATATTTGTATATATATATATATATATGTGTTAATGTATATTTTAATTGTTATATATAAATTGTTAAATTAATTATATATATAAATTGGTAGCCTAATTATATAAATGGTTATATTTATGTTAATATATAAATGGTTATTTGTATGTATATATATGTTAATGATGAAATATAGTTATATTTGTATATAAATGGTTATATTTATGTTAATGGTTAGTATTATTTAAAATTAGTTAAATTATAAATATTAATTTGTTAGTATGTTTTAAAATATGTTAGTATTATTGGTTATTATATTAATTAGAATTTGTTATTTAATGTAATATAATTTAATATTAATTAATGTATTAATTTATTTGTTTCCAGATGGTCGATGCATTTAGACAGCTATTCGGAGGCCGTCGTTCCAAATCTAGGGGTTCTGGAAGTTCTGGCGGATCCGGAGACTCCGAGAGGACCCCTAGCCAGCCTGAGAGGACCACCAGCCAGCCTCAGAGGATCGATTCATCCCAGCCGCGGAGGAGTGTGAGCAGCCGGCACCAGACCCTTTTATCGGCGGGGCGGCCGTCGAGCAGTTCATGTCCCCCTCTCCGGCCAGATCCTCTGAGATGTAGTACGCAGCTATTTCAGGACGACATAGCTCCAGACGTTCATCAGGTCCGTATGCTTGAGGTTCATTGGGAGCCGATGACGAGTCTTGCGCCGTCTGCTGCTGACTCTACTGAGGGGCCAAGTCTCCCTAATTAGCTATACTTGCCATACAACAATCCTGCCATACCCGAGGTCGACGAGCGTTGTGTGCCCATATGGCCTGATAGGCCTCAGTACATGAGTATTGCGGAGGCATACCATCATGAGCCATTTGAGAGACCTGAGCTCCTGATTTCGGCGAGATTAAAAGGAAAGTCGACAGACGGGTCATCGAGTTCAGGTAACATTTGATTTTATTAATTAAATGTTTTATTAAAATTAACGCACTAATATTTAATTTTATTAACCAATCGTCGTTTATGTGATAGGGACCGCCGCTAGCAATTCAAGCAGGAATACGAGAAGTGTCATATGTTTTGATACGCTCAGGAAAAGTGTTGAGACCAGGGGGAGGATCCAGATCAACAAACCCCCTAATCAGGATGTTCAGGGGAAAAAACGCCGCGATTACGCGGGTTGCGTGGGGGCACTAATTAGGGATAGAGTTCCTATGTTGTGGACACAGTGGGCTGAAGTGCCGGAAGAGATCAAGAGGGAGGTCAACAACGCGGCGTCGGTGAGTAATTTAAAAAACTTAATTTCTTTATCGTAATATTTAATAATTTTCGGTATTGTTATAATTGTAAAACTAATAAAATATTTTCTTTCAGGCATACTTCGAGATTGCCGAACACAAGCAGGCTTGGGCGTACGCGATGCAGAACTCGAGGTACGTTGGGAATTCCTCATCTTATAATTTGAAATATTTTATGATATTAATAATATTTTTAATGCACTTTTGTTTTTTCCGTAGGCTCAAAGAGTGGAAGAACGAACTCCGTACCCACTTTACCGAATACGACAAACATGGTCGTATGGGTACTCCAAGAGAGTTCATGTTCAGGGAGTACGAGTGGCGTTGGTTGAAGACAGTAGACTTCAACAACCCAGTTATGCAGGTAAATACTAAACTTAACTATAAATGTTTATTTGGTTAATATTTTAATTATTAGTTTAATTATTTTATAGCTATTACACTAATATTTTTTTATGCATTTTTCTAATATTTTATTATTTGTTTGAAGGAACAGTCTCGGATAAACTCTGCGAACCGCCGCCGTAACACAACCCCCCATCATGGTGGTTCTAGGCCATTTTCACAATATCAGGAGGAGGCGCTTAGAGATCATCCTTTAAGCAACCCGTACGTAGAGACGTTCAAAAAGGCTTATCCATTAGCGACAGAAGAGTTTGTAAGTCGTTGATTACGATTTTAAAATTTTAATTATTAATTTTACTTAATTATATATTTGTTAGAATATTAATTTTTTTTTTTCCCGTTCAATTAGGAGAGGGTGAACCGGGCCGAAGAAGAAGTGTTGCAGGAAGTAGTTCGGGAGACACAACCGAACATTTCAGAGGAGGATCTGCAAGAAGCCCTGAGCCAGGTCGACTGATCGAATGTCCAAACTGCAGCGAGGATATTCGACGCAGCCTTCCCAAAACGGTCAAACGACTACTACTGCCGGGGTTTGGGAAGTTCTGGAATAGGGGTCCTGAAGACCACTAAGGGAGCTCAAAAGAGGGGAGGCGGGGACACCCAACAGATGAAGGGTGAAATGCAGAGATTGGCAGAAGAAAATGCTAGATTGGCGGCCCAGTTCTAGAGAACACAGCAGTATCATATGGAAATGGAGCGTTGGCATGCTGAATGCGAGAGAATTCGGCGACAGAACTATGCCGGCCAACAAAACTGGTGGTATGCTATGTTCGCGGCACAACAACAAGGCCTTGAACCCCCGCCCCCGTTTGAGCCGTTAGATGAACCTCCAATGCCGAGAGCTCCCGAGTTCATTCAGCAGGATGACGAGCATGATGGACAGCAGGATAGTGGCCAGGATTAAGGTTTAGGGTTTAGGGATGGAACAAATTAAATAATTAATGAAAAACGTGTTTCTTGTTGGATTGTCATTGTGAATTGCAGGTTGCTTGGAATGGTAATTTAGAAATTAATTTAATTTTTTTTCCCCAAAATGTAAGAACAGCCGACGAAATTGACATTATTTCGTCGGCTATCACTGCTATAGCCGACGATTTTTACCAAATTTCGTCGGCTATAACTTTTATAACCGACGAAAATGACATTATTTCGTCGGCTATAACTAATTAATATATATTAAAATATTAATATATTCCGACGAAATTGACATTTTCGTCGGCTATATTTTAGAACAAATAACCGACGAAACAGAAGAGATCGTCGGCTATATTTTATGATATCGTCGGCCATATGTGAAAATATCCTACGAAATTTCGTCGGGCATTATGCCAAGGTTTGGTCGACGAAATGTATTTTCGTCGGTGATAATGGCGACGATTTCGTTATTTCGTCGGGCATATGTGAAAATGGCCGACGATTTCGTTATTGTCGTCGGCTTTGGGTATTACCGACGCCGTTTTATCGACGAATAATAGCCGACGAAATTTTCGTCGGTAGAAGGAATACCAGACGAAAATTTTGAAATAGTAGACGAAATTTTTTCGTCGGCTATTCTGTCCGATCTGGTAGTGTATAAGGTATAAAAAAAATAATAAGGTTTCATAATTTTCTTAAGACGTCGCGGCGAAGTGAGTTTCCTTGCTCCTAGTCGATCTCCAGGTTAGGGTTCCTTGCTTTGAGTCTTTTCCTTGTCATTTTTATGTTTGAGATGAATTTCATACTGATGTGGAGGTGGATCCAATGGCTCTTAATGAGGAAGAGGGAAGAAATTGAAATGAGAGAATTGTAATTTATGTATTTGTTAATTTAAAATGTATGAATTAATGTATTTTGATTACTTGTTTGAATTTAAAACAATTTTTATCTAGAGTTTATTTATTTTATAATAATTTAAAATTTTTTAAAGTGTTGAAGGAAATCTCACATGTGTGTGCCTTGGTCTATTTTGTGTAGAAATAGGAACAATAGTTCCATGTAGTGTCAGGTTTAGTATTCCGTATAGATATAGGTGCCCTGCTACATACTTTATAATCCTCTATAAATAGAGACACCTATTGATTAATAATGATAATCTCTTCCTTCTCTCTCTACTTTATTATATTTATTCAACAACATAAAGCATGAAAGACTTTGCCTCGGCAAACTTAAGGCTTCAACAAAACGCCTCGCCTCTCGCCTTTGCCCTTTTAAACATTGTTTTGTTTGTTAAGTACTATCTAAGAAAAAATGTACAACCACCCGGTTTTTTGAGAAGTTTTTCCTATTGGCTAGTAAATGTTTTGGAAATTATTCGCACCAACCCAAAAGTAACATTTTCCTATAAATTATCTCTCTCTCTCTCTCTCTCTCTCTCTCTCTACATCGTTAGGGGTTGCGGAGAAAATAAGAGATTGCTGAACTGAACTATTGAAAGAGATCAACAGTGGTGAATGTGAACAATTAAGAGAAAGTTGTCGATGGCAATAGCATATAATCAGCGAGCAGGAATGAAAAAACTTCCCGTCATCGAAATCACCGTAAACGGTAAACCAAAGCTGGCGGTTAGTTTATTTTTAGATTCTTTGATAAGAGGATTGATTACATGCACAAGCAAAGTTAGGAATAACTAAGTTTAGCACATAACTCTTCCCAAATGATGTGTATTATTAGGGCTATGATGGGATGAAATTGGATTAATTCCGCGTCCCATCCCACTCTTAAACTTAGGACGGGATGAACCTTCAGTTTTTAAAATTTCATCCCACCAGGATTGGTCCTGTTGACAGTAGCCACAGAGGGGCTACAACAAGCCCACAGACCCGCAGCCAGTGTACCCGGGGCCGGCCCAGGGCCCGGGAGCGGATCATCAGCACCCGGACCCGGGGTCCAACAGTCTACCTTACGACCAGGGGCCCGGGGACCGGGGGCGCCAGCCTGCCAAAGAGGTGACCAGAGCTGCCCTTTGGTGTGCAAACAGAAGGAAACCAGTCCCACATCAAAGAGTGAGGCCAGACCTCACACCCGGCCACCTATATAAGGGCCTCAACTACCCTCATTAACAGGTAACTGATCTCTCCAACTGCTTATCATACGTGCTTAATTTACCTATTCATCCCAACTGTACTGGCTTAGGCATCGGAGAGGAGAAGACCGGCCCGCCCGGTATTCCCCTTAGTAAGCAGGTTTACAGGAGATCACGCTTGGATTCATCTGTCTCTACCAGGCCTACGGGTTTGTGCAGAAACAATTGGCGCCGTCTGTGGGAAGCTTGGATAAAAACCACGTAAGCATTACCAATGGCAGAAAGCTCAGAAGCAGGCCAGGAAAGAAATGCCACCGAGGAGCAGCGTGTTGCATCAGGGCAAGCGCTCATCTCCACCCTGGTCGTCGCGCGAGAGTAGCGCAGCGACCAGGGCAACCAGGAAGACAGGAGCTGTGGGAGGCCGACCGGCACGCTGGGGCCATACCATGATAGCTAGCGCGGGAAAGGCCCGGCGAAGGGCGACCAGCCAGCGCACCGGGGCTTTCCACTGACGTTCTCGGACGATCCGAGCGACAGGGAGGAGAGCCCGCTTGGTGACAGTGACCGGGACACCACGTACATCCCCGACCGGCACGATATGACGGGGGAGATACGAGCGATGGCAGCGGAAGTCGGTCGCCTTTGCTAGGAGGGCGACCGGGATAGAGTAAAATCCAATGCCCGGTATGAAGAAATAGAGGCGGTGAACGCTGCCCTGGAGAGAGGACAACAGCGCAACGATGCTATGACAAGGGCACATGCACCCACGCCAGGCCGATCTCAGCGGTTTGAAGCAGGACAGTCATTGGGCGGAAGGCCCAGCGACCCCGAGCGAGTGGAGTCCCCGGCCGGCACGGTCCCACCAAAGAACACGCCGACGCCCCGGCAACCACACGCTTCATTCGAGGATGAAGTCATGACCCCGACTGCACGGGCATTGCAGATACTCACCGACACTGTGTCGGATCTGAAGGCCCAAATGGAGGCCAACGAGAGAAGGGCGGCGCGGCCGATGGAAGGCGCGCGATTCAACGAGCGCGTGGGCCCTTTCTCGCACCGGCTTCTGGAATCAGGGAGGTCTGGTAACCAGAAATCCCTAAAGCTCACATACTCAGGATCCAGCTGCCCGTACCAGTATCTGGACAGTTTTCGATCCCAGACGTACGCCAAGGGCTATTCCGATGCAGTATGCTGCAACATTTTCCAGGAAACCCTGTCTGGAGAGGCGCTCAGCTGGTTCTATGAGCTTCCGGCAAACTTCATCGAGGCGTTCGAGCAGCTGGCCGACCGGTTCGTAGGCCGCTTCATCCTCCCGGTCGAGGGAGCCCGGACATCGACCATCCTCTTCAACTGCATACTGGCACCCGGCGAGGAGCTGAGGACCTTTGTCAACCGCTGGCAGACGGCGACGGCTGGGGTTTGGAACCTCGACAAGGGTATCGCCGAGATGGCGTTCAAACAAGGGCTCCGGCCTGGAAAATTTTCCTACGCCGTACGGGTGGAACTGCCGCAGGGGTATGACGAGCTCAGGCATGCTCAGGCGGACCATGAAACGTACGGACAGCACCTGCTGAAAAGAAAGCGGGACGAGCAATAGGAGGACCACCCCCGGGAGGAGCACCCCCCTCCCGGCCAAGAAGACAAGGCCAGCCAGCGGAGCGAGAACCGGGGTACCCGACCGAGCCAACCCAGCAGAAATTCGGGGCAACGGCAGCAGAGGCCCTATCATGACAAACCCCAGGGCGAGCACAAGCCGGCGCAGTACCGGCAAGAACGCCCCCTGGAAATCATGCCAGCAGAACGTCAAGAGGTCTTCACCACCCTAACCTCTTCATACGAGGACATCTTGCACGAGAACGGGAACATCATTTCCCCACCGCCCAGGAGAAAGTACCCAAAGGGGAAGCTTACCCCAGCGCAAACGGGCAAGTACTGCTCCTATCACGATGAAGCTACTCATCGGACGAACAAGTGCTTCGCTCTCAAGATAGCGGTGGAGGCTCTGATTAGCAACGACCAGCTCCAGCGGTATAAAGGGGAAAGCAGAGCAGATCCCGACCGGGAGCAGGGCCAGGGCTGGTAGGCACCCCCAAACCTCCAAGGGGTTAGTTTGGCATATCATCGGTTCAACCGCTGTAACATCATGAGATATGTATGCCAACTATTTTGGGAAAATCTCCACCGGTTCCACTAGTACAAATGTATTTATATCCAAGGAGTAATACAAACAAAAACCGTTCCAGCGGGTTTACAAAAAAAAGAGCAAAACAAAAATCTTAAGGAGCCGCGCTTCCCCCCTCAGCGGGCATTCTACCAGCTTCTCCAGATGAAGCCGCAGCACCTTCTCTAGCAGTTTGAGGCCCGCCTTCACCTTCCGGTTGCTCCTCGCCTACCGACTGCTCATGGATATCCGACTGCTCATGGATATTCTCATCAGCTCCGGCCTTCGGCATTCGAGAGGTATCCAGGTACCCCTTCTCTTCCCACTCCACGTAGGCGTCTGCGATGCCCGATTCCCTGGCCTTCTCCAGGAACTTAAGGAACTGATCGCTCTCATGATACTTGAGGACAACCCGCTGGTAAAGCTCCGGGTCCTCTTTTCCAGCCGCAGCAGCAGCGGCGGCGCGCACAGCGGCCGCTCCCACCTGGAGCTCATCCACTTTGGCCTCCAGCTCGGCCCTCTCCTCTTCAGCCAGCTCCTTCTCCTCCTCGAGGCTCCGGACCTGCTCTTCCAGCTTGGCCACCTGCTTCTTGGCCCTCTCCTCCAGTCTGACCTTCTCCCGCTCCAGCCTGGACTTCTCTACTTCCAGACGCTCTCGGGCTTCTGTCAGAGCGGCCACCTGCCTCTTCAGCTCCGGCAGCTCCTCGCTCGCATCCGGCTGGTACAGATTGTACAACAATTACACAACAATAGGGAGCTAATTAGGCAAGCAGCAAGGGTAATGAGTTACGAGCGGTGCCATGGCAACAAGCAATTCTTACCCGGATGACCGACTCCTTGCACTTTTGGCGGTTCTCCCCCGCCAAGGCTCCGGTGACCCCAGGCCTGTCCAGACCAAGGCCAGCCACATCTGCCGCCAGCTTCCGGACGAAGGGACTCTCCAGACTCCCCCTCTGTTCCTCCGCAGGAGCGGGGCTACTCTGCTGACCGGCAGAGTTTAGAACAGCAGCAGCCTTGTCCCCAGCGGAACTCGGCGCACCGCTGGCCACCTTGAGCCGCTTCGCCAAGTTGATAGGAGCACAATGTGCGTCGTTCTTAATATGTTTTTACCCCCATTTATCCAATGCTTAACCCTTATTTTTGTAAGATAGAGTCATATTTTAGTTTAGTGTCCCTTTGGTAGAGTTTTGGAGAAAATGTGCTTAATTGTCAGAAAAATGACTAAGTAAAGAAATCTGAGCAAAAAGTGCAAATTATGTTATTTTCGTGATTTTGAGGCTCGTGCTAAACTGATCTATCCTTTTTCAAATTTGATGAAATTTGGTACGCATATAATTGGCAAGTTAAAGTATATTGTATCAAAATTTCAGATCAATCGGAGTTCGGGAAGTCACCCAAATGAAGGCTGCAACTTGGCAGTTTGAGCAAAGATAACCAGGGACTACCAGGATTTTCCTGGGACTGTGTCCTGAATTCCGGAATTTCTGTGGGACACATCGCTTGGAACCAGAGAACGAGCCATACGCCGTTGGAAAGCTCTACGAGTCTAGTTTCTATGGGACTTGGAATCGCAACAAAATATTCCTTGAGTAAAAAGTTATGCCGGTTTGAATGCATGAAGGTCAAGTCTGCCGAAAGAAGAAAACCTAAACCGAGTTCTACATGGATTTGGCTTACGAATGTGGACTGAATTCCATCATTTGTGCAAGATTTTTGGCTGAATTAATTCATGGAAAACCTAAAGAGATATTTCTCAATTATTCAGCCATTTTCTTGGGAATTTTCGGCAGAAAATAGAGGAAGAAAATCGCAACAAATCCTGATCAAATTCGGCAGAATTCCTGTGCACGTCATCCAACGTCCACGGACTCTCCCAGACAGCTCACAATGAATCAGAATTCGAGCCTTATATGGATAGAAAGCTACGGGAGTCTAGTTTCCAACCCAACTGGAATTACCTCCATATCTATTTTCTAGAGAAAGATATTCCATAATCTTCACTCAAAGGTCAAATCTGCCAGCAGGATAAGTTTGAGAAAAACTAGGTTTTGTAAACCCTAGCTGCCTCCCTTGCCTCTATAAATACCACAACATAATTTTAGAATAATCATCATCTCTCTCTCACATAAACTTGCCGAACCTCTGCCAAAATACCTCGAAGAATTCCTACCAAGAATCAAGGCCGAACCACCCATCACCCTTCCACAAATTATATCCGATCATCACACCAATCCTTTGCCGAACTCTTGATCAAGGTTGTAATTTGGATTGTAATTTCATGGCTCTTGTTTCTTTGTATTTAAACATTATTTTGTCTATGAAATATGTTTGGATTTTTGGTTTTATTTTCGGTATTGTTGATTATGCATGGGATTTCCGAATCTTTGTAATAAATGTTTGGTTATTTTATGTTTGATTACCGAATTATGCATGTGATTTGATTGAATATGTATGATGGGCAGTAGGATTTTATTTGTTTTCTTGAATTAATTAGGTTTATTTCCTTAATTTGTGTGCAACCGAAGGAGATATCTAGATGCATTCGAAAGGCCATGAGTGTTATCTAGGTATTAAATTCATATGCCGATTTAATATATGTTGATTCATACGCATGTTATGCTTTGATATGTATTAATCTAAGGGCTCGAGTAATTCTGGAAATTTACATGTCGATGTGGGATGAGTGACGCCATACCTGCTAACATGTTTCAATTCAACATATTGTGCTTAAGTGCTATTTGTGTTTAATTTCTACGCGAAGTGTTCTTAAACCGATTAGTACCATGTTTAGGATTATACGCGAAGTTAATTCTAAATACTTGTGATGTTTTGAATAATTAGATGTTCCGCGAAGGCTCTAATTAAATTGGAACTTAGTTGATCTTGAAACCGATTTTAGCTTGCTGCCCTATTACTTGTTTTAATTTCGTTGCATGTATAATGAGATTTGTGTCTTGTGATTGTGTGAAAGGTGATGATCAATTGTAGATAATAATTTAGGTTTTAAAATTTTGTAAAAATCAGTAGGTAATTAATTATAAAAATCGACAACACCCCCTTAAAGTACAACATTTTGTGTGATTAAAATGTCCTTGATTTCCCCGGATAGAACGATCCCTACTTGTCAATACTACAATCGACACAAGAAGGGTATTATGTGTATGTAGTTGTTTTGCAGGTACTTTGTGCTTGGATAACACCTCCGTCAATTTTTGGCGCCGTTACCGGGGAAATTTAATGATTTTGATTCATAAAGTGTTGTTTGTAATTATGTATATTGCAGGTTATTTTAATTTTTCAATAGATTTTGGGATATGTATAATAGGAATTTTTCGGAAGTGTAATAGTAAATAGGATTTTCCGATTTTTGATTTTTGGTTTTTATTTTGCTAAATTGCCGATTGTGTGACATATTTTGTGAATGTTTGTACACTTAGATAATTTCTAGGAAGTTGATAGTTTTTGTGTATGCTTTGAGTTTATTGTAGTTTCTAAAGTGTAACATGTAGGTGAAACCTCTTTTGTTGATCATAACCAAAACCCTTCATTTGAATGGTGCTTTGTTGAATCCGTTTTTATGTAGATTGGGAAACGCGGGATACTTCCCCCCCACGCATACAAGCGACATTTCAGCAATTGTATTACTTCTATGAGGTTGAGGGCGGTTTTAATCAACACTTGTAGACCGTTAGGACCCGAGTTTATTTTACAAAGCATAAGGCAAGTTATTTTTCATTGATTGGTTCGAGGTTTGTAAAACTGGTTCTCAAGACCCACAGACTGATGTTCATTCTCTGTGAGTGAGTCGATAGGGGACTTGTCCTCCGTGGTTAAAAACTTTGAGACCTGCCTTATTCCTAAAGAGAGTTTACTTTCCGTGAATCTTAACGACACCGCCTTAGAAAAGTAAAGTATGCTCGACCTAGACAACTGCTTGTGTCGAAGCATCACCTCACTTTAGACGCTAGAAAATAACTTGAGCATATGTGAATCTATTTTTTTTCAAAAGATAAAATTCGTCTTTAATTTTCGAGGTATATCGGAATAAGCATGATACTACCTTAGGCTGTATCAGTCCATTGCACTGTTATCTCCTCTGCTCCACGTACCTTGAGAATTAGGGTTTTTGAATAAAATCAACTAGAAAGAAGCTAGGTTGTGACGCCATGTGTTTTGTACATGTTGAAATCGGTGTTTGAAATTTTTTTTTTTTTTTCCACACTTGTGAAATTTTCGATGCTTTGTGTGAATGACGATTTGTGTGAAGTTTTGAGAATTTTGTTTGTGTGTTTTGCCTTGTAAATTTCGTGTGCCATTGTATGATCTCTTGTAAATTTCATGTGCCTTGTAAATTCTGTGAACAGTGATCGTAAATAGTAACGGTGAACAGTGAAATCGTAATAGTGTCGTGAACAGTATTTTTTTTTTTTTTTTTTTTTTTTTAATCTTCTTTATACATATTACTTGTAACTTATTTCTAACATATACTCTAACTTGTTCTAACTCATTCTTTCTAATCTATACATGTTGATTCTCATGATTCTTGTAGAGTTTAATTGTTAGTTGCAGATCATAAGGAAGAGGTGAAGAATTACATTGTAAACAGTTGATTGGAGCTCTCATTGACTTGGGAAGGACGACAAGTGTTGCAAGAAACGAGTTCCACCACTCTCAACTTTTGTTCATAATTTGCAATTAAATTCTACTTAGCTAATTATTGTATATTTATACACTGACTTCTAACTTTAGCTAATTCACTAACTCACTACTAACTTATTCTTTGAATTCTCATCTCCACTCTTCTAAATTTCTTTATCTTGATGCGATGCAGTTGAAGAGTGGAGTAATCATGCATCGAGTTATGATAGCCATTGTAAGGAGGTACGAATTTGGAGTGCGCACTCCAAAAGGCGTCGCCCACAACCTGATTAAGAAGTGAAGAGTCTAGGCTGAGTAGATTATAAACATTAAGCGCTGCATGGGAGGCAACCCATTTCAACCAAAATTGTGAAGGAGCCGTCTACGAGAGTTTGAATTTTCTAAATCCCTAAACTCTTTTTGGTTGAATTGTATAAATGTGGAACTTGTTGAATTTATCATATGCTTAGAAATTACAATATTATTTGTGATTTACATTGAGGACAATGTAATTTTCTAAGTGTGGGGTAGGGATACATGTTTCACATGTTTGTTTTTGTTTTAAGTCTTTTGTTTTGAGTCATAAAAAAGAAAAGAAAAGAAAAAACTCAGAAAAATATAAAAAAATTTCGTTGCTTTTGTTTATTTTTGTTTATTTTTGAGTCTTAGGTGCCCCTAATAGTCTATGATGATTATATCTTTGAATGCATAGATGATGATTTCGCATAATCTTGAAATTAATTGTGAGTTTCATGGACATTGTGATTGGTATGAACATTTGAGACTTGGACTTATTTGTGTAATAAGCATGCATGTTTATATTGATTTTGTTCCATAATAACCTATGTGAGCTTTGATGCCATATACTTTTCTTCATGAGTGATAAAAATGGGCAGAATTTTTCAAACCTTCATTATTCTTTGATTATTCAATGACTATGTGCCATAGATTTTAATGAACTCTAGAATGCTAGAACTTGCTCTTGACAATTTTTGAAACTATTATTCATGAAATGCCTTGATTTTGAAAAGGATTGAAAAGATCATGTTAGGATTACCACCATTGCCAAATAAAGCTTATGTCTAATTTGTGCCCGTCGTGGGACTCCTTAGTTTTAACCCCTTTGAGCCGACATTAAATCATTTATTTCATCACCATGATACACTTTCCTTGAGCTTAGAACAGTTTAACCTTACCATTGTTGTCAAGACTTGGTAAAATTTAATGGGAATTTATTATTTGAAGTGATGTTGTGAAGCAAGTGTGGGGTGAGCTTGTCCAAATCTATGAAAAATATATGTGTTGCCGAAGAAAAGAAAAGAGAAAAAAAAAATCGGACAGAAAAATAAAAAGAAAAAAAAATTATTATCCGAGAAAAATGCAAAGATTTCGGCAAAAGAAAAGAAAAGAATCAGAAAAATTTGGATGAGTGTGATTGTGAAATTGGAGTTTGTGTGATAATTGAAGGTCTATTGTTGTTATATTTGACCTTTGTCCTTGATCACTATGTTTTGGGGAAGAAAAAGAATGAAGATTGGGCCCAACATGATGAAATTTGGCCATTTGAAGTGAAGTCATAAGGATTTATTGAATTTTGCTAAGTCTTGGTGACATTTTATCACCATTATCCTAAATGAGAATGCCTTATGCCAATCCCCATTATCACATTTATGTTGATCTTTTCATGATTCCTAAAATGGGTGAACTTTGATTTGTGGAGATTTTTGTCAAGAGTGAGCATATGGCTTTGGTTCATTTGTGCACATATTTGTTACATGAAGTTTTTCCAGAAAATTGATTCACAAAGAGCTTTTATTTGATGAAATATGCGAGCTATTTGTTGCCTTACAATCTGTTTTCTTGCATATACTATGAGTGAATTGTCATATCATGAGTGAAAAGAAGAGAGTATGCCTAGTGAGGAGGATTAAATCAACATAACATGTCATTGCTTGCTATTTTCGTTTCTTACTTGTTCATGCTATGATACATGTCTATGACGCTCGGGATTTATGTGCTTACATTGAAATGCTTAACTTGAAAGCTATGTGTTTTAAAGATCCTGCGACAATCATTTAGTGGCAGTAGTTGAGTCTTTTTGTTTTTGTTTTGCTAAGGGACTAGCAAAAGCTAAGTGTGGGGTAGTTGATAGGAGCACAATGTGCGTCGTTCTTAATATGTTTTTACCCCCATTTATCCAATGCTTAACCCTTATTTTTGTAAGATAGAGTCATATTTTAGTTTAGTGTCCCTTTGGTAGAGTTTTGGAGAAAATGTGCTTAATTGTCAGAAAAATGACTAAGTAAAGAAATCTGAGCAAAAAGTGCAAATTATGTTGTTTTCGTGATTTTGAGGCTCGTGCTAAACAGATCTATCCTTTTTCAAATTTGATGAAATTTGGTATGCATATAAATGGCAAGCTAAAGTGTATTGTGTCAAAATTTCAGATCAATCGGAGTTTGGGAAGTCACCCAAATGAAGGCTGCAACTTGGCAGTTTGAGCAAAGATAACCAGGGACTACCAGGATTTCTGGGACTGTGTCCTGACTTCCGGAATTTCTGTGGGACACATCGCTTGGAACCAGAGAACGAGCCATACGCCGTTGGAAAGCTGTACGAGTCTAGTTTCTATGGGACTTGGAATCGCAACAAAATATTCCCTGAGCGAAAAGTTATGCCGGTTTGAATGCACGAAGATCAAGTCTGCCGAAAGAAGAAAACCTAAACCGATTTCTACATGGATTTGGCTTACGAATGTGGACTGAATTCCATCCTTTGTGCAAGATTTTTGGCTGAATTAATTCATGGAAAACCTAAAGAGATATTTCTCAATTACTCAGCCATTATCTTGGGAATTTTCGGCAGAAAATAGAGGAAGAAAATCGCAACAAATCCTGATCAAATTCGGCAGAATTCCTGTGCACGTCATCCAAATTCCACGGACTCTCCCGGACAGCTCACAATGAATCAGAATTCGAGCCTTATATGGATAGAAAGCTACGGGAGTCTAGTTTCCAACCCAACTGGAATCACCTCCATATCTATTTTCTAGAGAAAGATATTCCATAATCTTCACTCGAAGGTCAAATCTGCCAGCAGGATAAGTTTGAGAAAAACTAGGTTTTGTAAACCCTAGCTGCCTCCCTTGCCTCTATAAATACCACAACATAATTTCAGAATAATCATCATCTCTCTCTCACATAAACTTGCCGAACCTCTGCCAAAATACCTCCAAGAATTCCTACCAAGAATCAAGGCCGAACCACCCATCACCCTTCCACAAATTCCATCCGATCATCACACCAATCCTTTGCCGAACTCTTGATCAAGGTTGTAATTTGGATTGTAATTTCATGGCTCTTGTTTCTTTGTATTTAAACATTATTTTGTCTATGAAATATGTTTGGATTTTTGGTTTTATTTTCGGTATTGTTGATTATGCATGGGATTTCCGAATCTTTGTAATAAATGTTTGGTTATTTTATGTTTGATTACCGAATTATGCATGTGATTTGATTGAATATGTATGATGGGCAGTAGGATTTTATTTGTTTTCTTGAATTAATTAGGTTTATTTCCTTAATTTGTGTGCAACCGAAGGAGATATCTAGATGCATTCGAAAGGCCATGAGTGTTATCTAGGTATTAAATTCATATGCCGATTTAATATATGTTGATTCATACGCATGTTATGCTTTGATATGTATTAATCTAAGGGCTCGAGTAATTCTGGAAATTTACATGTCGATGTGGGATGAGTGACGCCATACCTGCTAACATGTTTCAATTTGACGTATTGTGCTTAAGTGCTATTTGTGTTTAATTTCTACGCGAAGTGTTCTTAAACCGATTAGTACCATGTTTAGGATTATACGCGAAGTTAATTCTAAATACTTGTGATGTTTTGAATAATTAGATGTTCCGCGAAGGCTCTAATTAAATTGGAACTTAGTTGATCTTGAAACCGATTTTAGCTTGCTGCCCTATTACTTGTTTTAATTTCGTTGCATGTATAATGAGATTTGTGTCTTGTGATTGTGTGAAAGGTGATGATCAATTGTAGATAATAATTTAGGTTTTAAAATTTTGTAAAAATCAGTAGGTAATTAATTATAAAAATCGACAACACCCCCTTAAAGTACAACATTTTGTGTGATTAAAATGCCCTTGATTTCCCCGGATAGAACGATCCCTACTTGTCAATACTACAATCGACACAAGAAGGGTATTATGTGTATGTAGTTGTTTTGCAGGTACTTTGTGCTTAGATAACACCTCCATCACAAGTTCTCACCTGACGACCGGCCGGTCAGCGTCACCAACGCGGAGGGAGGAACGTCCATGACCCTCCGCCTCTTCTCACCCTGGCCGTCCGGTGAAGAAGATTGTGCGCCTGGCCGGGTGACCCTGGTGATGAGCGGGACTGATCCCGGCCGGTACGGAATCTGGTTCACCCCACCAGGAACCTTTGGTGACCCCCCGGTGGTCTTGCCCTTTCCATGTCCCGCCTTGGGCGCAGCAGGGTGATTCTTCACACGCCTCAAAATATAGGCGTCGTCCTCAACGTCCATGGCCCTCGGTTCGGCATGAACGGTAAGCCGGCCGGACTCCTCATCCACCGAGGTCCGCGAAACGGCCTCCCCTTTCTCCTTTAGCCTTAAGAGAAGGTCTTCACCGTCCCTAGATAAGGTATTGTCGGGTTTGATGACCGCCTGGGAAGATGCACCTGCAGGACAAGCAAAAGGTTAGTGTTTAAAACTCGATCAGCAGAAATGCCACCGCTAAACCTTGCTACGCACCAGGATCTCGCCCGAGACAGCAGTACTCCAACACTTCCCGCCGAATGAAGTTGTAGGAGCTTCGTTCAAGATCGTCCCAGCATCCGAGTATAGTCGTAATCTTTTCCCGCTCCAACTCGGATAGTTCGAACGACTGATCGCCAAGGGGCTGGAAGGCACCATAAACCCGGTACATCTTCCTCCTCTTCTGCCACTTCCCACCCGCCATCACCACCTTTTTCCTCTAGGCTATTATCCACCCAAGAAGGCAGATGGGTGATGATAGGCTGGAAACACCGGGCGCTAAAGGTCAGACAACCTCAGGACCCTCGCTTCTTCGAGAAGGATATCTTGTACAGTGCCCGGAACTCGTTCACCGTTGGCATGCTCATCCCGGACAACTCGTACTGGCAACCGAGGCTCAGCAGCCGCCTCCACTGGTTCCCGGCTGAGGCGTGGGGCACCCCCACAGAGCTTTCGCCGGATTCCTCTCTAACCTTCTCTTCTTCTCTCTGAGCCAAGAGCAAAACAGATTTATGAAGGAAGATGAGGCCTTTTTATAGATGGGTCTGATGCCCTAGGCGCTTGTAATCCCCCCAATATGCAATCAGGGCAACTCAAACGCCTGCAAATCCAGACCCTCCATCTCAGATCGCTCCCTACTGGCATGTGTCCCAGCATTGGTAAACTTCCCACACCATCATAACTGACGGGACTGATGGGCTTCCTCCTTAAATGCATGTCAGCCACTTGTCCTGCTTACGAGCGACAGGTCAGGGAGATAAGAGCGGGAACCGAGGCGTCAAGCCCCCCTCACTTCCCCAAGAGCCAAGGCTTCTCACCGGTTATGGTCAATCCAACCGGTTCCATGGCAGTTCACCGGTTAGGTATCATTCAACCGGCTACATGGCATCTCCACGGCTTCTCACCGGTTATGATCTTTCAACCGGCTCGACGGCTTCTTACCGGTTATGGTCAATCCAACCGGTTCCATGGCAGTTCACCGGTTAGGTATCATTCAACCGGCTGCATGGCATCTCCACGGCTTCTCACCGGTTATGATCTTTCAACCGGCTCGACGGCTTCTCACCGGTTATGGTCAATCCAACCGGTTCCATGGCAGTTCACTGGTTAGGTATCATTCAACCGGCTGCATGGCATCTCCACGGCTTCTCACCGGTTATGATCTTTCAACCGGCTCGAAGGCTTCTCACCGGTTATGGTCAATCCAACCGGTTCCATGGCCGGTTAGGTATCATTCAACCGGCTGCATGGCATCTCTATGACAGCTCACCGGTTATGATTTTTCAACCGGCTCGAAGGCTTCTCACCGGTTATGATCTTCCAACCGGTTCTATGACAGTTCACCGGTTAGGTAACATTCAACCGGCTCGAGAGCATTTTACCGGTTATGAGACATCCAACCGGCTCCATGGCATCTCACCGGTTAGGTATCATTCAACCGGCTCCATGGCATGACACCGGTTATGAGAACATTCAACCGGCATGGGCTTTATACACCCGGGTGAGTTTACATCTAACACATGTACTCTTGTCCAGCAGGATAAAAACCCTGCATCGCACTGAACTGCGATCAATGTGGGGCTCCACGGTGTGACTTGTCACCTCAACGCCACCCCACCGGGCAGATTGTTTCTCTAACACAGAACAAGTCTCCCCGCAGGCTAACAAACCTGCACATTACCTTAACGCTTATTCCAACACAAACTGAGAAGAAGTAGCCAGTGTTAAACGGTGCTTCAACATGGCGGCAACACCCACCGGGGCACCTATTGGCTTATTCCACGCTCCAATAGGCCTCCCCGCAGGCTAGCAGTCTTACCCCATGCTTATCCCAACACAAGCTGGACCGAGCCACTGGGCTACTCCCGGCCTGCCGTTGGTACAATTTCATTTTGGGTACTTGGGGGACTCGTTCCGATATGGCAGAACGCCCGGTCAAGATCCCATGCACAATTTCATTTTGGGTACTTGGGGGACTCGTTCCGATATGGCAGAACGCCCGGTCGAGATTCCATGCACAATTTCATTTTGGGTACTTGGGGGACTCGTTCCGATATGGCAGAACGCTCGGTCGAGATCCCATGCACAATTTCATTTTGGGTACTTGGGGGACTCGTTCCGATACGGCAGAACGCCCGGTCGAGATCCCATGCACAATTTCATTTTGGGAACTTGGGGGACTCGTTCCGATATGGCAGAACGCCCGGTCGAGATCCCATGCACAATTTCATTTTGGGAACTTGGGGGACTCGTTTCGACATGGCAGAACGCCCGGTCGAGATCCCATGCACCAATTTCATTTTGGGAACTTAGGGGACTCGTTCCGACATGGCAGAACGCCCGCTCGAGATCCCATACACTCCCATATCTATTGCATGGCGGATTTCAACGCCCCATTATCATCTCATGCACTCTCCGGGTTTCACCCCGCTCCATATCTATTGCATGGCGGATTTCAACGCCCCATTATCATCCCATGCACTCTCCGGGTTTCACCCCGCTCCATGCTCATGGCACGACAACACTTCAGCACAATACCATTTTTATTGCAAACATACTCATAACTGTCGCACATCATCATTAACAGGTACTCACCACGCCTCCTCTGACCGAACGCCCGGTCACGCCTAGTCTTTAATACGGACTTGGGGGACTGGGCACCGTTGGGTTGGTAACCCTGCGGGTCTGCGGGACAGGAGCAAGACATTAAGTCCCCATTTGAAGATTGCACTTGACCGGGAACTTAGGGGACTTGTTGACAATAGCCACAGAGGGGCTACAACAGGCCCACAGACCCGCAGCCAGTGTACCCGGGGCCGGCCCAGGGCCTGGGACCGGATCATCAGCACCCAGACCCGGGGTCCAGCAGTCTACCTTACGACCAGGGGCCTGGGGACCGGGGGCGCCAGCCTGCCAAAGAGGTGACCAGAGCTACCCTTTGGTGTGCAAACAGAAGGAAACCAGTCACACATCGAAGAGTGAGGCCAGACCTCACGCCCGGCCACCTATATAAGGGCCTCAACTACCCTCATTAATAGGTAACTGATCTCTCCAACCGCTTATCATACGTGCTTAAGTTATCTATTCATCCCAACTGTACTGACTTAGGCATCGGAGAGGAGAAGACCGGCCCGCCCGGTATTTCCCTTAGTAAGCAGGTTTACAGGAGATCACGCTTGGATTCATCTGTCTCTACCAGGCCTACGGGTTTGTACAGAAACAGGTCCCGATTGGGATTGGGACATGACAGGCCCAATCCCGCCGTCTTGGCTTGACATAAAATAAAAACTCGTAATTCTCATTAACAAATCAAACTTCATAAAGTCTATCCATTACTCAATCACTCATGCTTTATCATAAACATAACTATTTCACTAGAAAAATAAAAAAGGAGAATTAAACCTTTGTGTGAATATTTATGCTATATACTCACTTTCATCTAGTAACTCAATTAAACCTTCTTATATAACTAGCAAGTTTTTTTTTTTTGAATCAGTTGTCAAGAAATTTATTACTCAGCAAACAGTACAAAGAATAACACACCCATGAGGGCCGACAATAAGAGTTACTCCCTATGAGTGATAGGAGCACAATGTGCGACGATATTATATGCTTATGCCCTCGTTTATGCTTTGTTTAACCCTTATTTGTCTAAGATAGAGTCATAATATAGTTAGTGTCAATTTTGGTAGAGTTTTGGTGAAATGTGCTTAATTGTCCGAAAAATGACTAAGTATGAGAAATCTGGAAAATAGTGCAAAATATGTCTTTTTCGTGATTTTGTGACGAGTACAAATATGATCTATCCTTGTCCGAATTCTATGAAATTTGGTGTGCTTAATATTCATATGCTGAGGAATGTTTTGTTAAAATTTCAGATCAATTGGAGTTCGGAAAGTCACCCAAAAGTTGGCTGCAAAACGGCAGTCCGTGCATTCCAATCCAAGGACTTCCAGGATTTTCCTGGGACTTTGTCCCAACTTCGAAACATAATTCCCGACAACTCACAGGGAATTTGATCGAGCCCTTTTATGTGGAGATGGCTATGTATGTCTAGTTTATCTGAGACTTGGAATCGCATCAATTGGAGCTCCAAGAAGGGAGATATGTCGGATTTACTGGAGCAAGGTCATTCCAGCCGAGTTGCTGCCGGTCTTGTGTTCTTGCGGGTTTGGGGCATTTTTCCATGGACTAAGCTCACCAAATGGAGTTGTCAAGCCTACACAAGAAGTTCATGAAGATATGCAGCCCAATCCAAGGAAGAAAATCAGAAAAAGAAGTTTCCTAGAAGAACCAAGAAAGGAAGGAACCAAAACCTTGTTGCACAAGGATTACCTTTGCTGATTTGGACTAGGTTTTCTACCTAGGGTTTCTGCCGAATTTGCCTCTATATAAAGCCATGTTTTCCCACAGAAAAACCATCTCATCTCTTGCAAAACACTAGCCGAAACTCTACCAAAAGTTCTACCAAAGTTCTAAACCGAAACCCTAAAACACAAGTCCACCGATTCCACCACCATTCACCACCGATTTCAGTCCTTGCCTCAGCCACTGCCGAGCCTCATTCCCCACACCAAGATGAAGCTCTCCAAGGTTTCTAAAGTGTGATCCATCCCTATGACTTGTATTTTTATTCTTGGTTTAGTCACATTTGTTGTTATAAAAATACTTTGTTTTCGTTTGGTTTTGTATGATGAACATGAATTGCGATTTTCATTGGAATTTATGTGATGACTTTTGCAAATAATTGCATGCTTGAATCCGTATGCTAGATTAGGGCAGTAACATGTTTTTGTTTTTTTAGTTTTTATTCGATTAGTTCTTGAATTTGTGCATAAAAATCAGTGTTTACATGATGCTAGGGCCTTAGCACTTGTGTAGGTTGTGATTTCATTTAACTTAATAATTTGGGATTGAGTTAGGCAACGATCGAACTGAATTCTAGGTTGTTAAAATCAAGGTTACTTAATTCATGAACTTGCATGTTGATAGGATGAGTGACGCCATACCTAAAGATATGTCTCCAATTTATAGACTCTTGTGCGTAATTACTCTTTGTGTTTGTCTTCGACGTTGAGTGTTTTCAAACATGACTAGTATAATTTTAGGATTCGACGTTGAGTGTTTTCTAAAATATTTAAGAGAGAGTCTAGTGATTAGATGACCGTTGAGGCTCTAATTGAAATTGGAATTGAATAGAGCCTAAGAAACTTGAACTAAATTGCTGAGTCTTGCATGAATTCTTGTGTGTGAATTGTGTGTTTTGTGCTATGTGATGCGTGAGAGATGATGATCACTTGTATATAGTAGTTTAGGTTTAATTTTCGTATCTTAGTGTTAGTAGCAGCTTTGCTGCCCAACCATATCTTTCCCCCATTGTGACGTGTAAATTCGTATATATGTATATAAGTGTGACAATTGTGTGCATATATGTTTGTGAATATTTTTGTTAACATTCTCATATTTCAGGTACCCTTAATCCCCGGCTAGAACGATCCCTACTTATTCTATACTACTAACGATTGTAGGGTTTTTGATTGCTTGAGTCGCTTCGGCGGTTCGATCAATGAGTACTAAATATTTATCTGGCACCTAGGTACCTAATAATCAAACGTACATTCACCTTCTAAAGATCGTGTATAGCTCTTTTATTTTCACACTCCAGACACACTTAGAAGCAAGATTAAAAGGTAACAACCAAGGTTATCCAGACTACCAATTGATCCAAAAACTAGATCTTACTTTGGGCCATAAAGACCCAATCCATCCACACCCACAAAAGTGTGGTAATCCAAAACCCAGCAAGGCCAAAAGAAAACAGAAAAAATTCTGCCAAGATTTTATGGACCTCAACAGCTGTAAGTCCAATAGACCCAAGCTCAGGCCCATTCAAGGTCAAAGTCAGCCCTAGCAAGACTCGCTGCTCCCAAAATTCAACACCCGCCGTCGTCAACGTCTGTAGCAAAAAACTAGTCACCACCGCCACAAAGCCGACCGCCACCGAACCACCACAGCCCGGCCAAAAATCATCGACACCACAGGGATCGATAGGTACGCTAACTGGCACCGCCGACCTGAATCTGGAACCAGCTCTGAGAATAGCCAAGAATCGACATAGTCGATCTGAACCACCTGACGCCATCCAGCTCAAGACCCCGCACACCGCCCTAGCCGGAACATCACCAACATCCCAACCAGATCCAATCAGGGCAGATGCAGTCGCCCTCCTCCACCAAAATTCAGCAGAGCTAGATCCACCAATAACATATTCATCTCCCCACGCCGTCGTCGCCCAAGAAGGCGCACCAACCAGAGTAGAGAGAAGGAAAATAAGCAGCCAAAGGCCAGAGCCACCCTTCCCAATCCAAGGTTTTCTGCCAAGATGCAGTAGGTTTGCCGAGTCGCTGCCGGCGAGAGAAGCCTTCTGCGTCCGTAGGGTTTCTCCACTGGGAGAGCGAGAGAGATTGCTGCCAAGAGGCAGTGGGTATGCCGAGCCTCCATCGTCAAACGAAACCGTCGACGACCGTAGGGTTTCTCCAAAGGGAGAGCGAGACCAATTAAGCATGGTCACACAAGAATAGCATATAACTCGCAAGTTTAAACTACTTTTAGTTACTCTAAAAGAGAATTCTCTATAATTATATAAAAAGTGAATGTTATCACAGAGCTGAAGTTGTGAGAGAAAATGAAAGATGGGGGTGTGTGTAGATGTAGCTACCGAAGGTAATAAATTTTTTTTTTAGTCGGAAGTTGGAAGGTAATAAAGCCACACCATAGCCATCTCAATATAGTTATTTATATGGTCTTATGAAATTACCCATTTTGAAGTTTTAAACTCTATTTCAATATAAAGAGGTTATACAATATTGGTTATAATAAAGGGTGGTGCTATTAACACACCCTATTTTGTTATTCACACACCCCCTCCATAATGAGAGCCAATCATAAAGCAAAGTTAAGAGATAATTTCGTAAATTCAAGTAAATTATAGTTATAGGAAAATGAATGGGGTGTGTGAATAACAAAATAAGGTGTTGTTTCCGCCTAAACCCGTAGGCCTGACAGAAGCACAATAATAAAGCTGTAAAGACACAGGCAAGTATAGTGGTTCACCGTGCCATCGGAGGGCACAGCTACGTCCACTTGGAATATAGTATGATCGGCCGATAAACCATTGGATGGTGGTTACATGCCAAGAGTAGCAAGTATCCAAGATGTCTAACTCTAAGGGGGAAGCCTTCTATTTATAGGGAAGGAAGGCTCCCTCCTTCACAATGTTTCCAATGTGGGATGCAAACCCACTTTTCCTACTCACGAAGCTACTTCTGGAGCTCGGTGGCAGATAGGAGCACAATGTGCATCGTTCTTAATATGTTTTTACCCCCATTTATCCAATGCTTAACCCTTATTTTTGTAAGATAGAGTCATATTTTAGTTTAGCGTCCCTTTGGTAGAGTTTTGGAGAAAATGTGCTTAATTGTCAGAAAAATGACTAAGTAAAGAAATCTGAGCAAAAAGTGAAAAATATGTTGTTTTCGTGATATTGAGGCCTGTGCTAAACTGATCTATCCTTTTCCAAATTTGATGAAATTTGGTATGCATATAATTGGCAAGCTAAAGTATATTGTGTCAAAATTTCAGATCAATCGAAGTTCGAGAAGTCACCCAAATGAAGGCTGCAACTTGGCAGTTTGAGCAAACCTATCCAGGGACTACCAGGATTTTCCTGGGACTGTATCCTGAATTCCGGAATTTCTGTGGGACACATCGCTTGGAACCAGAGAACGAGCCATACACCGTTCGAAATCTCTACGAGTCTAGTTTCTCTGGGACTTGGAATCGCAGCAAAATATTTCCTGCGCAAAAAGTTATGCCGGTTTGAATGCACGAAGGTCAAGTCTGCCGAAAGAAGAAAACCTAAACCGAGTTCTACATGGATTTGGCTTACGAATGTGGACTGAATTCCATCCTTTGTGCAAGATTTTTGGCTGAATTAATTCATGGAAAACCTAAAGAGATATTGCTCAATTATTCAGCCATTATCTTGGGAATTTTCGGCAGAAAATAGAGGAAGAAAATCACAACAAATCCTGATCAAATTCGGCAGAATTCCTGTGCACGTCATCCAACTTCCACGGACTCTCCCGGACAGCTCACAATGAATCAGAATTCGAGCCTTATATGGATAGAAAGCTACGGGAGTCTAGTTTCCAACCCAACTAGAATAACCTCAATATCTATTTTCTAGAGAAAGATATTCCATAATCTTCACTCGAAGGTCAAATTTGCCAGCAGGATAAGTTTGAGAAAAACTAGGTTTTGTAAACCCTAGCTACCTCCCTTGCCTCTATAAATACCACAATATAATTTCAGAATAATCATCTTCTCTTCCCCTCAAAATCCTTGCGGAACCTCTGCCCAAATAAATTCAGAAAATCCACCAAGAAGCTTTGCCGAATCCACGTTCCATCTTTCACAAAAATCCAACCTCCACCAATCCTTGCCGAATCTTCATAAGGTTGTAACATGGATTGTACTTTATTGGCTTTTGATTCTTTGTATTTAAACATACTTTTGTCTATGAAATATGTTTTGGTTTCTGGATTTATTTTCGGTATTGATAATTATATATGGGATCTTCGGATCTTTGTTATAAATGTTTGGGAATTTTGTATATGATTGCCGAATTTTATATGTGATGTGATTAAATTTGTATTATGGGCAGTAGCTTTAGCATGTATTCTTGATTTAATTAGGTTTATTTTCATAATTCGTGTGCAACCGAAGGAGATGTCTAGATGCAATCGTAGGCCATGGTTGTTATCTAGATGTTGAATTCATATGCCGATGTAATATATGTTGGATCTCACGCGTTGTGGATTTTAATATGTATTAATCTAAGGGCTAGAGTAATTATGGAAATTTACATGTCGATGTGGGATGAGTGACGCCATACCTGCTAACATGTTTCTAATTCGACATATTGTGCTTATGTGCTATTTGTGTTTAATTTCTACGCGTTGTGTTATTAAACCGATTAGTACCATGTTTAGGATTACACGCGTTGTGGATTCTAAATACTTGTGATGTCTTGAATAATTAGAATAACCGCGTTGGCTCTAATTAAATTGGAACTTAGTTGATCTTGAATCCGATATTTGCTGCTGCCCCTATTACTTGTTTTAATTTTGTTGCATGTATAATGAGATTTTTGTTTGGTGATTGTGTGGAAGATGTTGATCAAATGTAAATAATAATGTAGGATTTAAAATTTTCGTAAAAATTCAGTAGGTAATTAGTAAAAAAAATAGTTACCCCCTTTTTATGCAATACTTTGTGTAATTGAAAGCCCTTGATTTCCCCGGATAGGACGATCCCTACTTGTCAATACTATAATCGACACAAGAAGGGTATTATTTGTATGTAGCCGGATAGGACGATCCCTACTTGTCAATACTATAATCGACACAAGAAGGGTATTATTTGTATGTAGTTGTTTTGCAGGTATTTTGTGCTTGGATAACACCTCCATCAGTGGCACGGCTTCCGAGTGCGGCACCGGTGATGTGGAACAATGGAGATGTAGCCAGGGTGGCGGTCTACCCGCTGGATGCCGAAAGTAGGACCTATGACGCTGGTTGTACGGTCCACGAGGTCGCCGGATGTGCTTGGCGGTGCTCTATATCTACTGTCAACAGGTGCGTTAATAACATTATCCATAATAAAACATAGCAACTAGAGGACTACACACAGAACAAGACGAGTCTTAAAGTATCTTAAACTATAATCTCGCATCCCGTCTCATATTATTTAGACGGAACCAGACGGGACGGGCCTAGCGTTTTTAAATTCAAGTCCCGTCCCATCCCATTAAATTTCAGAATAGATTTAAATCGGGTTTGGAATTACGAGTTTTAATACCCAGCCCTACCTCTTAAGTATTTTGTAGAGGTGTGAGGATAATAAAATTTCTTTCTTAGAAAACAAAAAGGAACGTGGCACTATATAATTTGTAAGCATTACAAAGCCGCCACGACTTTTTACCCCGCCAAAGTCTTCCACTATATAAACAATAGTAAATTACACAGTAGAACCCGACCAAATTTACAAACACAAATAACTCATTTCTAATAATTTTTAAATAAAAAATGACATAAGTCTAGCCCAAAATCGAGTGGACCCAAAACTGATTGGATAATTGAGGTTGAAATGCCTAAAATGCCACTGATTTCTCTAAAATTACCATGCTGCCACTCCACTAACTGACAAGTTTCTCTCTCTTCTTTTTTGAGTTATTTTCGTCAATTTCAAGTTTTCCGGCCAAACCGTCGACAATTTGGAGAAGATTCAAACTACAAAATTGTTCTTCATCTTATGGGCTTTCATTTGAGTATAGTGTTGCATATATTTTGAGAAACTTTGAAATTTCGAATTTCAACCACCACGATCCACAGTAGTAGTAGCAGGTTTTGATCGGTGAATAAATTCCATGGAGCAATAGCAGTAGCAAGATTTTGATTGGTGAAGAAGTTCCATGGAGCAGTAGTAGTAGCAGGTTTTGATCGGTGAAGAAGTTCCATGGAGTAGTAGCAGTAGCAGGTTTTGATTGGTAGTAGAAGTTCCATGGAGCAGTAGCAGTAGCAAGTTTTGATCGGTGAAGAAGTTCTATGGAGCAGTAGCAGTAGCAGCCAAAAAACAAATGAAATTCCATGGAGCAGTAGCAGTAGCAAGTTTTGATCGGTGAAGAAGTTCTATGGAGCAGTAGCAGTAGCAGCCAAAAAACAAATGAAATTCCATGGAGCAGTAGCAGTTGCTACTGAGAGAGGTGATGCAGCTGAAGGAGATGCTACTGAGAGAGGTGATGTAGCTGAATGAGCTGCTACTAAGAATAAAGAAGCTGAAGGAGCTGCTACTGAAATTGGTGATGCAGTTGAAAGAGCTACTACTGAGATTGATGATGCAGCTGAATGAGCTGCTGAGAAGTATGTGAAGAATTGGATTAGAATTGCTCTATGGAAGAGGATTTCAAATTTACTTCTTCTTCTAGTATAAAAGAGGGGTATAAATGTCAAATTGCTAGTGACATGTAGCAACTTAATAACATCTTGTACTAATTTGTAAATTTTAGTCATAAATTGCTCAATTGAATATGTAAGTGAGTTATTTGTAAAACAAATTATTGTCATGTAACTAACTGTATTTTGTTATTTATATAAGCCCCTCTCTGTTAAGATCGACAGCGGAGGAAATGAAAGAAAGCATAGTGCTGTACCCAGCATCACCTGGATCGCACCACATGGTTTCCATGGTCCAACTAGGGAAGCTCATCTCCCAACGCCACCCCAACTTCTCCGTCACGGTCTTGGTCGATACATCTTCCCCTCTAGCCAAATCTTCATACATTAACCATCTTCTATCCTCTAATTCTGATCAAACCACCGTCTCCTTCTTCACTCTCCCCTCACTCGATCTCCCCCAACCCGACGCCCAAACCCGACCGGAACGCTTGATCCAACTCATGTCTCAGACTGTCCCCAATGTCCTCCAAGCCCTCAAGACCATCTCTCTCACTTCCAAAGTCCTCGCCTTCATCACGTCAGCCGCACATCACCCTTACGACCCTGACATCCCAACTTACTATTACTTCACCTCCTGCGCCTCTGTTCTTGCTCTGTTTCTCTACCTCCCCACCGTTCTTGATCAAACGCCGGAAAGCTTCAAGGACTTAAACGACGCCGTTGTCGACTTTCCGGGATTGCCAACTCTTCGTGGTTGGCAGATGCCGGTTCCTATTCTCGACCGCAACACTTCTGGTTATGACTTCTTTCTCTATTCGGCTAACTGTCTTCCAAAAGCTAAGGGAATTATAATAAACACTTTTGAAGAACTTGAGCCTCGAGCAATCAAGGCCATAAAGGAAGGTGTTTGTGTTCCTGATCATCCAACCCCGCCGTTGTATCACATCGGACCGTTGATTTCCGACCGTGAATATGAGCCTACTGGTCGAGTCCAAGGCGGTTCGATACTGTGGCTGAATGAGCAGCCGAGCCGGAGTGTGGTGTTCTTGTGCTTTGGAAGCCGAGGGACTTTTTCTGAAGAGCAGATTAAGGAAATGGCTGTAGGGTTGGAGAGAAGCAATCAGAGATTTTTGTGGGTTGTGAGGAGTCAACTGGACTTGGAGTTGGAGGTATTATTACCAGAAGGTTTCTTGGAGAGGACCAAAGATAGAGGTCTTGTAGTCAAGTCCTGGGTGCCACAGGTTGAGATTCTAAGCCATGAATCTGTGGGTGGGTTTGTGACTCACTGTGGGTGGAACTCAATCACTGAAGCAGTGACTTATGGAGTGCCAATGGTGGCTTGGCCTCTGTATACTGAGCAGGAAGTGAACAGTGTGGTGTTGGTGGAGGAAATGAGGCTGGCAATACCGATATTTGAGGAGGTGTCGAAGCCAAAACAAGGTTTGGTGAGTGCAGAGGAGGTGGAGAAGAAGGTATCGAGGTTGATGGACATGGAGTGGGAGGAAGGGAAAAGTTTAAGAGAAAGGTATCGAGCTGTAAAGGAAATGGGTTTGGATGCTTGGAGAAATGGGGGCTCATCCTTCACTTCTTTCTCAGAGCTGGTAAGTTCTTGGATGCACTAAAGAAAACAGATATATGTACCATTGAAACCAATCTATAAGCAAGTCTGTTACCGTTGTTTGTAACAAAGAAAGTGTATGAGGAAAGAGATTATTCCAGATGCATCTATTATTTTCCTATGTATGTGAAGCCAGAGACTTACGAGTGTTCTTTGCAGATGCTTTAAATCTTCAATGCAAAGTTAATTGCATTTTGGACAATGAACTTTGAAACTTCTGCTTACTATAACAACCCTGTTTGCACTATATTGTTTATGCCAACCATTGTCTGGAATTTGTGTCTTCTATGATGCAGTTGCATGTGGTGTTTAGAGGTGGCTGTTGATATTTGGTGCTGGTGCTGGTTCAGTGACAGTATGTGGGGCTGGTTGTTTAGCTCCAAATGCCTTCTTTTGTATAGGGAACAGCTGAGAAGGAAATATTCTCTTCAATCTTGCATGGTTAAGTAGCTTGTTAGTTTGCATTACCCTATTTTAGTGCATTGCCCAATAGAGAACAACAGCTAAGGTACTGACAGAACCATTTTTTTGTCACGTTTTAAGTGCAGTTGGCCTCTTTGAAGGGCAATTATACAGACCACATCCCTTTTTTTTTTTATTTCTTTTTATACATTTTTTTTTTTTTGAGAATGTATAAAGACCAGATTCTTGCATTCTGTGAAAAAAACAATGAAAAAACATAAACAAAAACAAAAAAGACTGCATCTGAAATACGAAAGTGGTCCAAACTCTTCTTTGAGCCAAGCAAGTGAAGCAACCCTGTGAGGTTGCACTACAAGTTGAATGATACATAACTTGTTGGTTGCTATTTGTTAGCCAGTCGCACAGGTGATGCTGGAGGGAAAAGATGATGGAATTTATATGTTTGGGACAAAACCCGACTCCTTCAATTTGCTGTCTGTCTGTACTCAAGAACTTGCTCACTCATACAGTAATGCTTACCAATTATTTTAATTTTTGTTTGCTCTATAAATTCTGAAATAAGACTTCAAATTTGCTCCAGCTTTTTTGGTTCTCTCCAGACTTTTCTGTTTTACACTTTATCTAGTATCTTCCAAGACTTGGATGGTTGATTAACATACAGATACGTACTCTTCATATTTGCGGCAGATGACTACCAAAACTTTCAGTGTACTAGTCAACATGAATGTGTTTCTTAGTGTTCAGTGTTTGAAATCACACTTTAAGTTGGTTTGGAATTTGGACTATTTTGTTGGCACTTTGGTAGGCAAAATGAAGCTATTGTTCTTAAGCTGGTGTTTGAATAAATGGAAAAAAACTCATGGATCATTCTGAAATGGAGATTGATGAGATTTCAAGTGCACACGAGACCAAGAAGATTCTGGAATTTTCAACATAAGCGTCTGTTTATTATGGTGGTATAAAAAATTTATTGCTTGCTGAGGTCTTAGTTACAAGTGATAGTGGCATATGTAAGAACCATCACTAGGCTAAAAACTTCAATAGACAATAGTCATCAGACAATGATACTAATAAAAACCATTGTTTGAAAAAATCAGACAATGGTAAGAAAATGACTATTGTTTGAAGCTGGTGTTCAGACAATAGATTTTACGTTACCATTGTGTGAGTCTATTATAGACAATTTCAGTTTATTGTGGTGTTTTAACATTGCGCTCCCTGAGACTTCAGACAATAATTTTTATTCAACCATTGTGAGAAAACCGGCGTCAGACAATACCTTTAAATTGATATGTTTTCTGATTGGTACCCATCATACAATGCTTTTAGTCAATTATTATGCATTGTCTATATTTTTTTCAGACAATTATTTTAGACAATGTTCATTATTATGCTTTTGAAGTTATGTTGTCTCAATATTTATGCAACAGTACTTTTAATCATAATCCTATGTATAAATACTAACAGTTAAAAAAAACCAATTTATTTTCCCACTCTCACTCTCACTCTCACTCCCACTCATCGACCTCCTCGAGCTTCAAACACTCAGAGATCTCTCACTCCCACTCATTAAACTCTCAAATAGATGAGATGTAATCAACCATGTAAAAATTTGGGAAAGTTTACCTCCCGATACTATGGCTCCCCATAGAGAGAGATAAGTTTAAATAAAGTTGACCGCATCGATCGGGGCTTTAAGTTTGTCGGATTTAAGTGATATTTTGACCATCACCGTATTTCATCATAGCGATAAAATTCTATCTCATAGCATTTTTCAAAATTTGACTTCTTTCATATAGTTGTTTTGAAAAGTTGTATACTTGAGTATAATCTACTAATCAAATTATACCGCATTAATAAGCATGTTGTCGTTGTAATAGCTAAATTCACAAAATGAAAATTTTGACCGTCTGATGTGATCGTCATAGTTAAATATGAGTATAATAGAAAAATCAACTCGTTTCGTGAACGTTCGAAGCTCGATCGAAACGGTCAACCATATTTTCATAAAACGCTATTACGTACCTTTATATGACCTTGTTTCGTCGACTCTTCCAAATATTAAACTCTCAAATAAATGAGACGTAATCAGCCATGTAAAAATTTAGAAACGTTTACCTCCCGATACTATGGCTCCCCATAGAGAGAGATAAGTTTAAATAAGGTTGACCGCATCGATCGGAGCTTTAAGTTTGTCGGATTTAAGTAATATTTTGACCATCACAGTATTTCATCATAGCGATAAAATTCTATCTCATAGCATTTTTCAAAATTTGACTTCTTTCATATAGTTGTTTGGAAAAGTTGTATACTTGAGTATAATCTACTAATCAAATTATACCGCATTAATAAGCATGTTGTCGTTGTAATAACTAAATTCACAAAATAAAAATTTTGACCGTCTGATGTGATCGTCATAGTTAAATATGAGTATAGTAGAAAAATCAACTCGTTTCGTGAACGTTCGAAGCTCGATCAAAACGGTCAACCATATTTTCATAAAACGCTATTACGTACCTTTATATGACCTTGTTTCGTCGACTCTACCAAACATTAAACTCTCAAATAAATGAGACGTAATCAGCCATTTAAAAATTTGGGAACGTTTACCTCCCGATACTATGTCTCCCCACAGAGAGAGATAAGTTTAAATAAGGTTGACCGCATCGATCGGAGCTTTAAGTTTGTCGGATTTAAGTAATATTTTGACCATCACAGTATTTCATCATAGCGATAAAATTCTATCTCATAGCATTTTTCAAAATTTGACTTCTTTCATATAGTTGTTTGGAAAAGTTGTATACTTGAGTATAATCTACTAATCAAATTATACCGCATTAATAAGCATGTTGTCGTTGTAATAACTAAATTCACAAAATAAAAATTTTGACCGTCTGATGTGATCGTCATAGTTAAATATGAGTATAGTAGAAAAATCAACTCGTTTCGTGAACGTTCGAAGCTCGATCAAAACGGTCAACCATATTTTCATAAAACGCTATTACGTACCTTTATATGACCTTGTTTCGTCGACTCTACCAAACATTAAACTCTCAAATAAATGAGACGTAATCAGCCATTTAAAAATTTGGGAACGTTTACCTCCCGATACTATGGCTCCCCACAGAGAGAGATAAGTTTAAATAAGGTTGACCGCATCGATCGGGGCTTTAACTTTGTCGGATTTAAGTTATTTTTTGACCATCACCGTATTTCATCATAACGATAAAATTCTATTTCATAGCATTTTTCAAAATTTGACTTCTTTTATATAGTTGTTTCGAAAAGTTGTATACTTGAGTATAATCTACTAATCAAGAGTTGACTTTTTGATCCGTCGTGATTTTTGGAAAGCTTCATTCACGAAAGTTGTAGGGCTTGGCGATACGAGTTCGTAGACACGCTGCACGCGTGAAACAGACTTTGTATGAGGAAGTTACGACCTATTGAAGTTAGTTCTAATCTTTTGAAAATGGGTATAAATAGAATGGTTAAAAGTGGAATCCCTAAAAATTCACAAATGGTCAAAATAGCACAGAAGCCCCCGATTACTATTCATCGTCTTCTCTCTCGACGCCGGACCTTCCCAGCCGTCGTTCTCCGCCGTCCGGCGACGCTAGCCGTCGTGCCACCCACCGAAATGACGAGTTCGACCCCCTCTTTCGTTTGAACCAAGACCCAAGCGGAGCCGCTAAACATGGGAGGTGCAGAAAAGCTTGGGAGCGACTGACACCTTCGAGGGCGGCGCTCGGGGACATCTTTGACGAAGCCTAGCTCGTGGCAGCCTCCTTCCAGTCATCCTTGCTCCTCTTTGGTTTCATCTTTCAATTAATTTTCTAGGTTCAAATCGTGAAAGATTGATGGAGGTGTTATCCAAGCACAAAATACCTGCAAAACAACTACATACAAATAATACCCTTCTTGTGTCGAGTGTAGTATTAAAAGGGGGTTTACGATTTTTTTTTTTTTAATTTATTTACCTACTGAATTTACGAAATTTAAACCTAAATTATTATTTACATTTGATCATCACCTTTCACACAATCACCAAACACAAATCTCATTATACATGCAATGAAATTAAAACAAGCAATAGGGGCAGCAAACATAAAACGATTTCAAGATTAATTAAGTTCCAATTTAATTAGGGCCAACGCAGCTTATCCTAATTATTCAAGACATCATAAGTATTTAGAATCCGAAACGCGCGCAATCCTAAACATGGTACTAATCGGTTTAATAACACAACGCATGTAAATTAAACACAACAAGCACATAAGCACATATTGTCGAATTGGAACATGTTAGCAAGTATGGCGTCACCCATCTCACATCGACATGTAAATTTCCATAATTACTCTAACCCTTAGATTAATACATATCAAAACCAACAACGCGTGTGAATCAACATGTATTAAATCGGCATATGAATTCAACATCTAGATAACACTCATGGCCTGCGAATGCATCTAGACATCTCCTTCGGTTCCACACGAATTAAAGAAATAAACCTAATTAAAATCAAGAAACATGCTAAAGCTACTGCCCATAATACAAATTTAATCACATCACATATATAATTCGGCAATCACATATAAAATATCCAAACAATTATAACAAAGATCCGAAGATCCCATATATGATTATCAATACCGAAATTAAAACCAAAAACCAAAACATACTTCATAGACAAAGTTATGTTTAAATACAAAGAAACAAAAACCAAAATAATACAATCCATATTACAACCTTGGTTAAGATTCGGCAAGGATTGGTGAGATGGTGATCGAATGATGGAAGGGTGGTGGATTCGGCTTTGCTCCTTGGTATGAAATTTGTGGGAATAATTGGGCAGAGGTTCGGCAGCTTTTGTGGAGGGAGAGATGATGATTTTCTGTGCAAAAGCTTTGGTATTTATAGAGGAAGTAACCTAGAGAAGCCAGCCACAAACCAAAACCGAATTGGTTTAGGTTTCCTTGATTTTCTGAATTCGGCAGAATGACCTCCGTGTATTGATTACGTCATAACTCTCTCTAGAAAATAGCTATTGAGGTGATTCCAGTTGGGTTGGAAACTAGACACACAGGGCTTTCCAACGGCGTATGGCACGTTTTCTGGTTCCAAGCGATGTGTCCCACAGAAATTCCGGAAGTCAGGACACAGTCCCAGGAAAATCCTGGTAGTCCCTGGATAGGTTTGCTCAAACTGCCAAGTTGCAGCCTTCATTTGGGCGACTTCCCGAACTCCGATTGATCTGAAATTTTGACACAATACACTTTAGCTTCCCAATTATATGCATACCAAATTTCATCAAATTTGGAAAAGGATAGATCAGTTTAGCACGAGCCTCAAAATCACGAAAAAGACATAAATTTCACTTTTTTGCTCAGATTTCTATACTTAGTCATTTTTCTGATTATTAAGCACACTTTCTCCAAAACTCTACCAACATGACGCTAAACTAAATTATGACTCTATCTTACAATAATAAGGGTTAAGCATTGGATAAATGGGGGTAAAAACATATTAAGAACGTCGCATTTTATGCTCCTATCAAAGATCTTCTGGAGGTGGAGGTGAGAATTTCATGACTTGGTTTTATGTTCGACTTTATGGTATTGAACCGTTAACTTTGTTTTTACAAGAAAAGTCAGAAACTTGGTTTTGCCCAACATTTTGCATGAGGTTTATGGTTTGAAAGTAATCAAGAATTTGGTGTATGATTTTTTTTTTTTGACATTTAGATTGGGTTACAATGTTCGGATTGGAAATGTGTAGAGTATAAGGGTTAAGTTAGTTTTAGAATTCTGAATGGATGTTGTGTTGTTGTATTGAATCAAAATGTGCAAGATACAAGTTACAAAGGGATGTGCTAGACATTGCATGGTTTAGTGTTCTTTCAATTCTTTATACAGATAACTGGAAACACAAATTGAATTGGCTAAACAAAGCACAAATGGCATCAAGAGTTGGTCACTTGTTTCTAGATCAGAACCTCAGTGTTCACCCTAATGGTACTTATCGATTCTATGGTTATGTCTTTCCTTAAGATTTAAACTTATTCTCAGGATATTTTGGTCTAATATTTATTATATCTATAATAGGAGATTCTGCTGTGGAAAAGGGTGGTGGAATAACACATAAGAAAGCGGGGTTTGGTGGAAGGAAACCTCTTGGAGATGTATCAAATACAGGGAAGCCTGACTTTGGCTGTTTAGATATAAAATTGAAGTAAGCTTTTGATGTCTGCTTACTTGTGGAGTTAGGGAACAAGTGAAGAGTTGGACACCAACTCTGCTAAGTACGTACCAACTTCTCATATCTTTTTCCTGCGTCTCTCTGTAGTCCTATCGGTATTTTTGTTATGACTTGGCTATTAATTCTAGCAATGCAATGTCTATTATTATGGGTTTGAGGAATATTTTCATTTGATTTAGGATTATTGTTTTGTTCATAATTTAGGAATGTTTTCATTTGTTTTCTTTGCCAATTGTAATAGCCAGGTATATATGTCTTGAATTTATATGCCTTGAATTCCTGTACTGGTGTTATCTTTGAAGGTATGTATATATTAGTCTAATATTGATAATTGATCTTTTCCTTGTTCTATCTTGAGAATTAAAGCATGTCTGTGATTCTATGTACCCAATTCCAGGTAAAAAAAAAATAAGAAAAAGCTTCTTGACGTGCATCAGGTTTGTACTGAGGGATTGGGAGGGTTATGGAGTGGGTTTTGTGTTTGGCAGTGGTGGTGGTGGTGGTGGTAGAGGAAGAGGTTGGGAGGTGAAATATGATGGAGATGGATCGAGGGGCCGCGGTGGTGGTGGTGTTGGCAGCCATTAATGGGCAACTTCAGTCCTCAGTCCAAGGATGACTCCACCAACCCTCAACCTAGAAAGCATACTCTATGGCATGGTTTACACTGCTGACTTCTTTGAGCTTGACCCCTGCATGGTTAGTCTCTCTCTTTTTGTCTCTCAATGTTGTTTTAAACTGTGTCTTGTTCATGTTGCTGTTTCAAAGTTTAGTTTATGAGTGTTGGAATACTGCTCCATTGCACCTGATCGATTTTAGTCCCAATTTTTGTTTCAAAGTTTAGTTTATGAGTGTTGGAATACTGCTCCATTCCCTTTTCTTTTTGGTTTTACTGCTGTGTATTTAATCTTAGGGCCATTTTCACTTGCAGCTGTGTTTCTAAACTGAAGAGAAATGCTGTCCGTTTTGATCTTCAGGAGGAGAAAATGAGTTGAATTGCGGCTGATGCTTTGGACTACAAAGGGTTTCCTGCTGATAAGTCCGTGGCGCTTATACTAGGTTTGTATATACTTCAGATTCGGCATATGCAGGTTTTAGGCTAATTTCGGCAACCTTATGTAGCCGAGTAGACTATACTAGCCATTTTATTTATATTGGCTCAACTAGTAAGGATGATGAATATTTAGTTGTCTCTATATTATGAATGGATGAATTTTGAATTGGTTAATGTCAATATTGGATGGATTTGTTTTAATTTGTTGGTTTTGAGAAATGTATTGTATATCACTTAGGCATTGCAAACAGAAAAAATTGTCTATCAACCAATCAAACAATGGTTTGTCAATCGGAAGCAGAAAAGTATTATCTGATTCTCAGAATCACTTTACAAACCAAAACGAAACCATTGTGTGTCGGAGTATCATATTACAAACCAAAACAAAACCATTGTCTGAAACTTAGAATCACAATGGAAGCCATAATGAAACAATTGTCTATATCTAAGAATCACAATGGAAGGGAAAACGATACCATTGTCTGTAACTCAGAATTACAATAGAAACGAAACTAAAACCATTGTCCATAGCAAATGCATATAACAAATATCAAACACAAATATGAAAATACAGAAACGACTGTAGCTTAAATCAAATACTGACAATACATAAAGAGAAAATTAAGTTGTGCAAAACTAATAAAGACAATACTTCTTATAAATAAGTGTCTTCTTATAATGACAAAGACAATACTGGCCAAAAAAGGATATTGTACAAGATAACATGAGACAATGATTTATAACAAAGTAGCGTTGTCTTTCTCAAATCTCAGACAATGGGTATTTTTAGTCCTACCATTGTGCATAGTGATTATCAGACAATTTTAATTTGTCATTAAGTATTGAACAAGTTCAGTTTGACAAGAAGCATTACAACTATAACTCTATTGCAGATAAGTTTACAGAGTTGTATATCACTTAGTAAACGAAGGAGTTCATTGAATAACACCTGTATTAATTGAATTAGTATTGTGATAGAACTAAGCCTTACACAAATAGAGTTAGTGTTTGATCAAGATTCACTTATGGGATTGGATTCTACTTGATCAAATTGGCCAGTATATATAGAAGGCATTAGTCCCTGTGTTCAATATCTTTTGCGTTGAGTTAACAGTCCCATTCTGTTTGCTTGATATTGAAACACAGAAAACTTGTGTTTTGTTCTATTGATCTCTATAGTTTGTGTGCAGTTCTTATTAACAACAAGAAGATGTCTGGATCAAAGATAGCCATGAAGGGTGACTGGAGAAGTGATGAAGGTATATTCCTAGTACAGCTAGAAAATCTCTATTCCGCATTCTGTATTGTGTTCTTGGTTTGAGTTTCATGTGTTTGTGTTATTTATGATCATGATCTTGATTTACAGACTTCAGATATGTATAACAATTGGTATCAGAGCCTTCTGGTTCATAGATACACAAATCGTATACTTCGAGATTTTTTTTTCATCAAGAACAGATTAATAAGAATTTTCAGAAAATTAAGTCTTTATTTTAAAAGCAAACAATCATGTTTTATTCCAGATATTTAAAGTTTTGATTCGTTTTAATAAAGTCCAGGCCCAAACCCGATTCCATGAAAACAGCTTTTCAATATTACCGTTGAACTTCATAATGGCTAGTTTTTTATTTTTCATGATGAATTCATGCCTCAAGGAAAAACTGAGGTTTAATCCTCAGAAAAAGGGATTCAAGACCCTGCTTCAGAAAAACGAAATTTAGAAAAGGGCAATTTTATATACATCAACATATTATTACTGTTTAAATTTGGTGCTGTGCTGTAGCAGAGGCAAATATACGTTTTCTGGATTCCAGAACTTGCGATTCAATTCTGCATATGTGGGAATGATCATGATATGAAGTGTTGGCATGTAGTTAAAGTATTCGTTGTGGTTGACGTGTGCCTATATCTGTTCTGTGATGCATGAATTGATTGAAATTGTGTGATCTGGAGTTGGAGGATGGATGTTTTACTTCATTGGTACTGTGATTTCTTATTGGTTGTAATTTCCCAAAATTGAAATCGACTAAAATCTAGAGTATCTAAAACATTAGAATGATTGATTAAGACACTAAATTTTCAGATCAATAACTATTTTACCAAAGCAAAATTTTACTGATATAAGTTATGCAGAAACACTAAAATTGTGCAATGTTCTAAAATTTTACTTATTTTGTTTCCAAAGAAGCATTCAAATATGATTTTAAAACATATGCAGTAGCATATATATGTTCTGGGATTGATTCAGATTTTTTGAAGCTTTTCTTTGTCTAAAGACTTAGACTGTCTTCATCAAATAACTAATTCTGCAGCATGTAGTATGCAAAATTCAGAAACTACATAACTACAAAAAACATTATGTCATAAAGATGTTATTTTTGTGTTGCTTTAGTTTATGGGACAATAAATATGATATTATGTATTATTTTGGTTTGATGATTGATTTTTTTTGGGTTTTTACAGAAGCATAACACATAGGAAAAAACTCTTACACAAATTTTTTTTCCTTGTTTCTTAGGTAACTTCGCCTCATTAGGACAGGTTGAATATCTGAATGGCAACAATTTTAGGAAGTGGAGAAAGCAAGTCGAGTTTTATTTGGCTATGCTTAACAATATGGATTACTGTCTGCATGAGCCTAAGCCACTTGAAGATATTAATGAGGCTAGTACTGAAGAATACAAGTGGCATCATCATGAGTGGTATAGAACCAATAGGATGGCAAAGAATGTTATAAGTTACACCATGTCTGAAATAGTGAGAGGATCAATTGAGGAACCTAAGGATGCTGTGGATTTCATGGCAGCCATATATGAGAAATTCATTGCAAATAAAAGAGCTGAAGCTGCTAGATTGAATAAAGAGTTTCATGAGATTAAGTTTGATGACACTAGCAGTGTGAGAGAGCATATAATGCATAAGGTTCACATTAATGCCAAGCTAAGGGAGCTTCAGATGGGAATCACTGATAATCAGTTGTATCATGAAGTTTTAAATTCTCTCCCGATTAGTTACAGCCATCTTAGGACCACTTACAATGCTTCAGATATTAAGTGGACCATTAACAAGCTCATATCAATCTGTGTGGATGAAGAAAATAGAATCAAAAAGGAGGTTGTACCAACTAATGCAGTCCATTTAGTTGAAAAAGCCAAGAAGAATAAGAACAAACCTAAGGTTAAGCAGACTACCAATTTTAAAGATTCAGGAAATTCCAGTGAGCCAAAACCTGTCAAGGGCTTTAAGCCTGAAAAAGGATTCAGTTATGTCAAATTCAATTGTTTCTTCTGCAAGAAAGGAGGACATGAAAAAAGATTGTAGTGGATGGAAGACTTGGATGATTAAGAAGGGTGAGTCTTTTCCCAATTCTGTTTTTTCTTTAGAAGTTAATTTTCTTAACGTTAGTACACATACTTATTGGCTCGCTTCTGGTTCACCAATACACATTACTACATCTCTACAGAGTATCATAAGGAAGAGAGCTCCAAGGACAAGTGAGCAAAATGTGTGTGTGGGGAACGGCCAAAGAGTAGCAGTGAAGGCCATAGGACGCTTGAAGATTGATTTAGGCTTAGACAATTTTATTTTTCTTGAGAACGTTTATTACATTCCCTCTCTTAAGAGGAATTTGATTTCAGTAGGTCTTTTGGTTGACATTGGATGCAAACTTATTATTGATTTTAGTGGAATAAAGATTTTTTCAGAATTCAAAGTATCTTGGTTGTGGTTCTTTTTCAAATAATTATCTTAAACTTGATTGTTCTATGATTAAGGATGAGATTCTTATGCTTGAAAACAATGCAGAAGCTATAACTAAAAACAATATTACAGGAGATAAAAGATCTTTATTCAACAATAAGTTTGCTTTTCTTTGGCACAGAAGATTGGGACACATATCAAAGAAAAGATTAAAAACACTCGAGAAAAATGGAATTTTACCTGCTTTGAACTATGCTGATTTGACTGATTGTATTGAATGTTTCAAAAGCAAATTGACAAACAAAAGAAAGATTACAGCAGTAAGGAGTCATAAACTTTTGGAACTCATTCATACAGATTTATGTGGACCTTTTAAACATAAGACTATGTGTGGAAATATCTATTTTATAACATTCATAGACGATTACTCTAGATACTGCTACATATACTTACTTTTAGAAAAGTCTCAAACATTGGAAGCTTTTAAAATTTTTAAAACTGAAGTCGAGCTCCAATTAGAGGCAAAAATTAAGACAGTAAGATCAGATGGAAGTGGAGAATTTTATGGAAGGCATACTAGTGCAGGCCAGCAAAAAGGACCATTTGCAATGTTTTTACAAGAACATGGCATTAAGGCACATTATTCCACACCATATACTCCAACTCAAAATAGAGTAGCTGAGAGGAAAAACAAAACTCTTCTCAATATGGTTAGATCTATGATGTGTACTTCAGGTCCACCAATTTACTTATGCGGTGAAGCACTTAAGACTGCAAATTATATTTGCAATAGAGCACCCTCTAAGTCTGTAGATAAAACACCTTTTGAGCTATGGTGTGGTAGACAACCTAGCTTGCATCACTGCCATGTGTGGGGCTGCAAAGCTGAAGCAAGAATTCCAAACATACTACAGGAAAAATTAGGTCCTAAAACTGTCAGTTGTCATTTTATTGGTTACTGTGAAAAATCTAAAGGTCATAGATTCTATACACCTCAAAACAAAACAAAATTGATGGAAAGCAATCAAGCAAAATTTTTAGATGAAGGTGTATGCAGTAATAATTTTGAGGATTTATCCTTAGAATTTGATGAAATTACTGAGAATGAGGATTTAATACAGATATTACCTCTAGCTCAGAACACAGTGAGATCAAATACAACTAATTTTAATCAAATACAGAATCAGTTTAATGCAGAAAATTTAGTTCATGAGCCTCAAGTTCAGAATGCAAATCAAAATTTTGAAAATTTCGAGCACTTAGATGATCAGATGGATATAGACCCTCAGAATATAGCTAGAAGTTAGAAAATCCTCAACTCAGAAGATCTACAAGACAGAGAAAACCAGTCTATGGTGAAGGTAGTAACTATCATGTTTTTCTACAAGAGCAAGATGTTTTAGCAGAAGATGATGATCCCTTGAGCTTCAAGCAAGCTCAAAATAGCAGTGAGTTTAGTGAATGAGAAAAAGCTATGCAAGAAGAAATTAATTCTATGTCTAAGAATAAAGTATGGGTACTTGTGAAACCAGACCCTAATCATAGAGCAATTGGTTGTAAATGGGGTTTTAAGACTAAAAGAGATGCAAATGGCAATATAGAGAGGCACAAAGCTCGACTAGTAGCTAAGAGATTCACACAACAAGAGGGTATTGATTATAATGAAACTTTTTCTCCTGTATCGACTAAAGATTCATTCAGAATTATAATGGCCTTAGTTGCTCATTATAATATGTAATTACATCAGATGGATGTTAAAACTGCATTTTTGAATGGAGAATTAGATCATAAAGTCATTTATATGAAACAACCCGAGGGTTTTGTGAAATCTGGAAAGGAAAATCATGTATGCAGACTTAATAAATCAATCTATGGTTTGAAACAAGCATCTAGACAATGGTACAAAAAATTTGATTCAGTTGTATCTTCTTTTGGCTTTACAGAAAACATAGTTGATGAATGTGTGTATCTCAAGACTACAAAAACTGAATTTTTATTCTTGATTTTGTATGTGGATGATATTCTTTTAGCTAGCAGCAGTGTTAATTAAACTATTGAATGAAACTAAATCTTTTCTGTTAAGTAATTTTGATATGAAAGATTTAGGTGAAGCTTCTTTCGTTTTAAGAATTGAAATTAAGAGAGATAGGAAGCTAGGGGTTTTAGGCTTATCTCAGCACAATTATATTCAGAAATTGTTAAAAAGATTCAACATGGAAACATGTTCTCCAGGAGATGCCCCTATGTCTAAAGGTGATAAACTGTCTAAAATTTCTAAATATGAGGGGAAGATGACTCAAATGGAGAGCAAACTGTATGCTAAGCTTATAGGTAGCTTAATGTATGCACAGGTTTGCACTAGGCCAAATCTTGCATTCTCTATAGGAATTTTGTCTAGGTTTCAATCTGCACCTACTCAAGAACATTGGGTTGCAGGTAAGAAATTTCTTAGATATTTGCAGATAAGTTTACAGAGTTGTATATCACTTAGTAAACGAAGGAGTTCATTGGATAACACCTGTATTAATTGAATTAGTATTGTGATAGAACTAAGCCTTACAGAAATAGAGTTAGTGTTTGATCAGGATTCACTTATGAGATTGGATTCTACTTGATCAAATTGGCCAGTATATATAGAAGGCATTAGTCCCGGTGTTCAATATCTTTTGCGTTGAGTTAACAGTCCCATTCTGTTTGCTTGATATTGAAATACAGAAGACTTGTGTTTTGTTCTATTGATCTCTATAGTTTGTGTGCATTTCTTATTAACAACAAGAAGATGTCTGGATCAAAGATAGCCATGAAAGTATATTCTTAGTATAACTAGAAAATCTCTATTCCGCATTCTGTATTGTGTTCTTGGTTTGAGTTTCATGTGTTTGTGTTATTTATGAGCATGATCTTGATTTACAGACTTTAGATATGTATAACAGCATAGTGGTCAAGCTTTTATCCCAGTATCCCTACATGACTACATCCATCAGTCAATTGGGTTTGAACGATCACTTGCTGGTGGAGACAGCCACATTGCTCAACTTCAGGATGGTAGTTGCTGATTTTTCTGGGGCTTTCTCGGCTCTTAAAGTATAGCCGACGAAAACTTTAGAAAGTTTGGCCGACGAAATTGGAATTTTCGTCGGCTATGAGTTTTTATATTTTCAGATCTGGACAGAAGCTGCTCATTTAAAAAAAAACGGAAAAAAACGGGAGAAAGAGTGAAAAATCTGTGGGTATTGTTGAAATCCGTCCTCTCTTACATTGTGGAGCTATATATAGGTACGTATATGTGTATATATGTTGATTTTGAGTTTTAGTTGAGTTGATTTTGAGTTTTAGTGATTTTGATATAGTAAGTGATTTTTTATTTTTTTGTTGTTTTAGTGTTAGCATGTATGTATATATATATGTTGATTTTGAGTTGTAGTTGAGTTGATTTTCAGTTAGAGTATAATTATGTGTTTTAATTTAATGTTATTTTAATTAGTGTTAAAATATATATAAATATGTTAATTAATGGTTGTTGATAGTGTAATGAACTTAAATAATGGTTGTTAATTAATGGTATACACTACCAGAAAAGGCATTATAGCCGACGAAATTGCAAATAACGGCCGACGAACTATTTATTCGTCGGCTATAATGGTTATAGCCGACGATATCGTCGGCTATAATTATTATAGCCGGCGATTTCGTCGGCTAAAATGGTTATAGCCGACGATATCGTCGTCGGGTATAGTTTTGCCGACGGCGTATTTCCGACGATGTTATAACCGACGATATGTCGTCGGGTAATGGTTATAGCCGACGACTTAAATTCGTCGTCTATGATGCCTTTTCTGGTAGTGATATATATATATGAGTTGATGTTGATAATAATATATATTGTAATATATATGTGTTAATTAATTTATTATTAATTAAATTTATACATATATATTATTATCAGGCTATATATGGATCGAGATAAGAGTTGGATTTCGCTTCCAAGGCATGACCGACGATACACTACAGGAGTTGTGGATTTTTTGCAGTTCGTCGAGGAAAATGCAAACGGGAAGGAATACCATTATTGCCCGTGCAAGAAATGTAAGTGTCGCAGTGATATGTGTCGATTTACGATTAGGACAGTATGGGAGCACCTAAAGAGTAATGGGTTTTGGCCGAAGTACAAACGTTGGATATATCACGGTGAGCCATCATTAGATGGATCGCATGATCATGGGCAGTTTTTTGAGGCGGGCAGTAGTAGTACATCCAACGATCCAACAATGGCATTCGTCAACGACGTGTTTCCTTTTGAAAGCGGTGTACGTGGGGAACAATATATGCATGACCCGGTGCAGCCGTTCCCACAAGTTGTCAACACTGCTGCCTTTGACAAGTACAACAAACTGATTGAATTGCAACAGACCCCTGTGTCTTCAAGGTCTGAGAAGACAGTTCTTGAAAGTGTGATGGAGGTAATGAGGATTAAAGTCGAGGCAAAATCGAGCATCAGGCAAGTGGATGAATATCTACAGTACACTTCTTCGTTGTTGGAGGAGGGTCATCGTAATCCTACCAATCACCGTAAGGTCCGAAGTATCCTCAAAGATCTAGGGCTTTCCTACATTAAGATCCATGCATGCGCATTTGACTGCGTTCTCTTCTGGGGTAAAGATGCAGAAGGGAATGACCTTGCTAGCCTTGACGCATGTCCGATATGTCAGTCTGACCGATATAAGTTGACGGGAGCAGGCAATAGGAAACCAGTGAAAGTGCTTCGGTATTTTCCGTTGAGAGATAGGCTTGAGCGGTTGTACATGTCAGAAACCACCGCAAAAGCTATGAGGTGGCACGGTGAGCGGGACGCGGGAGACGCAGATATCATGACACGCATCTCTGCCAGAGCGGCTTGGAAGCATATAAACAATGAGTTTCCTCATTTTGCGTCAGATGTCAGAAACGTCAGGCTCGGGCTCTCAACCGACGGGTTCAACCCTTTTGGCACCATGAGTCTTTCATACAGTATATGGCCGGTGGTTTTGGTACCTTACAACCTTCCTCAGTGGATGTGCATGAAGAAGGAATATAATATGTTGACGTTGTTGATTCCGGGGCCTGGTTACCCAGGGAAATGTCTCGATGTGTATATGAGACCATTGATTGAAGAGCTTAAGGTATTGTGGGACGTTGGTCATCCCACTTTTGACAAGTACAAGCAGGAGACGTTCCAGATGCATGTCATGGTTATTGGTACCATTAGTGATTTTCCTGCTTATGGGATGTTGTCGGGCAGCGTTGTTAGGGGATACAAGGCTTGTCCAGAGTGCCTCAGTGATTATGGGAGCACCCCTCATTGCAACAAGATATGCTGAATGGGTCATCGTGTGTTCCTTCCGGCGGATCACTACTGGCGTTACGAGTCCGCCGCATTTGATGGAACTGAAGAACACGGTGGTCCTCCCAGAAGATGGACGGGAAGAGAAATTTTAGCAGTGCTTAATGAGTACGATTTTGGGCCCCTCAGCAATCATCCCGATATTGTAGCGGAAATACCTGAAAGACCTGAGCAGTACAAATTCTGGACACATAAGAGCATATTGTGGGAACTCCTGTACTGGTGTGAGTTGCTGATCCGTCACTTCCTAGACGTTATGCACATAGAAAAAAATGTTTCTGAAAGTGTGGTGGGCACAACGCTGAACTTGGAGGGGAAGACGAAAGACGGTCCTAAGGCTCGCACTAATTTGCAAAACATGAATATCAGAAAACAACTATGGTTGAAACAAGGGAAGAGAAAAATGCCTCAAGCTCCTTATACCGTCAAGCCTGAGCATAAACCAAAAATATTCCATTGGATAAGTCGGGCCAAGTATCCTTCAGGCTTTGCTGGAAATATAGCCAAGTGTGTGAACAGACAATTCAACAATCTGTACGGGTTGAAAAGTCATGACAATCATATCCTGCTACAACGTCTCTTCCCTGTTTTCATTCGACCGTTCCTTCCCCGTCACGGTGTGGAGCCGTTAGTAGTGTTGGCAAGATTTTTCCAGAAGGTATGCACATGGGAAGTGAGAAAATCTGACCTCCGGGAAATGCAACAAGACATCGTTCATATCATGTGTAAATTTGAGATGATATTTCCTCCAAATTTTTTCCACAGCATGCCTCACCTCATGATCCATCTTCCTCGGCAGTTGTTGCTTACCGGTCCTGTGCACTTCACTTGGATGTATCCGATGGAAATGTACGTATTTTACACCTTATGTTAATTTCCTCATCAATATGTTAGATATAGTGTTAATGTATTATCATAACACTTTAAAAACTTGATTTATAGGCAACTTGGACAATACGGTGGTTTTGTCCAAAACAGATCCGCACCTGAAGGATGTATAGCTGAAGCATATATTGCGCACGAGTGCGTCACCTACATGAAGCTGTATTTAGGAGCGTTACAGGAAAGCATACCGGAAGATGTACCTTCACAGTTCAATCTTTCCATACTCTCTGACGATGTTGTACTCGGTGGAAACTTGCCAGTTTCCTACAAGTTGAAAGATTATGAGGTAGCCATTGCACATTGGTGGGTACTAATCAACTGTCCAGAAGTTCAGTTTTGGAAGAACATACATCTACACTGTGAACAAGTACGAGGTGATGTCGATTACCACAACCGGACATTCGCAGAGTATTTCGGCCGCTGGCACTACCAGAAAAATGAGTTGTGCCGACGAAAAAAAAAAACAACGGCCGACGAAATTTTTTTTTCGTCGCTAAAAAAAAAAAATCGTCGGCCATTCCTATAGAATGGCCGACGATTTTTATTTCGTCGGTACAAAGTAAAAATCGTCGGCTATACTCCAATAATGGCCGACGAATTAATATTTTCGTCGGCTATACAACTTTTGGAGTATGGCCGACGAATTTTACAATTTCGTCGGCTATAAGTCTTTATATTTTCAGATCTGGCCAGCAGCTGCTCATTTGCAAAAAACGGGAGAAAGAGTGAAAAATCAGTAGATATTGTTGAAATCCGTCCTCTCTTACATTGTGAAGCTATATATAGGTACGTACATGTGTATATATGTTGATTTTGGGTTTTAGTTGCATGAGTTGATTTTGAGTTTTAATATATGTTTTGATGTTATTTTAATCCTAAAGAGTAATCGGTTTTGATGTTATTTTAATTAGTGTTAAAAAAATAATGATGATGTTAGTGACAGTTCGGGTAGCATAAGTCCTCTTTCTCGTGCTTCGATAAAAGGAAAACAGAATATCTGACGGTTTCTGGAGCTTTTATCAAAACAGAATGATGATCAGAAGGTCATACAGGCTACTAAATTGGTCATACCGAAAGATCCTTTTTTCGCAGTTATCTTGCAACCATTCAACTTCATTAACTGCTATCTGGTGAGGATTAAGTAGTTAATGAAGTCGAATGGTTACAAGATAACTGCGAAAAAAGGATCTTTCGGTTTGAACATTTTAGTAGCCTGGATCACCTTCTGATCATCATTCTGTTTTGATAAAAACTCCAGAGAGCTTGGCATTCTGTTTTCCTTTCATCGAAGCACGAGAAAGAGAACTTATGCTACCCGAAGTGTCACTAACATCATCATTATTTTTTTATTTTTTTCATAGAATAGCCGACGAACAATGCATCATTTCGTCGGCTATAATAATAATGGCCGACGAAAATTAATTATTTCGTCGGCCATAAGTTTTTTTAAAATAAATATTACATTTATGGCCGACGAAAATTAATTATTTCGTCGGTAAAAACTAAAAATCGTCGGCAAAAAAACAATTTCGTCGGCCATACACATAGAATGGCCGACGATTCATTATTTCGTCGGCCATACACATAGAATGGCCGACGATTTAAAGTTTTTCGTCGGCTATAATCCTATGGCCGACGAAATAGCTTTATTCGTCGGCTATAATCCTATAATGGCCGACGATTTAAAGTTTTCGTCGGCTATATAACTTTGGGAAGAATGGCCGACGAAGTGGGCAATTTCGTCGGCTATAAGTCTTTATATTTTCAGATCTGGACAGAAGCTGCTCATTTAAAAAAAAAACGGGAGAAAGAGTGAAAAATCTGTGGGTATTATTGAAATCCGTCCTCTCTTACATTGTGGAGCTATATATAGGTATGTATATATATATATGTGTATATATATATGTTGATTTTGAGTTTTAGTGATTTTGATATAGTAAGTGATTTTTTGTTTTGTTGTTGTATTTTAGTGTTAGAATGTATGTATATATGTTGATTTTGAGTTGTAGTTGAGTTGATTTTCAGTTAGAGTATAATTATGTGTTTTAATTTAATAATGTTATTTTAATTAGTGTTAAAATATATATAAATATGTTAATTAATGGTTGTTGATAGTGTAATGAACTTAAATAATGGTTGTTAATTAATGGTATATATATATATGAGTTGATGTTGATAATAATATATATTGTAATATATATGTGTTAATTAATTTATTATTAATTAAAGTTATACATATATATTATTATCAGGCTATATATGGATCGAGATAAGAGTTGGATTTCGCTTCCAAGGCATGACCGACGATACACTACAGGAGTTGTGGATTTTATGCAGTTCGTCGAAGAAAATGCAAAAGGACCGTACCATTATTGCCCGTGCAAGAAATGTAAGTGTCGCAGTGATATGTGTCGATTTCCGATTAGGACAGTATGGGAGCACCTAAAGAGCAATGGGTTTTGGCCGAAGTACACACGTTGGATATATCACGGTGAGCCATCATTAGATGGATCGCATGATCATGGGCAGTATTTTGAGGCGGGCAGTAGTAGTACATCCAACGATCCAACAATGACATTCGTCAACGACGTGTTTCCTTTTGAAAGCGGTGTACATGGGGAACAATATATGCAGGACCCGGTGCAGCCGTTCCCACAAGTTGTCAACACTGCTGCCTTTGACAAGTACAACAAACTGATTGCATTGCAACAGACCCCTGTGTGTTCAAGTTCTGAGAAGACAGTTCTTGAAAGTGTGATGGAGGTAATGAGGATTAAAGTCGAGACAAAATCGACTATCAGGCAAGTAGATGAATATCTACAGTACACTTCTTCGTTGTTGGAGGAGGGTCATCGTAATCCTACCAATCACCGTCAGGTCCGAAGTATCCTCAAAGATCTAGGGCTTTCCTACATTAAGATCCATACATGCGCATTTGACTGCGTTCTCTTCTGGGGTAAAGATGCAGAAGGGAATGACCTTGCTAGCCTTGACGCATGTCCGATATGTCAGTCTGACCGATATAAGTTGACGGGAGCAGGCAATAGGAAACCTGTGAAAGTGCTTCGGTATTTTCCGTTGAGAGATAGGCTTGAGCGGTTGTACATGTCAGAAACCACCGCAAAAGCTATGAGGTGGCACGGTGAGCGGGACGCGGGAGACACAGATATCATGACACACATCTCTGACGGAGCGGCTTGGAAGCATATAAACAATGAGTTTCCTTATTTTGCGTCAGATGTCAGAAACATCAGGCTCGGGCTCTCAACTGACGGGTTCAACCCTTTCGGCACCATGAGTCTTTCATACAGTATATGGCCGGTGGTTTTGGTACCTTACAACCTTCCTCCGTGGATGTGCATGAAGAAGGAATATAATATGTTGACGTTGTTGATTCCGGGGCCTGGTTACCCAGGCAAATGTCTCGATGTGTATATGAGACCATTGATTGAAGAGCTTAAGGTATTGTGGGACGTTGGTCATCCCACTTTTGACAAGTACAAGCAGGAGACGTTCCAGATGCATGCCATGGTTATTGGTACCATCAGTGATTTTCCTGCTTATGGGATGTTGTCGGGCAGCGTTGTCAGGGGATACAAGGCTTGTCCAGAGTGCCTCACCGATTATGGGAGCACCCCTCATTGCAACAAGATATGCCGAATGGGTCATCGTGTGTTCCTTCCGACGGATCACCACTGGCGTTACGAGTCCGCCGCATTTGATGGAACCGAAGAACACGGCCGTGCTCCCAGAAGATGGACAGGAAGAGAAATTTTAGCAAGACTTAATGAGTACGATTTTGGGCCCCTCAGCAATCATCCCGATATTGTAGCGGAAATACCTGAAAGACCTGAGCAGTACAAATTCTGGACACATAAGAGCATATTGTGGGAACTCCTGTACTGGTGTGAGTTGCTGATCCGTCACTTCCTAGACGTTATGCACATAGAAAAAAATGTTTCTGAAAGTGTGGTGGGCACAACGCTGAACTTGGAGGGGAAGACGAAAGACGGTCCTAAGGCTCGCACTAATTTGCAAAACATGAATATCAGAAAACAACTATGGTTGAAACAAGGGAAGAGAAAAATGCCTCAAGCTCCTTATACCGTCAAGCCTGAGCATAAACCAAAAATATTCCATTGGATAAGTCGGGCCAAGTATCCTTCAGGCTTTGCTGGAAATATAGCCAAGTGTGTGAACAGACAATTCAACAATCTGTACGGGTTGAAAAGTCATGACAATCATATCCTGCTACAACGTCTCTTCCCTGTTTTCATTCGACCGTTCCTTCCCCGTCACAGTGTGGAGCCGTTAGTAGTGTTGGCAAGATTTTTCCAGAAGGTATGCACATGGGAAGTGAGAAAATCTGACCTCCGGGAAATGCAACAAGACATCGTTCATATCATGTGTAAATTTGAGATGATATTTCCTCCAAATTTTTTCGACATCATGCCTCACCTCATGATCCATCTTCCTCGGCAGTTGTTGCTTACCGGTCCTGTGCACTTCACTTGGATGTATCCGATGGAAAGGTACGTATTTTACACCTTATGTTAATTTCCTCATCAATATATGTGATATAGTGTTAATGTATTATCATAACACTTTAAAAACTTGATTTATAGGCAACTTGGACAATACGGTGGTTTTGTCCAAAACAGATCCGCACCTGAAGGATGTATAGCTGAAGCATATATTGCGCACGAGTGCGTTACCTACATGAAGCTGTATTTCGGAGCGTTACAGGAAAGCATACCGGAAGATGTACCTTCACAGTTCAATCTTTCCATACTCTCCGACGATGTTGTACTCGGTGGAAACATGCCAGTTTCCTATAAGTTGAAAGATTATGAGGTAGCCATTGCACATTGGTGGGTACTAATCAACTGTCCAGAAGTTCAGTTTTGGAAGGACATACATCTACGCTGTGAAGGAGTAGCAAGTGATCGCGATTACCACAACCAGACATTCGCAGAGTATTTCGGCCGCTGGGTACGTACCTTTAACACTATTTTATACGTGTTCATATATTATTGTGTATATTTATTCATATTTATAGTTGATTCTGATGGTTGCAGATGGACCTTATTGCAAATGATAATCACCCAAATTGGTCGCACGAACTCAGACTTTTAGCGAGGAGGCCGGTCTATTCAAAAGTTTATGCGACGTGCAAGGTGAATGGTGTGTTATTTCGATGTGAAGAGAGAGACCTCAGACTGAAAACACAAAATTCAGGGGTTATGGCACATGGTGGGGATGGTGGAGTTGACTATTACGGTGTTCTCCATTCGGTTGTGGAACTGCATTACGGGGAAGGCATGAAAGTGCACCTTTTCAAGTGTAGATGGTTTGACACACGGCCGCAGAGCATGAAAACCGATCAATACGGCGTAAGTTCTGTGAACACTAGTACATCATGGTATGAGGACGACCCGTTCGTTTTAGCCACATGGGTGAAACAAGTGTTTTATCTTGATGATCTCGCCAAGGGTGACCCGTGGAAAGTAGTCAACACTATCCACCATCGCAACATTTACCGGGTGTCTACACTTGGAGTGGCCGAAGAGAACGAGGAAGGGGGCACCGCGTATCAAGAGCTCAACTCAAACGGTATTCCTGACTCCTCTTTTATTCGTCTAGACACGCCGGTGCGAATTCGACGTGAAGAGCCACTGCTTGTTGATGTTGATCCAATTGAAGAAACTAACGAGGACTCTAGTGGTGAGGAAAGACATAGATTACCCCTATCGAGCAATTCAGAAACCGAAGAAGACTCATCCGATGATTCCGATTACAATCCGACGGATTAAGTAATTTAAATGATGTAATCCTTTCACTTGTAATCAACTCATTTCTAATGACCGGGCGTGGGGATGAGCCTCCCAGCTAGGCTGGGTTCCAAACCCCTTAAATAAAAATTTGAAATATGTTGACTGTTGGGTTTCTGATTTTTTATGTTCAATTTTGGTTATATGTGAGCAGGACATCGAAATAGGAGAGGTGTAAAACCACTGATTTTTAGGTTTTTTTTTTCAGAGAATGGCCGACGAAAAATGCATTATTTCGTCGGCTAAACGGAAAATGGCCGACGAAAAATGCATTATTTCGTCGGCCATAATGTATTAAAAAAAATATTTTACGACCAATGGCCGACGAAAACTAATTATTTCGTCGGCCATAATTTATTAAAAAAAATATTTTACGAACAATGGCCGACGAAAACTAACTATTTCGTCGGCCATAAGTTTTTAAAAAAATAATAATATTACGAACAATGGCCGACGAACATTATATATTTCGTCGGCCATAAGTTTTTAACAGAAAACGACAAAACAATAGCCGACGAATACTAGGTTTGATTTCGTCGGCTATGATTAAAAAAAAAACAAAAAAAGAGCTGTTTCCATTTTCTATCACTATCGACAAACCATTGCTTCATCCTTCAAATACAAATGTGTCGTGAAATAAGACATGACCAAAATATTGAAATACGGCTACGGTTGAAAAATGGGAAGATTCCGACAAAATCTGTGTGCCGAATGTTGCGGTTTGCTGTTTTTTACTCCCGTTTTCCTATGGGTAGCCTGACGGGCGGTAAATATTTTGGGGGAAATTTTTATACGATTAGATGCGTCGCATCGATCTGAAACTATTCTCTGTTGAAGGTCAGGCCAAAAAACGTCATTTAGACGGCCCAATTTCCGTTTTACAGCGTTTAGAGGTTTGACTTTGCAGTTTGACCGACCCGATCGAGCCTTTAACGTTGTCCGATAACCTTGGATTTTTTTTCATACATGTATTTCATCTTAACGGTGATATCTGACGGTTGAAATAGATTTTCCAAACTTTTAGATTCAAAATCGTAATATATGCACTAATGTTCCTTAACTTGTTTACTAAGTGTTTAAGTAAATGTATAGTTTCAAATACCTACTATACGTAGACCCTTCAAATGCAAATGTGTCGTGAAATAAGACATGACCGAAATATTGAAATACGGCTACGGTTGAAAAATGGGAAGATTCCGACAAAATCTGTGTGCCGAATGTTGCGGTTTGCTGTTTTTTACTCCCGTTTTCCTATGGGTAGCCTGACGGGCGGTAAATATTTTGGGGGAAATTTTTATACGATTAGATGCGTCGCATCGATCTGAAACTATTCTCTGTTGAAGGTCAGGCCAAAAAACGTCATTTAGACGGCCCAATTTCCGTTTTACAGCGTTTAGAGGTTTGACTTTGCAGTTTGACCGACCCGATCGAGCCTTTAACGTTGTCCGATAACCTTGGATTTTTTTTCATACATGTATTTCATCTTAACGGTGATATCTGACGGTTGAAATAGATTTTCCAAACTTTTAGATTCAAAATCGTAATATATGCACTAATGTTCCTTAACTTGTTTACTAAGTGTTTAAGTAAATGTATAGTTTCAAATACCTACTATACGTAGACCCTTCAAATGCAAATGTGTCGTGAAATAAGACATGACCGAAATATTGAAATACGGCTACGGTTGAAAAATGGGAAGATTCCGACAAAATTTGTGTGCCGAATGTTGCGGTTTGCTGTTTTTTACTCCCGTTTTCCTATGGGTAGCCTGACGGGCGGTAAATATTTTGGGGGAAATTTTTATACGATTAGATGCGTCGCATCGATCTGAAACTATTCTCTGTTGAAGGTCAGGCAAAAAAACGTAATTTAGACGGGCCAATTTCCGTTTTAAAGCGTTTAGAGGTTTGACTTTGCGGTTTGACCGTCCCGATCGAGCCTTCAACGTTGTCAGATGTAGTTGGATTTTTTTTCATACATGTATTTAACCTTAACGGTGATATCTGACGGTTGGAATAGATTTTCCAAACTTTGAGATTCAAAATCGGAATATATGCACTAATGTTCCTTAACTTGTTTACTAAGTGTTTAAGTGAATGTATAGTTTCAAATACCTACTATACGTAGACCCTTCAAATGCAAATGTGTCGTGAAATAAGACATGACCGAAATATTGAAATACGGCTACGGTTGAAAAATGGGAAGATTCCGACAAAATCTGTGTGCCGAATGTTGCGGTTTGCTGTTTTTTACTCCCGTTTTCCTATGGGTAGCCTGACGGGCGGTAAATATTTTGGGGGAAATTTTTTTACGATTAGATGTGTCGCATCGATCTGAAACTATTCTCTGTTGAAGGTCAGGCCAAAAAACGTCATTTAGACGGCCCAATTTCCGTTTTACAGCGTTTAGAGGTTTGACTTTGTAGTTTGACCAAAAGTATAGCCGACGAAGTTATATTTCGTCGGCTAAAGTCTGGTGATCCGCGCCTTCCCATTATCCACCGTTGGATGGGGGAGATCGGACGGATTCTGAGGGACGAAGACTATAGCCGACGAATTATGTAATTTCGTCGGCTATGCCATACCATGGCCGACGAAAAATGATTTCGTCGGCTATGACATAGTATGCCCGACGAAATCACTGTATTCGTCGGCTATACTATATCATGGCCGACGAAATTACTTTATTTCGTCGGCTATACTATATCATGGCCGACGAAATAAAGCGATTTCGTCGGCTATACGATCGGGTATAAGTAAAATGCAGCCGAACCCTAGCCTCCATTTGCCCGATTTTCCCTATCCTCCTCGAATCCGGCCCTCCTTCATCCGTCGATCCTCCTCCCTATTCCGGCAGCCCGGCGCCTCCTCCTCCTCCTCCTTGGTTCGGCAGCCCGGCGACTCCTCCTCCTCCTCCTTGGTTCGATCCGCCGCCCCTCCTCCTCCTCCTCCTCCCTGTTCCGGCAGCCCCGGCCGACCCTCCTCCTCCTCCTCTCTGTTCCGGCCGCTTCCCCCTCCTCCTCCTCCCCGATTCGGTACCGGCCGGCCCCCTTTTTTTTTTTTTTGTTATTTAATTATTAATAAATTAAATTATGGTTAATAAATTATATATAATTGTTAATTTAGGTATAATTTATGTATTTATATGTTAATTTGTGTATAATTTATGTATTTATGTTAATTTATGTATTTATGTTAATTTAGGTATAATTTATGTTTTTATATTAATTTAGATATAATTTATGTATTTATGTTAATTTAGTTATAATTTATGTATTTATGTTAATTTAGGTAGAATTTATGTATTTATGTTAATTTAGGTATAATTTATGTATTTATGTTAATTTAGTTATAATTTAGGTTTTTATGTTAATGTATGTAGTTTTTAGGTTTTTATGTTAATTTAGGTAATTTTTGTAAAATTTATTTTAATTGTATATAATTTAGGTGTAATTGTATAATTTATATGTATAAATTGGTTATTATATAAATCGGTAAATATTAAAATATGTTAGTATTATTGGGTATTATATTAATTAGAATTTGTTATTTAATATAATATAATTTAATATTAATTAATGTATTAATGCGACTGGCTTTAGATGGCCGATGCATTTAGGCAGTTGTTCGGAGGTCGTCGTTCTAGATCTAGAGGTTCTGGAAATGCCGCCGGTTCTGGAAATGCCGCGGGTTCCCCAGACTCCGAGAGGACGGCTAGCCAGCCTGAGAGGACCACCAGCCAGCCGCGGAGGAGTGTGGATGCAGCCCAGCCGCGGCGGAGTGTGAGTGCTCGGCACTAGACCCTTCTCCAGGCGGGGCGGCCGTCGAGCACTTCACTTCCGAATGTCGGTCCCTCTGTGGCGCCGAGGTTTAGTCGGCAGCTGTTTCACGAGGAGATAGCTGCCGACGTTCCTCAGGTTCGTATGCCTGAGGTTCATCGGGAGCCGATGCCGATGCCGAGTCCGACTCAGTCTGCTGGTGACTCGACTGAGGGGCCTACTCTCCCAAACCAGCTCTTCCTCCCGTACAACATTCCTGCGATACCCGAGGTCGACTATCAGGGTCGGCCCCAGTGGCCTGATATGCCTCAGTTCGTGAGTGCTGCGGAGGCATACCAGCAGCAGCCATGGGAGAGCCCTGACCTCCTGATTTCGGCGAGGAGAAAAGGAAAGTCGACGGCAACCGAATCATCGGGTTCAGGTAACATTCGATTTTATTAATTAAATATTTTATTAAAATTAACGCACTAATATTTAATTTTATTAACCAATCGTCGTTTATGTGATATGGACAGGCGCTAGCAGTTCAACCCAGAGGAATACCAGAGGTGTCATCAGTTTTGAGACGCTCAGGAGAACGGTTGAACGGAGCGGGAGGATCCAGATTGACGAAGCTCCTAATCAGGAGGTTGGGGCGAAAAAGAAACGCGACTACTCGGGTTGCGTGGGTGCACTCATTAGGGACAGAGTCCCTATGTTGTGGGCTCGGTGGGCTGATGTGCCCGAAGAAATCAAGATGGAGTTGAACAACGCCGCGTCGGTGAGTAAATAAAAAAATTTAATTTAGTTATCGTAATATTTAAAAAATTTTCGGTATTTTTATAATTATAAAACTAATAAAATATTATCTTTCAGACATACTTTGTGGTTGCGGAACACAAGCGGGGTTGGGCGGACTCCCAACAGAGCTCGAGGTACGTTGGGAATGTCTTATTTGATAATTAGAAATATTTTATGATATTAATAATATTTCTAATGCACTTTTGTTTTCTTCGTAGGTTCAAAGAGTGGAAGAACGAGCTCCGTTCCCACTATAACGAGTACGGCAACCGTGGTCGTATGGGTACTCCCAGAGAGTTCATGTTCAGGGAGTACGAGTGGCGTTGGTTGAGGACCGTAGTCTTCGACAACCCGGCTATGATGGTAAATATTAAACTTCACTATAAATGTTTATTTTATTAAAATTTTAATTATTAGTTTAAATATTTTATAATTATTTCAGTTATATTTTTTGATGCATTTTTCTAATATTTTATTATTTGTTTGAAGGAACGGTCTCGGATAAACTCGGAGAACCGCCGCCGTAACACAATCCTCCATCACGGCGGTTCAAGGTCGTTTGCACAATATCAGGAGGAGGCGCTAAGAGATCATCCTGATTGCAACCCCTACGTGGAGACGTTCAAGATCGCTTATCCACAAGCGACAGACGATCTCGTAAGTCGTTCATTATGATTTTAAAATTTAAATTATTAATTTTACTTAACTATCCATTTGTTAGAATATTAATTTTTTTTCCCCGTCCAATTAGGAGCGGGTGACCCAGGCCGAACAAGAGGTGCTCCAGCAAATAGTTCGGGAGACACAACTGGACATCTCAGAGGCAGATTTGGAGGAAGCCGTGCGCCAGGTCGACCGCACCAATATCCAAACGGCGGCGAGGATGTTCAACGCAGCCTTCCCACACCAGTCCAACGAGTACTACTGCCGGGGTTTAGGAGGTTCTGGACAAGGGCTCCTGAAGACCACTAAGGGAGGTCAAAAGAAGGGAGGCGGCCAGACCCAACATATGAGGGGGGAAGTGCAGCGATTGGCCGCAGAATTGGCGACCTCGTCCCAGACAGTAGAGGAGCTGCGCCGCAGACAATATCAGTCCCAGCAGTATCAGTTGGATATGGTCCGTTGGAATGCTGAGTGCGCCAGAATTCGGCAATACAACAACGACGGCCAGCAACAGTGGATTTATGAGATGTTCGCGGCACAACAAGAAGGCCGTCCACCCCCGCTCCCGTTTCAGCAGTTAGTGGAGCCTCCAATGCCTCAACCTCCCGAGTTCGGTCAGCAGGATGATGCGCCTGATGCTGTAGATGATATCCTAGACTTTAGTAGTTTAGGGGATAATTAGGATTATATTTTATGTATATTGGAACGAATTTAATAAAAATGGTGTTTAGACGTGTTTCTTGTTGGTGCAAATGCATGAATTGTTTTTGTGATTTGCAGCTTGCTTGGAATGGTAATTTAGAAAATAATTTAATTTTTTTTTTCCAAATGCAAGAATAGCCGACGATTTTTGCATTATTTCGTCGGCTATAACAAGTATAGCCGACGAATTTTACCACTTTTCGTCGGCTATAAGTTGTATAGCCGACGAAAATTGCCTTATTTCGTCGGCTATAACTAATTAATACCTATTAAAATAGTAATATATTTCGATGAAATAGCCGACGAAATTTTATTAAATCGTCGGCTATAGTTAAAACACCATAGCCGACGAAATTTTAGTAAATCGTCGGCTATAGTTAAAACACCATAGCCGACGAAATTTTGGTAAATCGTCGGCTATAGTTAAAACAGCATAGCCGACGAAATTTTAGTAAATCGTCGGCTATAGTTAAAACATCATAGCCGACGAAATTTTGGTAAATCGTCGGCTATAGTTAAAACACCATAGCCGACGAAATTTTAGTAAATCGTCGGCCATACTTAATGGATTTCGTCGGCCATACTCAAAAATACCCGACGAAAGTCGTCGGCTATTTCACCCACCTTTGCCCGACGAATTTTTTGACTCGTCGGCCATACTTAACTATAGCCGACGAAATTTTTTTTTTCGTCGGCCATTGGTATTACCGACGGCGTATTACCGACGACTTATGGCCGACGAAATTTTCGTCGGCAGAGGTTATAGCCGACGAAAAAAAAGAATGGCCGACGAAAAAAATTTCGTCGGCTATTCTTCCGTATCTGGTAGTGTGGGTACGTAACTTTAACACTATTTTATACGTGTTTATATATTATTTTGTATATTTATTCATATTTATAGTTGATTCTGATGGTTGCAGATGGACCTCTTTAAAAATGATAATCACCCAAATTGGTCGCACGAACTCAGACTTTTAGCGATGAGGCCGGTCTATTCAAAAGTTTATGCGACGTGCAAGGTGAATGGTGTGTTATTTCGATGTGAAGAGAGAGACCTCAGACTGAAAACACAAAATTCAGGGGTTATGGCACATGGTGGGGATGATGGAGTTGACTATTACGGTGTTCTCCATTCAGTTGTGGAACTGCATTACGGGGAAGACATGAAAGTGCACATTTTCAAGTGTAGATGCTTTGACACACGGCCGCAGAGCATGAAAACCGATCAATACGGCATAACTTCTGTGAACACTAGTACATCATGGTATGAGGACGACCCGTTCGTTTTAGCCACATGGGTGAAACAAGTGTTTTATCTTGATGATCTCGCCAAGGGTGACCCGTGGAAAGTAGTCAACACTATCCACCATTTTCCTATGGGTAGCCTGACGGTCGGTAAATATTTTGACGAAAATTTTTATACGATTAATCGCGTCTCATCGATTTGAAACTATTCTCTGTTGAAGATCAGGCAAAAAAACGTCATTTAGACAGGCCAATTTCCGTTTTAAAGCGTTTAGAGGTTTGACTTCGCTGTTTGACCAAAGGTTTAGCCGACGAAAAGTCTATTTCGTCGGCTGAACTCTTGCGATCCGCTTATTGTCCGCCGTTGGATGGCTCAGATCCAACGGCTGTGATTTTCCAAAGTATAGCCGACGAAATATTTAATTTCGTCGGCTAAACTCTTGCGATCCGCGCCTTTTCATTGTCCGCCGTTGGATGGGGGAGATCGGACGGCTGCTGAGCGCCTAAAGTATAGCCGACGACATTCAAAGAATAGCCGACGACATTCAAAGAATAGCCAACGAAATTAAAGATTTCGTCGGCTATAGTAAAGAATAGCCGACGAAATGTTTTTTAATCGTCGGCTATTCTATCGGGTATAAGTCTGAAATTGCCGAACCCTAGCCTCCATTTTCTGCATTTTTCTTCCGTTCTCCTCCTCCGTACACCTCCGCAGCAATTCAGATTGCGTCGCACCGCCGCTCTGCTCCTCCTCCTCCTCCATCCGATCCGGCCACTCCTCCTCCTCCCCTCCATCCGATCCGGTCGGCCACTCTCCTCCTCCTCCTCCTCCATCCGATCCGGCAACTGTCCTCCTCCTCCTCCGACCACTCTCCTCCTCCTCCATCCGATCCGGTAATTTTTTTTTTTAAATTATTTTAATTTAAATATGTTAATTTAGGTTAATTTATTTATGTTAATTTAGATATAATTTATTTAATTATTTATGTAAATTTATTTATTTAGATGTAATTGTTAATTTAGGTATTTATGTTAATTTAGGTATAATTTAGGTATTTATGTTAATTTAGGTATAATTTAGGTATTTATGTTAATTTAGGTAATTTTTAGGTATTTATGTTAATTTAGGTAATTTTTTAAAAATTTATTTTAATTATATAATTTAGATGTAATTGTATAATTTATACGTATAAATTGGTTGTTTAATTATATAAATTGGTAACTTAATTGTATAATTTAGCTTAATTATATATATAGCTTAATTATATTTAATTTTAATTATATAAATTGTTATATAAATTGTTAAATTAATTATATATATAAATTAGTAGTCTAATTATATATATATATATATTAATAAAGAAATATAGTTATATTTGTATATAAATAGTTATATTTAGGTTAATGGTTAGTATTATTTAAAATGGCCGCGGCTGCAGATGGCCGATGCAGTCAGAAAGTTCTTCGGAGGCCGTCGTTCCAGATCGAGAGGTTCAGTCGGCAGCTATTTCAGGACGACATAGCTGCAGATGTTCCTCAGTTTCGTATGCCTGAGGTTCATCGGGAGCCGATGAGGAGTCTGACGACGTCTGCTGCCGACTCGACTGAGGCTCCTACTCTCCCAAACCAGCTCTACCTCCCGTACAACATTCCGGCGATACCGGAGGTCGACTATCGTGGTCTGCCCCTATGGCCTGATATGCCTCAGTACGTGAGTGCTGCAGAGGCATACCAGCAGCAGCCATTTGAGAACCCTGCCCACCTTATTTCGGCGAGGAGAAAAGGAAAGTCGACAGACGAGTCATCCAGTTCAGGTAACGTTTGATTTTATTACTTAAATTTTTTATTAAAATTAACGCACTAATATTTAATTTTATTAACCAATCGTCGTTTTTGTGATAGGGACAGCCGCTAGCAGTTCACGGAGGAATACGAGAGGTGTCATATGTTTTGACACGCTCAGGAAAACTGTTGAGCGCAGCGGGAGAATTCAGATCAACGAACCTCCTAATCAGGAGGTTCAGGGGAAGAAAAAACGCGACTACTCGGGTTGCGTGGGGTCACTGATTAGGGACATAGTCCCTATGTTGTGGACCCGGTGGGCTGATGTGCCCTAAGAGATAAAGAGGGAGGTGAACAACGCCGCGTCGGTGAGTAATTTAAAAAATTTAATTTATTTATCGTAATATTTAATAATTTTCGGTATTATTACAATTGTAAAACTAATAAAATATTATTTTTCAGACATTCTTCGAGATTGCCGAACACAGGCGGGATTGGGCGGACACCGTGCAGAACTCGAGGTACGTTTGTTTTTATGATATTATAATTATCTTATAATTATTAATATTTTATGATATTAATAATTTTTCTAATGCACTTTTGTTTTTTTCGTAGGTTCAAAGAGTGGAAGAACGAGCTGCGTTCCCACTATAACGAATACGACAACCTTGGTCGTATGGGTACTCCCAGGGAGTTTATGTTCAGGGAGTACGAGTGACGTTGGTTGAAGACAGTAGACTTCAACAACCCAGTTATGCAGGTAAATACTAAACTTCAGTAAAAATGTTTATTTTGTTAAAATTTTAATTATTAGTTTAATTATTTTATAATTATTACACTAATATTTTTTGATGCATTTTTCTAACATTTTACTATTTGTTTGAAGCAACGTTCTCGGATAAACTCTGAGAACCGCCGCCGGAACACAACCCCCCATCATGCTGGTTCTAGGCCGTTTGCACAATATCAGGAGGAGGCGCTTAGAGATCATCCTGATAGCAACCCGTACGTGGAGACGTTCAAGATCGCTTATCCACAAGCGACAGAACAGCTCGTAAGTCGTTCATTACAATTTTAAAATTTTAATTATTAATTTTACTTAATTATATATTTGTTATAATATTAATTTTTTTTTTCCCGTCCAATTAGGAGAGGGTCAACCGGGCCGAAGAAGAGGTGTTCCAGCAAGTAGTTCGGGAGACACAACCGAACATTTCAGAGACAGATCTGGAAGAAGCCATGCGCCATGTCGACCGGTCCAATGTCCAAACGGCAGCGAGGATGTTCGACGCAGCCTTCCCAAACCGGTCAAACAACTACTACTGCCGGGGTTTGGGAAGTTCTGGACTAGGGCTTATGAATTATGAGGTTTCATATATTAGCATGCTCGAAATTTTCAGAATTTTAGCACTCATGAAGAAAGCAGTTTGGCTCTAAAGCTCACAAGGTTATTATGGAAACAAACTAGCTAAAACATGCATGCTTAGTTAATCAACAAGTCCTACATGCTCCTACCAATGCTCATAATCCATGAAACTCACAATTTATATTGTATGCACAACTATCATCTATGTATGCAAAGAGGAGAAAAACATCATTGACATATTAGGGGCATCCTAAGACTCGAAACAAATTAAACACTCTCTTTTTGTATTACAATTTTCTGAATTTTCTTTTCTAAACTAAGCACACGAAAACATAAACGGAATACGTTATCCCACCCCACACTTAGAAAATTACATTGTCCTCAATGTAAGCACAAGGTTATATCAACGAATTTCCTAAGCATGCAATTGTCTAACACATTCCAACATATCATCACAAACCAAAGAAAAGGATAAGGGTTAAGAAATTTCAAACTCTCGGTGATGGCTCCTTCACTTTTCTTTGATCGACTTGGGTTGCCTCCCCATAAGCGCTTTATTTTTATAGTCCTTAGCCTAGACTCTTCACCGTGTGTTTTGTATGTGTTCATCTTGCTCCAAAGTAGCTCAAATCGGCAAGAAGAAGTTCACCAAGAAGATCATTGCAGGCTGTATCCGATTGGACTTTATTTTGCGTATCCGGCTTATGCAGCGTGTCCGGCAGTGCGTCAGTCGTATCCGGCGTATCCGGCAGCGCAGCTGCAGTGTTCTCAGTCTCTTGTATAAGCTTGTCAATCCTACCGGCGATGGCAGGTCCAGCAGACGATGTAGGTGTAGCTGGAGGGAGAAGCTGCCTCTCGGGAGTGGGGTTTGTGTCCGGTAGTGTTTCGCTTAAGCTGCCGGCAATTGCAGGTCCGGCAGCAAGGTATGGTGGCGGTGCACGTGGGGCAGTGTATAAGCAAGCCGCCTCCACCGTGTGTTCTTGAAAGGAAGAGTAGTAAGGCTTGAGACGATGTCCATTTACCTTAAATGTATTTCCCGTAACTTCATTCCGAATCTCTATGGCTCCATGAGGAAATACTTGAAGAACAATGAATGGTCCAAGCCAACGAGAGCGCAACTTACCCGGAAAAAGTTTGAGTCGTGAATGATACAAGAGAACTTTTTGGCCAACTTCAAACTTCTTCCGTCGAAGCATCTTATCATGAGCAACCTTGGTCTTTTGCTTGTAAATCCATGCGGCTTCATAAGCTTCATTCTGTATTTCTTCAAGTTCGTTGAGTTGAAGCTTCCTATGAAGGCCGGCCTCATCAATGTTCATGTTGAAAGCCTTAACCGCCCACCATGCTTTATGCTCAAGTTCTACCGGTAAGTGACATGCTTTTCCATATGTTAACCGAAAAGGTGACATACCTATCGGAGTCTTGTATGCAGTCCTATATGCCCACAAAGCATCATCGAGACGATCACTCCAATCCTTCCTTGAAGGTCCAACGGTTTTCTCAAGTATTTGCTTGATCTCTCGATTACTTACCTCGGCCATTCCACTTGTTTGGGGGTGATACGGTGTAGATACCTTATGAGTGACTCCATATTTCTTCAATAAGGCTTCAATGGTGCGGTTACAAAAATGGGATCCTCCATCGCTAATCAAGACTCTTGGAACTCCAAAACGTGAAAAGATGTTGGTCTTGAGAAACTCGGCTACCACCTTGGCATCGTTGGTGCGTGTAGCCTTGGCTTCAATCCACTTTGACACATAATCAACCGCAAGCAATATGTAGAGAAAGCCCTTGCTTGAAGGAAACGGTCCCATGAAGTCAATACCCCAAAGATAAAAAATTTCAACCTCCATGATAGGCGTGAGCGGCATTTGATCTCTAGCTCCAATGTTCCCCATTCTTTGGCATCTATCACACGCTTTGCAAAACATGAATGCATCTTTAAAAATCGTAGGCCAAAAGAATCCACAATTAAGAACCTTCAATGCCGTCTTCTTTGGTCCAAAATGCCCACCACAAGCTTCACTATGACAAAAAGCAAGGATGGAGCGATGTTCATTCTCCGGAACATATCTTCGAATAACTTGATCACCACATTGCCTCCATAAGTACGGATCATCCCACAAGAAGTGTCGAGCTTGCTTCTTAATCCTCTTTTGTATGTGGCTCGGCATCTCTTGAGGGAATCGGCGTGTAGCAAGAAAATTGGCAATGTTGGCATACCAAGGCTCATGTACTTCAAGTCGAAAAAGTTGCCCATCCGGAAAGGTCTCACATAGGGGCAGCCGATCCTCTTCATTAACAAGGCGACTTAAATGATCGGCTACAACATTTTCTACTCCCTTCTTGTCTTTGATCTCAATATCAAACTCTTGAAGCAAAAGAATCCATCGAATGAGCCTCGGCTTAGCATCCTTCTTTGTCATAAGATATCTCAAAGCGGCATGATCACTGTAAACAATAACTCTGGAATTCAAAAGATATGATCGAAACTTTTCCAAAGCAAAGATTACCGCTAAGAGTTCCTTCTCCGTTGTTGTGTAGTTGAGTTGAGCATCGTTGAGAGTCCTTGAAGCATAGTAAATGGCGCAAGGCTTCTTCTCAATTCGTTGTCCAAGTACCGCTCCAAGTGCATAATCACTAGCATCACACATCAACTCAAATGGCTCATCCCAATTTGGAGACACCATGATCGGCGCCGAACACAATAACTCCTTCAATTGGAAAAAGCTTGCCTCACATGCATCCGACCACTCAAACGTCACCTCCTTTTGTAACAAGTTGCTCAATGGCTTGACAATTAAAGAGGAGTCTTTGATAAATCTTCGATAGAATCCCGCATGGCCAAGAAAACTTCTCACATCTTTAACACATCTAGGGCTCGGCAATGCTTGAATTAGCTCCACTTTGGCTTTATCAACCTCTAAGCCTCTTGCCGAAATAATGTGCCCAAGTACAATACCTTGCGTGACCATGAAGTGATACTTTTCCCAATTGAGCACAAGATTGGTCTCTACACACCTTTCAAGTATCTTCTCCAAGTTCCCCAAACATGCATCGAAGGTGCCTCCATACACACTAAAGTCATCCATAAACACTTCGATAATGTCTTCAATAAAATCCGAGAAGATAGCATACATACATCTTTGAAACGTGCCGGGTGCGTTGCATAGACCGAATGGCATCCGTCGATAAGCAAATGTGTCGAACGGACAAGTAAAAGTGGTCTTCTCTTGATCATCCGGGTGTATCATGATTTGATTGTAGCCACTATACCCATCAAGAAAGCAATAGAAAGAATGGCCGGCTAACCTCTCTAGCATTTAGTCCATAAACGGCAAAGGCATGTGATCCTTCCTTGTTGTAGCGTTAAGCTTCCTATAGTCGATGCACATCCGATGACCGGTTACAAGTCTTTGTGGTACAAGCTCATTCTTCTCATTCTTGACAACCGTTACACCACTCTTCTTTGGCACTACTTGCACGGGAGATATCCACTTACTGTCCGAAATTGGGTAAATTACCCCACAATCAAGCAACTTGATAATTTCATCTTTCACAACTTTAATCATTGGAGGGTGAAGTCGAAGTTGAGCTTCCTTAGTCGGCTTAGCTCCTTCTTCTAACAAGATGCGATGAACACAAGTAGTAGGGCTTATTCCCTTGATGTCCGCTAAGGTCCAACCTATAGCGGTCTTGTACTTATTAAGCACACTTATTAAATCAACCTCTTGCTTCTCACTAAGCATTGAAGACACAATAACCGGTAGAGTATCTTCTTCTCCAAGATAAACATACTTCAAGTGACTAGGGAGTTCTTTTAATTCTAACTTCGGGGCTTCTTCCACACTTGGTCGAAATTTGGTTGTGGCACTTGGAGTTGACAAGAACGAATCAAATACCTTGGCATATGGCCGAGCCTCTAGCTCGGCACAAACTTCCACAAGACTCGGCATTATCATAAAAGGCTCGGCAATGTTGCCAAGCTCGGCAACGTCCCTTCTCTTTTCTTGCTCGTTCGCGACTCGTTCTCCCTTCTCGTCAAATCCAACCCCTTGCTCAATCGCTAATTGCTATGCGTCGAGCGAGGTCGACATAACTTGCTCGACCTCCTCCAAAACATTAATGGCGCAACCATCCTTCAAATCAACATTGGGGAATTTCATGGCATCAAACACATTAAACTTGATCACCTCACCATCAAACTCCATAGTTAGGTTGCCCTCGGCCACATCTATCTTCGTGCGTTCCGTTCTCATAAATGGTCGACCAAGTAGCAATTGAGTGCTATTGACCGGCGAATCCTCCATCTCAACCACATAAAAATCGGCGGGGAATATCAATTGGTTAACTTGCACAAGCACATCCTCCACATACCCCTCCGGATACTTACTTGAGCGATCCGCAAGTTGAATGATGACATTGTCCTTCTTGAGAGGCCCTATACTCAGAGTTTGGTACACATTGAGCGGCATGACATTGATCGATGCTCCCAAGTCTAACATCACATCCTCGAAACGAGTGTTGCCTATCACACAAGGCACATTGAAGCTTCCCGGATCCTTCATCTTTGGTGGCAGCTTCCTTTGAATAACGGCCGATACCGTCTCGCTCATAGTCACCACACGAGTCTTCCTCGTATGCCTTCTAGCCGTGCATAGCTCCTTAAGAAACTTAGCATACTTTGGTACTTGTTTAATGCACTCCAACAAAGGGATGTTGACTTGCACTTTCCGGAAAATCTCCAACACCTCCTCATCGGATTTGTCCTTCTTCGACTTAGCAAAGCGAGAAGGTAATGGAATGCTTGAGTTTGGCACCCCTCCCTTGCTTGCTTGGCTCGGCACTAACTCACTCTTCGATGTTGCGGGATCACGCTCAAGCTCATTGCGCAGCCTCTTGCCTTTCATCTCATTGCTGCCGGCCTTCTCTCTCTCGGCAGCATCCTCGCTGGCTGTTTGGTCTCTCTCGGCTGCAGCATTGCCGGCTACAGCCCTTCCCTTTCCATCATCATGGCTGCCGGCAATTGCAGGTCCGGCAGCCCTCTCGGCATCCTCAACTACATCAAAAGTCACTCGCTTCTTCTTTGGACTTGTTGGAGGAAACAACTCTCTTCCACTACGAGTTTGAATCACCTTGGCATGCTCGTTCCTCGGATTGGGAATCGTATTGCTCGGCAACTTCCCTTGCTCATTAAATCTTCCCATAAAGTCTACAACTTGGCCCATTTCAGTCTTGAGCTCACCAATGTCCTTTTGTTGATTTTGTTGCCCCACGAGCAGTGCTTGAGTTGCACTTGACAAAGATTGGAGCAAAGCATCATAGTTCGGATTGCTTGGTGTGGTTTGGCCTTGGCTCGGCCCTCCTTGGTGTGGCACGGCTTGGTGATTGCTCGGCATGGCATTGTAGTTGCCGTGGTTTGGTTGAAACGGCTGCCGAGGGACAAAGGGTGCCCTTGGCGCAAATTGTGCTCCTCCTTCTCTCGGTTGGATAGGTGCCCTAAGCACATTGTCATTGTTTGCCCATCGAAAGTTAGGGTGATCATTGAACCTCGGATTGAAGTTCCCAAACCGTTGGCCTCCTTGAAAACCAATAGCATTGCACTGCTCTACTCCCTCATTTGATCCAAATTGAGGGCATTGTTCGGTCTCATGGCCCTCGGTGCAAATACCACATACCATGGCACGTTTCTTCATCAAATTACTCACCAAGTCGGTAAGCTTATCAACTTTCTCCTCTAACTTTGAGCTTGAAGACGTCTCATGCACTTTCTCATTCCTTTGCACATTGCCTCGTGCCATGCCAAATTGTCGGTTGTTCAATGCACGAACTTCCAACAAGCTTCTTGCCGCTCCGGCATTCAACTCCAAAAAGCTACCTCCCGCGGCCGATTCAAGAAACTCTCTCTCCATGACACGCAATCCCTCATAGAAATATTGTAGCAATAGCCCATCGCTAATGCCATGCGATGGACACAAAGATACTAGGGACTTGAACCTCTTATAGTAGTCGAAGAAAGTCTCATCTCCGGCTTGCTTCACGCTAGTAATTTGCTTCCTCAGATTAGTGATACGTGAAGCGGGAAAGTACTTGAGCAAGAACTCATCCATCATAGAATTCCACGAAATGATGCGACCATTAGGCACCTCAAACAACCACTCCTTCGCTTGATCTTCCAATGAGAACGGAAAAGCCTTCATTTTGAAGTGTTGCAAATCGGTCCCTCGTGGACACATAGACTCCGTGGTGAAGTTAAACCACTGTAGATGCTTGTTAGGGTCCTCACTTGGCATCCCATAAAACGATTTCAGCTTATGGGGGAATCCACTCCTCAATTCAATCTCTCCCGTCTTGTCAGCTTCCAAGGGAGGATAAGTGATATTAGAGGGAGCAACACCAGCTCCAGCAACATGACCATTCTGTGATCGGATTGAAGTCATGTTCTCTTCCTCTTCTTCTTGCTCGGCAAAGGTCTCAAATTCTAGATTTCCAAGATCACACGACGACGAAACAATGGAGGGCGAGCTCGGCTCACTAGCAGAACCTGACGACAATGATGGTAATCTGGACGGCGATGAAGGTGATGATGGTAATGTAGGTGACGGCACTGATGAACTGGTTGGTGATGATGGCGGTAATGGCACAAACAGAGAAATGGCGAGTTCTTGATCTAAACGTTGCAATCGGCCTTGATGATTTCGTGTCCAAATATTAGATTTGAACATGTATTATTCTGAAATTTACAACATTTAAACAAGTTAGAACATCGTAAAAAAATAGAAATGCAAGAATATACATCATTACAAGCCACGACATTGGCAATTACACAACATCTTTCAAACAATGGCACACACATATACACATTCGGCAAAGCATCAACATATTCGGCAATAAGAGATGAAAAATTGAAACGTTCATGACCATGTAATCACTAAGTTTAATTCCTTTTAAATTTGTTCTAACTCTCGAAGTACGTGGAACAGAGGAGATAACGGTGCAATGGACTGATACAGCCCCCGGTAGTATTATGCTTTACCCGATATACCTCAAGAGTTTGAACCACACAATTTGTTTTATCTTTTGAAGAAAATAGGTCACATATGTCAAGTTATGTTCTAGCGTTTAAAGTGAGGTGATGCTTCAGCACAAGCTTTCGACTAGGTCGTGCGGATTTTACGTTTCAAAGGTCATTAAAATCACGGAGGGCGAACCCCCTACAGGAACCAGGCAGAACTCGTTGTTGGACACCACGGAGGGCGAACCCCCTATCGACTCACTCACCGAGAATGAACATCAGTCTGTGGGCCTTGAGATCCAGTTAGACAAACCTGAGAACCATATCTATGATAATAACTTCCTCATACTTTGTAAAACAAACAACGGATCCCTAGCGGTCTACAAGTGTTGATCAAAACCGCCCTCAACCTCATAAAAATAATACCAAGTTAGCGTCTTTATGGGTGGGGGGGGGGGAAGTATCCCACGTTTCCCAGTCTACACAAAAACATACCTAACATGGCACCATTCGTATGAAGGGTTTAGGTTAAGATCAACAAAAGTGGCTTCACCTACATGTTACACTTTAGAAACTACAATAAGCTCAAACATACACAACACTATCAACTTCCTAGAAATTAAACTAAGTGATTACCAACATACATCAATATACATCATGCAACTTCCAAAATTTAAACTCTACATGCCGAAGCATATTTCTACTTTACAAAATCCCAAAATAAACTAAAAATTACAACTTTACAACTTTACATCAAAAATTTCCAGCAACATTATATACAAAACAATAACACAAATCAAGCTTTTATAATCCCCGGCAACGGCGCCAAAAATTGACGAGCGTCGCCAAAGCGAGCATCAACCAATAATAACCCTACAATATATCGTTAGTAGTATGAGCAAGTAGGGATCGTTCTAAACCGGGGATTAAGGGTACCTGAAACATGAAATTGTTAGTCAAGATATTCACAAAAACATATGCACATAATTGTCACACTTATATACATATATACATATTCACACACGAAATTATGGGGGATAAAAGGCTTGGCAGCAAAGCTGCCTTCTAACATCTAGGCACGAAAGTAAAATCCTAATTTACTATATACAAGTTTGGTCGACATTCTTCCACAAAGCACTAACACGAAAGCAATCAAAATACTTAGCAAATTGACAAAACAAGACATACGGCAAGGGTACACAATATCCTAGATCCGACTTAGTTCCAACCCAACTAGGGCCTCAGCGGTTATCTAAGTTGTTTCAGACTTCACGAAGGTATTTAGAATTAGCTCAGTGCATAACCCTAATATTTAGCTAACCGATTATGGACACTCAGCGTAGAAGATAATCAATTAACCAATGAAGTACAAAATCTTTTTAATTGGAAGCACATCAATCAAGCAAGGCGTCACCACTTCTTGTTAACATGCATAGTCGTTTAAACCACTCTAAATCCTATTTAAATTGACAGATATAAGACCAATACTCAAAACACACCGCGAATATGCTAAGTACCAATCTTTGAGGCACACGGATTTAAAGACTAAACCAAGACCGAATTACTAGAATCAAAGTGAACATGCTTGCCGAATCCTACCCTATCAATTTACATAATATTTTCCTTACTTTTTAACATGCAATTTGTATTCTTACATCCAAATACCACTTAAAGATAAAGAAAACAAATTGAACATACAAATCATAAAACCAAACTTCAATCCAAGTCATACATAGACATACAACTTGAAATCAAGAATTCATGCTAACTTCATAGACAAAGTTTAACATACCTACAACAAAAATTACAAAACCAAGAGAAGGGAGTGGATCACACATTAGAAACCTTGAAGACTTCGTCGTGTATGGATCCAGCGGCTTGTGGAGGAGGCGGCTGCTACTCGGCAGTGGTAGTGTCGACAGCAAAAGAGCCAAGGTTCGGCAAGAACTTTGGGTGTGGTGGAGGTGGTTTTGGCTAAGGTTTTTGTGTAGGACTCTTGGGAAATTTAGGTAGAGCTTTGGCTAGATTTTTGCTTTGGAATGTGACACCTTTCTTCATGGTGCCGGTCTCTATTTATAGGAGAAAGGCTTATGAAGTTTGGGACTTTTCCTTGTTAAAAACAGGATAGAAATCTTCAATAAATAAGGTTTCCAAATCCGAGTTGGAATAGGCTTTTCTCTCCTTATTGAACAAAGAAACTCTAGCTTGGCAAGCTTATGATTTCTTCTTGGACGTTGCAAAGCTCTTTGGAATGATTTGGCACGCTTGCAGCCGCTTGAAGACATCACCGGAAATTCCTCTCTGCTCGCGAGTACAGATTTTGCTAGTATCGGGTACTGGCGAAGCTTCTTGGTGGCGAGTATAGGCTTCTGGCGGGTAGCGCGAATTATGTATACTGGCATGCGCGGATGATTGGCGAACGAGGCTGATGGCGAACAAACAAGGCTTGGCGAGCGGATATGTGCAAGCTTTGACGAGTCGCCTAAGCGAGCATCAAGCAATAATAACCCTACAATCGTTAGTAGTATAGACATAAGTAGGGATCGTTCTAGCCGGGGATTAATGGTACCTGAAATATGAGAATGTTAATAAAAATATTCACAAATACATATGCACACAATTGTCACACTTATATACATATATACATATTCACACGAAATCAAGGGGGATTGAGGTGAGGTTCGGCAGCAAGGGCTGCCCTAACACTAGGCACGAAAATAAATTGCTGAAAATAAATCTTAAATTACTATTTACAAGTTTGGTCAACATTCTTCCACAAAGTACTAACACGAAAGCAATCAAAATACTTAGCAAATTGACAAAACAAGACATATGGCAAGGGTACACAATATCCTAGATCAGACTTAGTTCCAACCCAACAAGGGCCTTAGCGGTTATCTAAGTTGTTTCAGACTTCACGAAGGTATTTAGAATTAGCTCAGCGCATAACCCTAATATTTAGCTAACCGATTATAGACACTCAGCGTAGAAGATAATCAATTAACCAATGAAGTACGAAATCTTTTTAATTGGAAACACATCAATCAAGCAAGGCGTCACCACTTCTTGTTAACATGCATAGTCATTTAAACCACTCTAATCCTATCATGTTGACAGATATAAGATCAATACTCAAAACATATCGCGACTATGCTAAATACCAATCTTTGAGGCACACGGATTTAAAGACTAAACCAAGAACGTACTACTAGAATCAAAGTGAACATGCTTGCCGAATCCTACCCTATCAATTTACATCATATTTTCCTTACTTTTTAACATGCAATTTGTATTCTAACATCCAAATACCACTTAAAGATAAAGAAAACAAATTGAACATACAAATCATAAAACCAAACTTCAATCCAAGTCATACATAGACATACAACTTGAAACCAAGAATTCATGCTAACTTCATAGACAAAGTTTAACATAGCTACAACAAAAATTACAAAACCAAGAGAAGGGAGTGGATCACACATTAGAAACCTTGAAGACTTCGTCGTGTATGGATCCGGCGGCTTGTGGTGATCGGATGGAGGCTGCTGCTCGGCAGTGGTAGTGTCGGCAGCAAAAGAACCAAGGTTCGGCAAGAACTTTGGGTGTGGTGGAGGTGGTTTTGGTTAGGGTTTTTGTGTAGGACTCTTGTGAAATTTAGGTAGTGCTTTGGCTAGATTTTTACTTTGGAATGTGACAAATTTTTCTGTGGGAAAACATGGCTTTATATAGAGGCAAATTCGGCAGAAACCCTAGGTAGAAAACCTAGTCCAAATCAGCAAAGGTAATCCTTGTGCAACAAGGTTTTGGTTCCTTCCTTTCTTGGTTCTTCTAGGAAACTTCTTTTGCTGATTTTTCTTCAAAGCTTGGGCTTGGTGTCATCCTCCTTCCTTCCTTAAGCTTGGACCATCATCACATATGCATTTGTACACCATTTGGTCCATCAAAAACAGAAATCGCAAAGAAAGGAGGCAGTAGGTTCCTGGAATCGGCAGAACAGACGTTGTTGTAGTAAATCCGGCTTATCTCCCTCCTCGGAGCTCCGATGGATGCGATTCCAAGTCTCAGATAAACTAGACACACACAGCTACCTCCATATAAAACAGTTCGATCAAATTCCTTGTGAGTCGTCGGGAATGAGTTTTCGAAGTTGGGACACAGTCCCAGGAAAATCCTGGAAGTCCCTGGTTATCTTTGCTCGGACTGCCAAGTTGCAGCCATCTTTTGGGTGACTTTCCGAACTCCGATTGATCTGAAATTTTAACATAACATTTCTCAGTATATAAATAATAAGCACATCAAATTTCATTAAATTCGGACAAGAATAGATTGCATTTTTACTCATCTCAGAATCACGAAAAAGATAACTTGCATTATTTTCCAGATTACTTAAATTTAGTCATTTTTCGGATTCTTAGCCAAGTTTTTGCCAAACTCTACCAAATTAACACTAAACTAAATTATGACTCTATCTTACACAAATAAGGGTTAAACAAAGCATAAATGAGGGTATAAGCATATAATATCGTCGCACAGTGTGCTCCTATCACTGGCGAGCTAGTGTTGGCGGATGAACTTCTGGCGAGCGAAGCTGATCTGTTGGCAAGTACACTGGCGAGGCGAGTTAGGCTTGTGGCGAGTATATGCTTCTGATTTTCTTCTTCTTCTCAACAGATCAGACCTTTGCGTCTTCAAACGAACATAACTTTTTGCTCAGTACTCCGATTGATCTGAATTTTTGACACAAGACTCATTAGCAAGCCAATAATATGCAAACCAAATATCAGCAAATTTGGAAAAGGATAAGTCACAAATATATTCATCTTAGAATCACGAAAAAGACATATTTTTCGCTACTTTCCAGAATTCTATAAACTTAGTCATTTTTCGGACTCTAAAGCATATATTTCCAAAACTCTACCAAAATGACACTAAACTATATTATGACTATATCTTAGACAAATAAGGGTTAAACAAAGCATAAACGAGGGCGTAAACACATTAATATCGTCGCACATTGTGCTCCTATCAACTGTATTTCGAAAATCATTAACCAAACAGCTGATAATTATTAATCAAACAAAAGGATTAGGGCAAGAGAACACATGACATAATTGAGAACAACATTGCCTTATGGTACCAGTACGTAGGTAAATTAAATTTTTGAAATAAAGTGGAGAAGGGGACTGCCCTCAAATCTTGATTAATGAAATTACAGAATACGGAGGAGGAATGTCTCACAATAATATTATGAGTTTATATATATTCTAACAAACACCATTAGCAAAGAGTGCAGAATAAGGATGCAGCTAGCTAGGCTACTCCTTTTGCTTTGACAAAGCAATAGAACACGTGAAACTTTCCTAATATGTTACTGCATATATGGAAACAAATCTGGGGTTGTAGATACTTGATTTATTTATTTAATTATTTATTTTTCAGGTTGCACAAACTGTATACACATATACATACTACATACGTACATATACATATATATATATATATATATATATATATATATATATATACAGATTAAGTGAACTTTTGTATATAGAACTCTAATTAAGACCATAATGACCCTCCTAATGAGTTGTAACAAATGCATTTTCAGCTATTGCTTTGGTTAAATGCTTAATTTTATCTCTTTACTTTCCCGTTTTAATATTTGATATATTCTTTTTTAATTTTTTTTCCCATTAATATTGAAGAAATCATGATCTATTCTACGATAAAAGAATGATAGGAAAACTGTGTTTTTATTGATTGATAAGGAGGCCTTTATATAGGCATTACATCAAGTATCCCTGCTAATCAGAAATTCCCTATCTAATAAAGAATCTAGATAACTAGCCTTATTAGGACAAGACACACTACGGAAGTTACGAAATTAACCTTCCTTGAACATTTCCCCTTGTGTCGCGTCCGTAATGATGCATAAGCTGTTGCCTCGTTAAAACCTTTGCCAGCAAATAAAAACCTCTTGGGCAAAAATAAAAGCATGGTCTAAGAAAAAAGAGTACAACGCAGCAACTACAAGTATGTGAGACATGCATAACTAGACTCCTCCTGAAGTCTAGACGAGAACTCCCCCTGATGGTCAATCAGTCTTTGAGTTCGGATAAGCGACACATACCAATGCGCCTTACATGCTTCAAAAATGTAGATTTGGGTAGAGACTTGGTGAAAAGATCAACTGCATTATCTTCTGAGCTGACTTGTTTCACTTGGATATTCGGAGTCTCTTGCTGCTGCTGATTGTAGAAGAACTTAGGCGAAATATGTTTAGTGTTATCACCCTTGATGTATCCCAACTTCATATGTTCAATGCATGCTGCATTATCTTCATATATGCAAGTTGGTTCTATCGTAGTAGACTCAAGTCCACTAGACCCTCGAATGTGAGATATAACTGAGCGAAGTTAAACACACTCTTTGACTGCTTCATGTAGTGCAATGATCTCAGCATGGTTCGAGGAGGTAGCAACAAGGGTTTGCTTGGTTGATCTCCAAGATATCGCTGTATTCCCAATGGTAAAAACATAACCAATTTGGGATCGTCCTTTGTGTGGATCTGACAAATATCCAGCATCAGCGAATCCTACCATCACATCATTTGGTGTATCTGAGTAGGAGGGGGTAGTGCCGAAGCCTTACCAAGACCACGTCTTGGCATCCTCGGGTTTAGGTACGGTGGCAGGATCGACGGCAGCACGGCGTGCATCGGTACTGAGGCCGGGAGAGGCTGCGGTGCGGTGCGAGGCCGGAAACAGGTGCGGCGGCTGAGTGGCGTGTAGCCGAGCCGAGGCCGGGCTGCTTGGACACAAGCGGTCGACTTTGAGCCAAGCCATGATGAGCATACTTATAGTACAAGCCCATGTCAAGGGTCCCTTTCAGGTATTAGAAGATGTTCTTGATTCCAACACAATGACGTTGTGTTGGCGCGGAGCTAAATCTAGCTAACAAGTTCACCAAGAAAGCAATGTCTGGTCTAGTACACTGAGCTAGGTATAACAAAGCTCCAATTGCACTGTGATACAGATATTCAGCTCCCAAGATCTCTTCGTCGTCTTCTTTCGGACGAAAGGGATCTTTGTTGATATCCAGACTTCTAACGACCATGGGAGTGCCTGTAGGAGGCATAACTTTGTCCATGTTAAATCGCCTGAGTATCTTTCGGACATATGCAGATTGGTGTACAAAGATTCCACCACTTCGGTGCTCTAGTTCTAAGCCTGGGCAAAACCGAGTCCTTCCCAGATCTTTCATATCGAATTCGGATTTCAAGTAGCTTGCGGTCTCATTGATCTCATTCAGAGTTCCAATGATGTTCATATCGTCAACATAGACGGCTACAATGGCAAATGCTGAACTTGTTCTCTTTATGAACACACAAAGGCACAACTCATCATTCTTGTATCCTTTCACAATCAAATAATCACTTAACCATGTGTACCACATCCTACCAGATTGTAGGAGTCCATATAGAGATCGTCTCAACTTGATAGCAAATGAACTTCGTGGTTTTTGCTCACTTGACTTGGGTAACGAAAGTCTTTCTGACACTTTCATGTACATCTCCGTATCTAGATCCCCATAAAGATACGATGTTACAACATCCATAAACTGCATATTGAGTCTCTATGAGACTACCAAACTGATTAAGTATCGGAAGGTAATAATATCCATGACCAGAGAATACGTCTCCTCATAATCAATTCCAGGGCGTTGAGAAAAATCTTGAGCTTTATATCGCTGGACTTCACCATTCTCATTGCGCTTTCTGACAAAGACCCATTTATGTCCAACAAGCTTCATGTTCGGGGGTGTAGGCACAACAGGTCCGAATACTTGCCTTTTCTTTAGAGAGTCTAGTTCAGCCTGGATTGCTTCTTCTCACTTCGGCCAATCCGCCCTTCGTTGACATTCAACAACAGTGTGGGGTTCCATTTCGTAGTCGTTAATGATTTCTTGAGCAACGGCGTAGGCGAATGCATCATCGATGTACATGGAATTCCTTTCCAAGATTGTGCATGCATAAGAAGTTTAGTGAGATTTCCTTGTTCTCCAACATCAACGGTGAGTCTGAGGTGTCCCCCAGATGATTCAGAGTTGATTCTTGAACATAGGTATAGCCAGACAGCGTCACAGTATCGATGATGAACGGATCGCTTTGTGCCTGGACACATGTCCTCTTTCTAGGTACACTATCCTTGGAACCGATTGGTCTCCCCTCTTTCTAGGAGGATCCGAAGTCGACGCCGGCCCTCCACTTGGAGGTGCTGAGCCTAGGCTGCAGACGACACCTAGGGCTGCGGGTCCGAGATCGACGGCGCGTGCTCGCGTGTGGCGAGGGATGTTGAACCTTGCAGGTACATTTGCAGCAGGTGTGGTTGATCTTGTCACTTTCGCAATATCTGTAAAGGAGTCGGGCATCGAATCTGCAACCTTTTGTAGTTCCAATACGCTTTGTATTTCGGTCTCACACTGAGACGTGCGGGGATCATAATGAGACATAGTGGGAGAGAACCACGTCAATTCCTGAGGTTCACTAGGGACGGATGCGTCCCCATCTCCCCCTAACGGCAGGAAGGATGTCCCATCAAAGTAACAATCTGCAAATCTTGCAGTAAACAGATCACCTGTCGTAGGCTCTATGTAGCGGACAATTGTTGGTGCTTCATATCCAACATAAGTAGCTAATCTTCGTTGTGGACCCATCTTGGTACGCAGTGGAGGCGTGATAGGCACATATACGGCACAACCAAAAGTACGCAGATGCGAAATGTCAGGCTCGTAACCAGTTACCAACTGGTACGCACTAAATGGTTGGCTATCTGTGGGTCGTAGACGAATAAGCATAGCTGCATGTAATATTGCGTATCCCCATGCCGATACCGGCAAGTTAGTGGCCATGACAAGAGACCGAGCAACAAGTTGTAGTCTCTTAATGGTTGCTTCAGCAAGACTGTTCTGAGAATGAACGTGTGGCAGGGGATGTTCAACTTCAATCCCACCGGACATGCAATAGTCATCAAAACACTTTGACGTAAACTCTCAAGCGTTATCCAATCTGATCAACTTAATCAGATTGTCGGGGTGGTGAGCCCGAAGTTTAATGATCTGAGCTAGGAGTTTAGCAAATGCAGCATTCCTTGTGGACAACAATGCGACGTGTGACCAACGCGTCGACGCATCAACCAGAACCATAAAATATCTCAATGGTGTGCATTCTGGTGTTATAGTTCCACAGATATCACCTTGAATTCGTTGTAGGAACGGAATATTCTGTTTCTTTTTAATACCAAAAGATGGTCTTGCTTGAAGTTTTGCTAGTGAACAAGCTTTGCAAAACGAACGATGAGCATTGGACATCGCTATAGAGGCATGTGCAGCAGGAGGAGGCCGAACCTCTCCTTGGAGCTGAGAGGCTGCCGGCGACGGGATTGAGGCCGAACCAAGGCCGAAACGCCTAGGCACGGCGTCGGCTTGGTTTTGTCCAGTTTTCTGGTTTCGTTTTTGCTTTTGTGATCTGAAAAACGGATGACCGTTGGAGCATTTCAAGATACGAATCATCAGATCACGACCCGGATGACCGAGTCTGTCATGCCAAAGCTTGTAAGCATCAGAATCACATAAGATAACAACATGAGATTCATTGGCTCGAATGGTTATGAAATACATGCCATTTCGAACACGCTTACACTTCTCCACAATGCGAGTACGCAGGGATTGAGTGTAGGTAATCAACAGATATTCAGTTCCATCTTCAATATAAGTGCTGAGGTGATAGTCGTTGTCACACACATCCTTGAAAGCTAGGAGGGTTCTGGGCGCTTTAGGCGCATACAATGCATCAACTACTCTTATTTCAGTGCCATTTGGCAATAAGAATTGAGCAACTCCGCGACCTTTAACAATAGGTCTTGATCCTGTCATCGTAGATAATGACGATCCACATGGCGTAAACTCCGAAAACAATTGCCAATTCCTTAGAATCGTGTGAATCTTTGCACAATCCAACATACACTCGATCTCGCCGTGAAACATCTACAAAAACAATGTAAATTGAATCAATTGTCTATATTGGATTTTGGCGAACACTTGAAAATAAGTGTATTGAAGCAATATATCATCACAAAACGAAGTGCATTAAGGCCAATAACATAGCCATGACATCTATATATCTTTATAGAAAGAGACAAACCTTATTTTAATCACCGAATACCAACATTTATAGAGAGCATAGCCTAGAGTAGAGAGATTGAGACCGGGGCCATCATTGGTGGCGCCGCCGAGCAGAGGCCGAAGTCACCCTAGGGCCGAGCCGAAGCAAGGCGAGAAAATGGGGGCCGGTCGGGAGTTAAGGCAAATCGATGCGACGGTTGAGCTAAATCCGAAGCATGTCGAGTTCGGAGATAAGTCGTTGCCGAGCCGTTTTTGCAAATATTGCATTTTTCAATAGGCTATCGTTGTTGGTTTCAAAGCCAGGTTTATGGCCGAGGACCTGTCGGGACGAAGGTCGAGACGTGTCCGAGGCGAAAAATTAAAATTCGGGTTCGGTGTCGAGCCGGCATAATGCAGGGTTGCCGAGGCGCTGTCGGGGCGTGTTGCCTTGCTGCCGAGGCACGCTGTGTAACGGTCCGGCACGCGCAGTAGAGATATTGTCCGCTTTGGGAATCACCCCGCACGGTTTTGCTTCGGAAGCTGTCTGTCTGTTAGCTTCCTAGTAGGTCACCCATCCTGGGATTGCTACGAGGCGAGCAAGCTTAACTTCGGAGTTCCCATCCCGTCCGAAGCCATTGGGCCCCAAAACGCGTCTCTACGTATTGTGCTAACCCTGCACATATAAGCATCGCATCCACTCTCCCTCGGGAGATGTGGGATTTGTGACCTACCTACCTGCTAGCTTCCATAGCCAGGTCAAGTCAGGTCCACACAATCCACTCTAAGGCCGGGTCATCTCAATCCACCCCCCATAGGGTCCGACGTCCGCTTCGGCACATTTCCGGCCGAGGACAGGCTCTGATACCATTTGTTTGACCAAGAATAATTACTGTTGACTTACCGTAAAAAGGTTAAAAGCTGATTAAAGGGGTTTTACGACGAAAAACTAGTCAAAGGATTAATCGGACGTAGATTATTCGGTATTGAGGCGAAATTCCTATACCGATAACTGAAAAGAGAAAATTAGGAGGTTTCGTGCGAGTAAGGACGTCCGTAGATTTAACGTTTATAAATAAATTCCGAGTTTCGTAATAATTATAATTACGTCCCTATTACAGGTCGAGAGGTAATTCGACGGGATGAGAGATCGGATTAGCGGCGCGCTCGGCCGTACTGTGAGTGGATTTTTATTTTAAATAAATGCATGCATATATATTTTACTGAAATACAATTTATTTAAATAAATAATCTGAGAAGCATGAAAATCCGTAAAATTAAAATGATATTGATATTTAAAGAAATAAGGTTTTGGGGTTATGCTTTTATTTTAGTAGTATATGATTTTATCCGGAAACGAGGTTTCCGGAAATAGTATGTTTTAATTAATCATAACTTGATTATGCTAAATAAGTTTATGTGTATTTTGATGTAAAGACCGGAAATGAGATTTCCGGCGATTTAATATTTTTGAATTTGTGATTTTTCAACATGTGAGACATGTCGATGTTGTATATATATTTTTCGATATTATTTTACGGCATATTGGATATGTCGGACATATATGAATATATTTTGAGGCTATTATACTATTTATGATTATTATAAGCCTCAGATATGCGGTCGGGGACCGTACGGATTTATTATATATAAGGGGAAGTGTGTTTTCGGTTTTATTTTCAGATTTTACACCATATCAGGGTCCGTATATATATTGATGCTAGCTAGCTTATTAACCTCATCCCACGCGAGGTGACGGCTTGACCATATATGTCAAATTCAAGCTCGGTGGTCGACGTAGGGTTGTATAGAGGTTTAGCGTGGGACACTATAGAGTCTGGGAGACTCGACCCTTAGAGGCTTATTATTAAATGGTGATAACCTTCCCCTATTATATGACCAATGGGATTGGTCATGATTTTTTATATTATGTGGTTTTCGGGAATATTTTCTCTATGAGACTTTCTGATTTTAATAAATTCCCGAACCAGCGGGGCTGGGGTTTTTATATGACCAATGGGATTGGTCGAGAAATATTATAAATTGATTTTCAAAAGTATATTGTGTTGAATATTTATAAACAAAATAATTATATGTTTCTTGGATTATATCAGCGAGGCTGATTTTTAAATATGATTTTCTTAAACGTGGGACGTTTTACGAAAATGCATGCATAGTGGTTTTCAATTATAAAATATTGGGGAAGTAATATAATACTTTTTATATAAGGTATTATACGATATTATTTTTATCCACTCACTCTAACGTTTTTAAATTACTTTCCCCTGGGCATTTCGGTTTAAATCGCCCAGTGTGCAGAGTAGTGGTCAGAGATCAAGAGTACTCGGAGTCGAGGCATAGTCATCATCGTTGTCGCTTCCGCTAGGTGGGATCTGTGATCCCTTATTCTTTTATTTTCATACTACATTTCTTGTTATATTTCCATTTGTAATTCCAGTTCATTTTGTTAGATTGCTCTGATTACCTGTGAGCCAGTTGAATTAGATTTTGTATTTATTGGTGGCGGTTGTTGTGATTTGGGGAGCAGGTGGCTCCAGGTATTACGGTTGAAACTGAAATTTTAGAAGTGTTTTGGTTGTTGCAGGTTTTAGGGTTGTCCATCTTAAGATTGACTTATCGATTTATCGATAGAGTTAGTCTTAAGGTGGTCCCCGCAGGATCTTATCCAGATTTCAGGGTGAAATCCGGGGCAGGTCCTGTCACGCTGCCGAGGCTGTCGAGGCTTGCGGGTGGCGTGCTGTTGAGGAGCCCTGCCGAGCTGCCGAGGGCTAGGCTGGATATGTGACGCGATATTTCGCGATTTCCTCGTTATGTCTTTGTGATTATTTTTTTTCCGGATATGAGTTAACATCACCAAAAAGTTGGTGAACCTAAAATAATTATGCCATTGAAAATTGGACGTATTGAACCATTTATGCTTTCATTGGGATGTAAAAATCTCGAACCATTCATTGAATAAGAGAAATTTTATTGATGACAACTCAAAAGTTCATCAAGGATGTTCTAAAAATAAACGACTTATCGAACAAAGTTGGAACTATGACTAAAACAAGCCAAAATAATAATAAAATCAAACTTGAACATGTATCTCATGACCTAAGTCAAATACTTATTCATAATCTGGAGTATCATAGTCCTTAGTCCTACACTTCTTAGTAGGTTGGAAGTCATCGACGGTGAAGTTGGTATCTTCTTCATTGTACTCTTCTTCCTCAAAGTCTCTTACATAGTTCGTTTTTTGTTCCATGTATTGCTTGTGTTTCTTGTAAGCAGCTTGGACATCTCAACTTGCTTTGCAATAAGGTTGAAAGAGATTTTTGGAGCCGCATTTGAAGCAAGGAGCCGAAGCTGAGTTCGAGGCCTGGCCACCACGCTTAGGGCTAGAACCGAATCGGTTCCCCCTTCTAGGAGCGGCGGCGCCGCCGCTATCCCGTCTCCAAGGGAGGTTCCGGCTAGGGCCGGCGCCTCCTCTTCCTTCTCTTCCTCCACGTGTTGCTCTTGGTGCACGTGGTGATGGTGCTTGACGTTTGCGAGGTTGACTCCTTTGCTTTGGAGCATCACTACGGGCTTGGTGAGATTCTGCCATGAATTTCGGACCTCTAGGCGTCTTGTTGGTAGTAAGGATCAACTCATGATACCTCTCCTTTCTTTGAAGCACATTCATCAAATCACTGAAGGTTTTGAGGGTGCCTTTCTCACGGAGATCACGATACTGATGCGACAACATGGACACAGATTCTGGGAACGTCGTGAAAGTCTTCTCCATCATATCATAATCAGTCTTGTCGACCCCACAAAAGCTCAGATCAAACTGTAAGTTTAGCATAGTCTGATGGTATTCCTGTACGGAATCAAAATCCAATAAGCGGATTTGCTCCCAATCTGACAGAAGGTCAGGGAGCTGTGCTTCATGCACATTGTCGAAGCGGTCTTTGAGGATGTCCCATAGCTCTTTGGGTTCGGTCTTCCTCAGGTATTGCTTCTTGAGCGTTGGATGAATATGGCGCCTGAGAAACATCAGGGCCTGAGCTTTCTGTTCAGGAGAAGCTTGCAAGTTTTCATCCTGAGGAGGGACAATGGTGGCCGTAAATCTTTTGCCAATGAAGGTGTTCTCTACATCTGAGACCCACCTCTTATATTCCTTGCCTTGGACATCCAATATGTCGAATTCTGGACGTTGAGTGTCAGCCATCTACAAAACACAAATAGGGAGACGTTAGTATTTTGAATACTAATCAAGTTTGATTTTTTTTTTTCTTTTAGAAAAGTGCCAAGATATATTATGGTCACATAAATCGATGTAAAGAGTGACTATTGGTCACAATCGATATCTTCCCTTTATTTTCTTTTGAAAAAGAGACGTTATGGTTCACAGTGACATCACAGTCACAAGCATAACGGTGGCCGGTAACATCACAGTTACCCCAAAAAAGTTGGCACCGGGGTGACTAAATCCCCGTATGCCTTCACGAGAAGCGATAGAATCGGGATGAGGTAGCAGGGACACGAAAAGGTCCCGGAAGAAAACAAAACCCAACTATTGGAAATTCAGAAGCGGGAACGTTTATAAAATATTTACCTCTTTAATTGAAGCTTGATCGAAAGAAACTTGGCTTTGGGGAAAGCTTGTTTTCTTCGACTTTTCTTGATTTCTTCGAAGCAACGAAGAAGGCTTTGAAGGCTGCTTGCTTGGCTTGCGAACTATCTTGACCGATAAGCAAGGGAGCTGCCGAGAGTTTCTGCCGAAGGGCAGAGGCTGCTGATAGGCAGCGGTGGAGCAGCGCTTGAGGGTGCGGTGCGGCAGGGAGAAGGCCGGCAGTGCAGGTACTGCCGAGAAGAAATCGACGGTGGCCGGAAGGGAGGATGGCGGCCGGCGACGGTAGGGATTTAGGGTTTCGAATTTTTTTTATTTTTTTATTTTTTTTTCGGAATCAGGGTTTAGGGCTATTAGACGAGAGGCTAGAGCAACGCGCTGATAACGTGTTCTAGGATAAAAGAATGATTAGGAAAACTGTGTCTTTATTGATTGATAAGGAGGCCTTTATATAGGCATTACATCAAGTATCCCTGGTAATCAAGGATTCCCTATCTAATAAAGAATCTAAATAACTAGCCTTATTAGGACAAGACACATTACGGAAGTTACGAAATTAACCTTCCTTGAACATGATCAAGATTTTCTTATAAATCAATCTAATAAGGTAAATTTGTTTTTCAAACGATTAATAAGGTAACATATAAGGTGATTTATGAAGCTAATTAATAAGGTAATTTATAAAGCAATGTATAAGTTAAATAATTAAGCAGTGACATTTCTAGCTAAGCCACTGTTTCAAAAGTCTTCAAGTCCTCACCTCTGCAAAAAGAAAAAAGATTAGAAAAAATAGTATTCCAACTATATATATGTCCAAAAGACAAAAGACAAAGCATAAGATGTTTGGCGAGTAGTATAATAAAAGAAAGAAAAGCAATCGCACTAGGAAGCACTACAAAAAAATCTCTGGCTACAAAAGAAATGTGGGTTTTGCCCATGTGGCCATTGCAAATGTTTCTGCACAAACCCGTAGGCATCTGGGAAACCGGTGGATCTTGATGTGATTTCCTCCTGCGAACCCTGCTAACAAAGGGGAATACCGGGCGGGCCGGTCTTCTATTCTCCGATGCCTAAGTTAGTACCGTTGGAGCAAATAGATAACTTAAGCGTGAATGATAAGTAGTGGGAGAGTTGAGTTACCTATTAATGAGGGTAGTTGAGGCCCTTATATGGGTGGTCGATCGTGAGGTCTGGTCTTACTCTTCGATGTGGGACTGGTTCCCTTCTGTTCGTACGCAAAAGGGCAGCTAAGGTGACCTGTTCGGCAGGCTGGTGTCCCCGGCTCCCGGGCCCCCAGTCATAAGTTAGACTGCTGGGCCTCGGGTCCGGGTGCTGGAGATCCTGCTCCGGGCCTCGGTCCGGCCCCGGGCATTCTAACTGCGGGTCTGTGGGCCTGTGTAGCCCCTCTGTGGCTACTGTCAACAAGTCTCCCAAGTTCCCGGTCAAGTGCAATCTTGAATGGGGACTTAATATGTCTCGCTCCTGTCCGGCAGACCCGCAGGGTTACCGACCCAACGGTGCCTAGTCCCCTAAGTCCGTATTGAAGATTGGGCTTAGTCGGGCGTTCGAGCAGAAGGGCTGTTATGATGGTGCGTGGTGATGTGAGTACCTATTAGTGATGACGTGTGACGGTTATGAGTGTGTGTTTGTAATAATGATGGTGTTGTGCTGAAGTCTTGCCATGCCATGAGTATGAAATGGGGTAAAACCCAGACGAGTGCATAGGATGATGATGTGGCGTTCAAATCCGCCTTGCGATGAATATGGAGCGGGGTGAAACCCGGACAAGTGCATGGTATGATGATGTGGCGTTGAAATTCGCCATGCGATGAATGTGGAGCGGGGTGAAACCCGGACGAGTGTATGAGATGATGATGTGGCGTTGAAATCCACCATGCGATGAATATGGAGTGTAAGGAATCGACCGGTGGAGTGCCATGTTGGGACGAGTCCCCCAGTGAAAAATTGCTGCCAATGGTGGAACAAGCCGGAGAGTAGCCCGGTGGGGTGTTTAGGCCATGTCATGGCGTCAATCCACACCCGATGTTTCGTCCCAGCTTGTGTTAGAGTAAGCGTGGGGTATTGTGCAGGGTTGCGAGCCTGCGGGAAGGCCTGATGGGTGCAAGCCAACAGGTCCACCGATGGGGTGTTGCAGCCATGTTTAAGCACCGGTCAACATCCGCTAGTTCTTCTCAGCTTGTGTTGGAATAAGCGTGAGGCTGTACAGGGTTTCTAGCCTGCGGGGAGACTTAATCTGTGTTAGAGAAACAATCTGCCTGGTGGGGTGGCGTGGAGATAACAAGTCTCGCCATGGATCCCCATATTTTTCACATCTTAGTGTGATGTAGGGTTTCTAGCCTGCTGGAAGAGTTTGCATGTGTTAGAGATAAACTCTCTCGGGTTTATAAAACCCATGTGTTTGAAGCCTTGAGTTGTTGCTGGCTTGTCCGTGCCCGTAGGCGCGAAGGAAAGTGACTAGACCGATGGAGTGCCTTGGATCCAGTGGAATGCTACATAACCGATGGAATGCCTGTGAACCGGTGGAATGCTTTTCCTTGATTTGAGGTTGGCTCTTGGGGAAGTGGGGGATGGTTAGTAACCCCTTGGTTCTCTCCCCTATCTCCCTTAACTGCTGCTTGTAGGCGGGGTAGGTGGCTGACATGCATTGAAGGAGAAAGCCCATCAGTCCCATCAGCTATGATGGCGTGGGGATTTTATCGATGCTGGAACACGTGTCAGTAGGGAGCGATCTGAGATGGAGGGCCTGGATTCACAGGCGTTTGACTTGCCCCGATTGAGTATTTTGGGGGGATTACAGGGGTGCCTAGGGCATCAGACCCGTCTATAAAAAGGTCTCCTTTGTCTTCATTGTTTGCTTGTCGCTGTCGCAACGGGTGAGTTGTTTTGAGCGGGGAATCTGCGGCAGATTTGGGGAGCAGCCGCCGCAGAGAGCGCTGTTTTAGCTTGTCGCTGTCCAGCGGTGGGGTTTTGTTTTCCTCCCCTAGGTTAAATGGCTTCTGGGAGCTCTGCTGGGACTTCCTAATCGGCCGACAGACGTCCTGTGGTGGACGATGAGGAGAGGTTTGCTTGCTTCGGTTTCCCAGAGTCCGAAGCAGCTGCCCGCTCCCGGGGCGAGGTCTCCTCGTCCGGGTCTCTGGGGCATGAGAGCATCCCGCACTGGGTACCCTTTCCTGGTACTTCACCCGTGAGTTACACTGTGGGGAATGGGAAAGGGGCTGTTGTGTGTGATGAATCGGAGGGTACCATGAGCCTGGCGGAGGTTGCCGCCTTCCGGGAGACGTGGAGCATCCCGAATGAGGTGTAATTACGGCCACTGAATCCCGGGGAATCGGCCTGTAACCCGGAGGAGGGTTGGGTTGCTGTTCATGGAGACCAATTCCGTCATGGGTTCTCCCTTCCGCTGCCAGACTTTGTGCAGTACATGCTCAGCGCTCTGCACGTGTCTCCTGCGCAGCTTCTCGGAAACCAGTGGAGGCAGCTGCTGAGCCTTGGTTGTCTGTACGAGCTGTCCGGGATGAGCATGCCGAAGGTGAACGAGTTCCGGGCGTTGTACATATTGTCTTTCTCGAAAAAGAAAGGGTGTCGGGGTTGTCTCACGTTTAGCGCCCGACACTTTCAGCCTATCATCACCCACCTGCCTTCTTGGGTGGACAATAATTGGAGGAAGAAGGTGGTGATGGCAGGTGTGAAGTGGCAGAAAAGGAGGAGGATGTACCGGGTTCCTGGTGCCTTCCAGCCCCTTGGTGACCAATCGTACGTACTGTCCGAGTTGGAGCGGGATAGGATTGCCACGATATTCGGGTGCTGGGACGGTCTTGAGCGAAGCTCCTACAACTTCATACGGGGGGAGGTGTTGGAGTACTGCTGTCTCGGGCGGGATCCTGGTGCGTAGCAGGGTTTTAGTAGTGACGTTCCCGCTGACTTAGTTGATACTAACCCTTTGTTTGTTTTGTAGGTGCATCTTCCCGGACAGTCGTCAAGCCCGGTAACACACTGTCCATGGACGGTGAGGACCTTGTGTTGAGGTTAACGGAGAAGGGGGAGGCCGTTTCGCGGACCTCGGTGGATCGGGAGTCTAGCCGGTTTACCATCCATGCCGAACCGATGGCCTTGGATCTTGCGGATGACGCCTACACCTTGAGGCATGTGTAGACTCGTGTCGCAACACCCTCTGCGGGACCTGGAAAGGGTAAGACCATTGGAGGGCCACCAAAGGTTTCTGGTGGGACAGATAGGATTCCGTATTGATCGGGATCGGTCCCGCTCGTCACCAGGGTCTCCTTGACTGACGCACAATCTTCTTCCCCTGGTGACCTGGGTGAGAAGAGGCGGAGGATCATGGACGTCCCGCCCTCCGCGCTGGTGACGCTGACCGGCCGGTCGTCTGATGAGAACTTGGCGAAACGGCTCAAGTTGACCAGTGGTGCGACGAATCCTGCTAGGGACAGAGTCGCTGCTGCTTCAAGTTCAGCCGGTCAGCAGAGTAGCCCCGCTCCGGTGGAGGAACAGAGAAGGGGAGGTTCGGAGAGTCCCTTCGTCCAGAACCTGGTGGAGGATGTGGCTGGCCTTGGTCTGGATAGGCCTGGGGCTGCTGGAGCCCTGTCAGGGGAGAATCGGCAGAAGAGCAAGGAGTTGGTCCTCCAGGTAAGAATTGTTTGGCGCTACGGTACCACTCATAAAACTTATGCAGGGTTTCGTTATTTTTTGTTGTTGTTTAATCGGCTTCCTGTCGTTCTGTAGCTATTGAACAATCTGTACCAGCCGGACCTGAGTGAGGAGCAGCCAGAAATGAAGAGGCAGGTGACCGTTCTAACCGGAACCCGTGAGCGCCTGGAGGCTGAGAAGTCCAGGCTTTAGCGGGAGAAGGTCAGACTGGAGGAGAGGGCCAAGAGGCAGGTGGCCAAGCTAGAGGGCCAGGTCCGGAGCCTCTAGGAGGAGAAGGAGCGGGCTGAGGAGGAGAGGGCCGAGCTAGAGGCCAAAGTGGATGAGCTCCAGGTGGAAGCTGCCGCTATGCGTGCCGCCACCGCCGCTACAGTTGGAGAAGAAGACCCAGAGCTTTTCCAGCGGGTTATTCAAAAATATCACGATAGTGATGAGTTTCTTGAGCTCCTGGAGAAGGCTAGGGAGTCGGGTATCGCTGATGCCTACGTGAAGTGGGAAGAGAAGGGATACCTGATCACCTCGCAAATGCCGAAGGCGCGGGCCGATGATGATGCTGATGGGCAGCCAGCAGAGGAGGAGCAGCCGGAAGGGGAAGGCGGACTTCAGCCATCTGAACCCACTAGGGGGGATGCGGCGGTTCCATCTGAGGAAGCCGGTGGACAGGCTAGGCCCGCTGGGGAGGAAGACGTGGCTCCTTAGAATTTTTGTTTGCTGTCTCTTTCTTTTTTGTAAATCTGCTGGAACGGATTTTTTTTTTGTTACCTGCCTTTGGACATATATTTTAGTACCGGTGGTTTTCCTTGGATTTCGTTCAAAATAGTTGACGTACATATTTTGCAATGTTACATCGGCTGAACCGTTGGAATGCCAGGCTAATTGTATTTGAAAATTTAGCACTTAACCCTTCACTGGGTCCAGGCGTGCTTACCAGCCCTGGTCCTGATCCGGGCGGGATCTGCCCTTCATTCTCCTAGGTACCATTGAAGTTGACCACTGCTAATTAATCCCTCCACCGCTGTCTTGAGGGCGATGCAATTGTTTGTCCTATGGGTAGCTTCGTCGTGGTAAGAGCAGTATTTGCCTGTTCGCGCCGGGGTGAGGTTCCCTTTTGGGTGCTTCCTCTTTAGCGGTGGGGGAATGAAGTTCCCGTTGTCGTGCAGGATGTCCTCGTACGAAGAGATTAGAGTGGTGAAGACTTCTTGACGTTCCGCTGGCATGATCGCCAGGGGGCGTTCTTGTCGGTACTGCGCGGGCCTGTGCTCGCCCTAGGGTTTGTCAGGATAGGGTTTCTGTTGTAGTTGGTTCCCCCAATTTCTGTTGAGTCTGTTTGGTTGGGTGCCTCGATTCTCGCCCCGCTGGCTGGCCTTATTTTCTCGGGGGGCCGGAAGGTACTCCTCCCGCTTCCTCTTCAGCAGGTGATGCCCATATGTTTCGTGGTCCGCCTGAGCGTGCCTGATGGCCATCGCCATTAGCTCATCATACCCCTGCGGGAGTTCTACCCGTACGGCATAGGAAAATTTCCCTGGCCGGAGTCCCTGTTTGAACGCCATCTCGGCGTTGCCCTTGTCTAGGTTCTGAACCCCGGCAGTCGCCGTTTGTCAGCGGTTAACGAACGTCCTTAGCTCCTCGCCATGTGCCTGCCTGCAATTGAAGAGGACCATCGATGTCTGGGCTCCTTAGACCCGGAGGATGAAGCGGCCGATAAACCGATCGGCCAGTTGCTCAAATGCCTCAATGGAGTTTGCCGGGAGCTCATAGAACCAGCTAAGCGCCTCTCCGGACAGGGTTTCCTGGAAGATGTTGCAACACACAGCATCGGAGTAGCCCTTTGCGCATGTTTGGGACCGGAAGCTATCCAAGTGTTGGTAGGGGCAGCTGGCTCCTGAGTATGTCAGCTTCAGAGATTTTTGGTTACCGGATCTCCCGGATTCCAGGACCCTGTGCGAAAAGGGGCCCGTGCGTTCGTTGAAGCGCGCGCCGTCCAACGGCCGCGCTGCCCTTCTCTCGCTGGCCTCCATTTGGGCTTTTAGATCTGACACGGAGTCGGTGAGTACTTGTAGTGCCCGTGCGGTCGGGGTCATGACTTCATCCTCGAATGAAGCGTGTGATTGCCGGGGTGCCGGCGTGCTCCTTGGTAGGGCCATGCCGCCCGGGGCCTCCGCCCCCTTGGGGTAGCTGTGCCTTCCGCCCGATGACTGTCCTGCCTCAGGGGGCTGAGACCGGCCTGGTGGGGGTATATGTGCCCTCGCCAAAGCGGCGTTGCGCTGCTGTCCTATTTCCAGGACAGCCACCAGGGCGGCGTTTACTGTCTCCATTTCCTGATACCGGGCATTGGAATCTGCTCTATCCCGGTCGCTCTCTGCGCGCAGGCGATCGACTTCTGCTCTCATTACCTCTACCTCCCCCTTCATATCGTGCCGGTCGGGGCTATATGCGGTGTCCCGGTCGCTGTCACCGATTAGACTCTCCTCCTCGTCGCTCGGGTCGTCCGAGAATGTCAGCGAAGGGCCCTGGTATGTTGGTTGGTCGCCTTTCGTCGGGCCTTTCCCGCGCGTGCTACCTTTGCATGCCCCCGGCGTGCCGCTTGGCCCCCGATAGCTGCCGTCGTTCTGGTTGTCTTGGCCGGGGTGCTGCTCCCGTACAGCGACCGGAGTTGTGATGAGCACCTGCTCTTGTATGATCCGCTGATCTTCTTGTGCATTCCTTTCCCGCCCCGCTTCCGAACTTTCTGCCATTTTTTTTTCTTCAGATAATGCCTACGTGACTTTTATCTCTTCCCACAGACGGCGCCAATTGTTTCTGCACAAACCCGTAGGCCTGCGGGAAACCAGTGGATCTTGATATGATTTCCTCCTACGAACCCTGCTAACAAAGGGGAATACCGGGCGGGCCGGTCTTCTATTCTCCGATGCCTAAGTTAGTACCGTTGGAGCAAATAGATAACTTAAGCGGGAATGATAAGTAGCGGGAGAGTTGAGTTACCTATTAATGAGGGTAGTTGAGGCCCTTATATTGGTGGTCGATCGTGAGGTCTGGTCTTACTCTTCGACGTGGGACTGGTTCCCTTCTGTTCGTACGCAAAAGGGCAGCTAATGTGACCTGTTCGGCAGGCTGGTGTCCCCGGCTCCCGGGCCCCCAGTCATAAGTTAGACTGCTGGGCCTCGGGTCCGATTGCTGGGGATCCTGCTCCGGGCCTCGGTCCGGCCCCGGGCATGTTAGCTGCGGGTCTGTGGGCCTGTGTAGCCTCTCTGTGGCTACTGTCAACAGCAAAGAAAGCCTCAAAACGCAAACAAATGTGGCTTTTTCCCACATTTGTTTGTGTTTTGTGGCTTTCTTTGCAATGGCCACATGGGCAAAGCCCACATTTCTTTTGTGGGATTTTGTTGTAGTGAAGGTACGCGCTAATTTCTAATGCACAATAGGAGGGCGATATTCACTTATTCAGAAATAAATCAAAGCCAAGCAACGAAAATATGGCCAAAACCACTAAAGCATCCGGTTCTTCTAGTGATCACCAAATTCATTACACATACGAGGTGCTCCTAAGTTTTCGAGGCTAGGATACGCGCTATAGTTTTACAGATCATTTGCACACAGCTTTGTGTCAGAGGGGAATTGTGACCTTCAGAGATGATAAACTTAGAAGAGGAGAAGACATATCACAAGAGCTCCTCAAAGCAATTGAGGAGTCCAGAGTTTCCATCATCGTCTTCTCTCAAAACTATGCTTCCTCAAGATGGTGTTTGGATGAACTATAGTCAAGATACGTGAATGCAGAAAATGGAAAGGGCAAGTGGTCAGAGCGGTTTTCTACAAGGTAGATCCCTCAGATGTAGGAAAGCAAACAGGTGCTTTCGGCGAGGCTTTTGCTAAACTTGATCAATGCAAATACAAGGATAGCATGTGCAAATGGAGGAAGGTTCTTGAGGAAGCAGCAGATTTGTCTGGATGGCCTTTCAAGGATGGAGAGTATGTCTTTAACCCCCAACTAGCTAGTTATCTAATTTTAATTAATTAGTTAATTAGCCTAAATTTTATTGTTTTGAAGACACCATTAATCGTCTGCTTTATTTAATTTGTATATATGCTTTTGAATCCATAGGTACGAGGGTAATTTGTATATATCCTATTCCACCAGTCCCCCATATGTCTACAGACTTTTATATGCAGAGCAAAACACTATGGTAGACTTTTATATGCAGAGCAAAACACTATGGTAGACATATGGGAGAGTGGTGGAATAGGAAAAACGACAATTGCAAAAGCCTGGTTTAATTCAATTCGTCATAAGTTTGAGAGCAGCTGTTTCTTATCAGATGTTAGATCAAATGACCTAGTTCAACTGCAAGAGAGACTTTTGTTTAGTATTTTGAGGGACTCAACTTTGAAGGTGAGTAGTGTTGATCAAGGAGTAACTCTTATAAAGGCAAGGATGTGACATAAAAGAATTCTCTTAATCCTTGATGACGTGAGTCATTCTAGCCAACTACAGAACTTAGTTCCATCCGCTGATTGTTTTGGGCCAGGCAGTAAAATTCTCATAACAACAAGAGATAAACGCTGGCTATTTGCTCATCAAGTTGATGAAGTATACGAGGTCAAGATGTTAAATTATGGTCAAGCTTTTAACTTGTTTAGCTTGAATGCATTCAAAAGAACTGAACCTCCAAACGATTATCTGGAACTTGCAAAACGTGCTGTACGGTACGCCCAGGGCCTTCCATTAGCTTTGATAGTTTTAGGCTCTCATCTGTTTCGTAAAAGTAGAGACGAGTGGGAAGCTACATTAGATAGCTGTAAAGGAGAAGATCCCACAGAGAGATTAGAAACGTTCTCAGAATAAGTTATGATGATCTGGGAGTAGATCTAAAAGGATATTTTCTTGATATCGCTTGTTTCTTCAAGGGCGACTATGTAGAGAATGTGAAACAAACAAATACTGGAAGCTTGCTACGACCTTAAACCAGTTATTGGTATTGCACAACTCCAAGAAAAAGCCTTAATAAGAATTGACAAAGATAAGATTTGGATGCATGACATGATAGAAGAAATGGGTAAAGACATAGTGTATCAAGAGTCGCATGGTGAGCCCGGGGAATGCAGCAGAGTGTGGAGTGGTGAAGATGTTGATGACATTTTAACAAATAATACAGTAAGTATATTATTATTGATGTGTGTTTTTCAATTCGAAATGCATTTTATATTGAATGATATATCTTACTGAATGTTTGAAACCTTGACTAAAACTCTACTGAAATGGTGTTTGTGCTTCCAATGGAAATTGCTATGTTATTATGTTCTTTTCAATCTGAAATTCTGGATAGAAATTGCAACCATGAATGTTGCTAGTTTAAAATGCTTCCGTTTTTTTTTTTAATATTTTTTATCAATTGTAGGGAACAAATAAAGTTACAGGCATCCATATCCCGTGGCGATCACCCGTACCAACCATATCTTTGAATGCTAAAAGCTTCTCACAGATGAGGAATCTTAGATATTTTCTCATGCCCGAGTGCATCAGGTATGAATGCTCATATGGAGATATCGATTTTCTCTCGACTCAGTTGAGGTGGCTTGATTGGCCTAAATGTCCTTTGCAATGTTTTCCACCTGATTTCCATGCAAAGAAACTTGTAAAGTTCAATATTCCTGGCAGCCGAGGAATCACTAGTCTATGGGAGAGACGTAAGGTACTTTATCTCAAGTTTTTATTATTTTTTATTATTTTGATGTCACGTGTCTTTTATTCATATTACAATATATTTCCGTTAATTTAAAAAGAAATATGTTGTGAATTACTGCCTTTAACTTTCTTTCTTTCTCTTTCTTCTGCCATACAGAATTTTTCAAGGCTAACATGTATGAATTTAAAGGGTTGTACATCCCTAACGAAACTCCCAGACTTCAGTGGAATTCCTAACTTGAAAGAGTTGAATCTATTTGGGTGTTGCAGTTTGGTAAAGGTTCCTGATTCCGTTGGATTCCTTTATAACCTTGTCATCTTAACTGGACCGCTGCTCTAACCTTGTTATGTTTCCAAGAAAAATCCACTTGAGATCTGTGCAAACTATGTCGATGAGCTCTTGCAAGCTTGAGGAATTTTCAGAAGTGGGGGAAGAGATTGGTTCCTTGAGAAGTTTGGATTTTTCATTCACTCGGATTAAGGAATTACATCCGTCCATTACAAAATTCATCGGGCTACAGAAGTTGGAGCTACAAGGCTGTGAAAATCTTGCTACATTTCCGAAAATTCCAATAAAGATGGATTCAATGAGAATACTCTCTCTTTCAGGCAGTGGCATTAGAGAACTGAATGACTCGATTGGAAATCTTATTGGGCTTAAGGAGTTGGTTCTCAGGAGTTGCAAAAATCTTACAACTCTACCCTGCAGCATTTACGGGTTTTAAAATTTAGAGACCCTTTCTCTTTTTAACTGCTCAAAACTTGGTAGATTTCCAACAAATACCAACATTTTGAGTGTCGATGGTTGCTCATTATCGCTTCCTAAGTTAAAGATGTTAGATATCGGAGGATGCAGTAGTTTATCAGATTGTGATTTCCTCATGACTGTTGATTGCTGGGAAACGTTGTATTTCCTTGATCTGTCATGTATCAACTTTGTAAGTATTCCTGCTTGCATCAGGAAATTTGTCAACTTGGGGAATGAAGCTTTATTTGTACGGTAACAAGAGACTCCGAGATATTCCGGAGCTTCCCCCAAAGGTTCATCCAGATATAATTGGTTGTGAATCACTGGAGAGATTCTCCAAGTGGAAAGATCCTAGAGCTGTGATAGAGGCGGCGTCGCCATCAACTGAAGATGATTATGAATCAGTGGACATAGAAGCAGTGTCGACGTCAATTCAGGATAATCATCAAGAAGAGTCTGAAACTCTGAAACGACACCTCAACACGGAAGAACCATCAATGGCATCACCAACGCTAGTGATTCCTCCAAAACGACAATGCACCACCGGGCAAGCATCAGAGGTCCACTTTGCTCATGAATTGGCTGTCGCCCCAGTCCCCATGATCCCTGACCTGCACAGCTCCCATCACTCAGCTAAGGAACCGACTGACTTGTCATGGCTTTCTCGTGGCGCATTTGAAGGTTATCAAGACCAGTGGTTATCTTTGTCTTAGCAAGCAACACTACCAATCTGTAAGTAAACATGTGATCTTCTTAGAAAAGTAGAAATAAATGTATATCTTTCTTATCTTAGTTTACTTCTGATGTTCTGAACAAGTAAAACTATCTCCATGGTGCGCATGCTGGTGTTGTTTCAGTCCCATACATATTCTAAAAAACCGGTTTATTAAAATCAATACAACATTAAAAAATAGCTTACTTTCATAGGGTCTTGAAAACTGACTTTTCCTCTGAAATTTTAGAATATCATTCGAAGGACAGGATTACCTCAACTCTGCAAGTTCATCATCGACCTGACTATTTTTCTATCTCAATTGCAACCAATTCCCTGAAGAAATTCCGATAATTCGGCCTAATTCTTTTTGTTACTGCATTATGTACATCATGTACATCATGAATTTGATACTTTGTTACCATGTACATCATGTACATTAAATCTGGCCTATTTTGAGGTGCATTAAGGGCAGAATCACATTTTCAGCTTCTACTTCAAAATTGAACAAATGGCCCTGTCACTACTCGCTACTATAAGCACTAGATATGTTGGTTCAAATTCATGCATGCTAGGTTAGGTGCTCAATTGTTTAGTTGTTTTGACATAAAGTTTCTTGAGACATGGTCCTTTAGACAGTATAGGAGGCTATGTTGCTTCTATCATGTCTCCTATACTGTGGCGCGATCATAATGCTCTCTAGTCTCTAAGAGCATCTCCAACAGCTCTTGTAAAAGTTGAATTTTCTCTATTTTACAAGAAAAACACCCCATTTTGGCTCCAACAGCTCTTATAAACCAATCTTTAAAATAGAGAAAGTAAGAAAAAAATATGTAGAATCTCTATATCTATAGAATTCTCAAAATATGTATATTCTTGTAAAAATCCCTAAAATTTAATGTTTGCATTTTATATTTGACTCTCTCTCCTAAAAAAGAAAAATAAAAAAATGAATGATTTATCTCCCTCTTTCTCTTGGAAGATGGAGAAATTAAAGCATTTATGACGGAATTTGGTTTGATTAAAATAAATATATATTATTTATATATTCATTAAATTATACAGATTAACATTTAATTTTTATATAGTAAAATAGAAGAGCAGTTGGAGTTAAGCCTATTTTTTTATAGAGATTTTGTGTTTTCCTCCTCTTTAATAGAGAATTTTTACAAGAGCTATTGGAGATGCTCTAACCTATTATGTAAAATTTTTTGTGGCTATATGATTGACTACATCATCAAACACTTCAATCTGTCTTCATGTTTCCAGTTACTAAATTATTGTTTTGTGTGTTTAAATGGATTTGACTTTTTATTAATTTTTTTTATGGATCGACCTCTGCAATTTGGAATTTAAGGTCTCAGGCACTTCCTGAGCCATCATTATAGTTTACAGCCAGAAGAGAGTACAATGAGTGCGGCAGCAGCCTCTGCATCTGCGAAAGCTCTGCGCATATATATATGCTTCAGCATTTAGGTTTATTGTTTCTTAGAAACTGGCTTTTAAAAGTATTTTGCTGTTTTATTTTTTGGCTCTTTATGTTTTCATAGTGTTTTCTCTCTAAGATTGATGGTTAATCTTTCACTAACATTCTTTATTTTGTTGCTGTAAACCAAAGCAGTTTATAAGTAGCTATAGGTGTATCATGAATGTGTCCATGAATGAAACATATGATCTTGACAATTCATTTGAGCAGGATATCAGATCCATATATAAGCTTTGATCTTTGCTTATTATTTACCTTAACCATGCATGTTACTCTGCATCTTCACATTGCACTGTGCACTTTCCAATTTTGCACGTCAGGCTATGTGGTTCTGTATATGCATTTGATCACAGTCTAGGGATGCAATGAACAGCTTTCTTGTATACGTTCTGATGTAGAACACCTTCAGAGAATAGAGAAAGAGCAAGGGAAAACAGCAACTCTGGAACAAAGGGTTCCAGTTCTATTAATCTCATTCCAATTGATCAAAACTGCCCCTCCCTCTACAGCTTTTCCTCTCTTAAAGAAGAAAAGAGACAATGATTTTAAAGATAAATAAAGGCTGGAATAAGTTCCGAACAAAACACAACGAACGAAGAGTTTTTTTCAATGCTAACAGCTCTTTTTTTATTGGAACCTGATAGGTCTCTTAATGACCCTTCTCGACCTGTCTCTAGCCAAATTATAGTCCTTCACTTCTGGAGCAAAAGGGTCAGTGGTACTACTTGGCTCAATATATGACCTTTCATCAGTCTCCCCTGCTTGGAAATGAATCGTCTTTGAGTCAGAGTCTTGTTCAGTACCAGCCCCATAGTATGGCTGCAAATCAGCGACATTGAAAGTTGCTGACACTTCCATATCTCCAGGTAACTCAATTTGGTAGGCATTCTCACCTAGAAGCTTAAGCACTCGAAACAGACCATCAGCTCGAGCATTGAGTTTACCAAACTTACCTCTTGGGAACCTTTCTTTACGCAGATTGACCCACACCAAATCTCCTTCTTTGAACTCCATGTATCTTCTATGGTTATCTGTTTCTGCTTTATAATTCTTATTATTTTCTTCCAACCTCTCCTTGACTTCAAAGTGAAGAATCTTGATGTGTGCTGCCATCCTCAACATCACCACTGAATCTGTTGTTGATGGGCAGGGGAATCAAATCAAGAGGACCATTTGGAACTACCCCATAAACTACCTCAAAAGGATACTTTCCTGTTGATCTATTCATAGACTTATTGTATGCAAACTTAGCTTGTGATAGAGTGAGGTCCCAACTGTGTTATCCTTCTCTAACAAGGCTTCTCAATAGATTACCAAGAGACCGATTTATCACCTCCGTCTGACTGTCTGTTTGAGGGTGATGAGAGCTACTAAACTGAAGACAAGTTCCCATTTTTCACCATAGTGTCCTCTAAAAATGGCTAACAAATTTAGGATCACGATCAGAGGTTATGGACCTTGGCACCCCATGAAGTTTGACAACCTCTTTGAAATACAAATGAGCCACATGAGTTGCATCAAAGGTTTTGGAGTAGGGAAGAAAATGTGCCATCTTGGAAAACCTATCTACCACTACAAGAATAGAATCAACTCCTCGTCTTGTCTTTGGCAGCCCCAAAACGAAGTCCATAGAGACATCTTCCCAAGGTGATTCAGGAACTGGCAGTGGAGTATACAAACCTATGTTCAGAGACTTGCTCTTGGCCATATGACATTCCCCGCATCTCTCCACATGCTTAGTAACATCGCGATGCATTCCAGGCCAATAAAACTTCTCAACCACCAACCCTAAAGTCTTGTCACGCCCAAAGTGTCCCCCAAGGCCTCCACCAGGCAAATCAACTATTATAACAGTGCGCAAAGAACACCTTAGTATGCACAAGCGACTTCTATAAAACAAGTATCCATCATGCCACAGGAACTTAGACGCCTTTCCTTCTCGGAAATCTTTCAAAATCTACCCAAAGCCAGGATCATCTGTATATTGTTCTTTTAGAACTTCAAACCCAATAACAAAGGCCTGCATAGTACTCAGCAAAACTGACTTCCTACTCAATGCATCAGCAACTTTGTTTTGGATGCCAGATTTATGCCAAATTGAAAAAGTAAATTCCTGCAGGTAAGCCACCCATTTTTCATGTCTAGCATTCAATTTATGTTGGCCATTGACATACCTCAAAGCCTCATGATTTGAGAATAAAATAAACTCTTTGTGAATCAGATAATGGCGCTAATGTCGCAAGGCCTGAACAATTGCATAGAAATCTACTTCATAAGTTGAGTAGCGTCGCTTTGCATCGTTGAGCTTCTCACTAAAGAATGCAATTGGTTTTCCTTCTTGGCTCAAAACAGCTCCTATCCCCTTATGGGAAGCATCACAATCCAAAGAAAGTATCTTCTCAAAATATGGCATTGCTAATACAGGAGCAGTAGTCATTTTCTTCTTCACTAACTCAAAGCTTTCAGCAGCCTCTTTACTCTACTCAAACTCACCTTTCTTGAGCAAATCAGTGAGGGGAGCTATAATTGAACTGAAATTTGAAATAAACCTTCTATAAAAAGAAGCTAGTCCATGAAAGCTTCGTACCTCATGAGTATTAGTAGGAATTGGCCAATTGCGAATAGCCTTTACCTTGCTTGGATCAACTTTAATTCCCTCTTTTGAAACAACATAACCAAGAAACACCAAGCTATCAGTCAAGAAATCACACTTCTTCAAATTGGCGCACAACTTTTGTTCTCGCAGTACTTGTAACACTTGTCGGAGGTGATCAATATGTTGTTCTTCATTCAAACTGTACACCAATATATCATCAAAGTAGACAACCACACACTTACCAATCAAATGTCGAAGTATGTGAATCATTAGGCGCATGAAAGTACTTGGGGCATTTTATAACCCAAAAGGCATGACAAGCCACTCATACAACCCATCTCTGGTTTTGAAGGTTGTCTACCATTCGTCTCTAGGTCTCACTCTTATTTGATGGTACCCACTCCGTAGATCAATCTTGGAGAACACCCGAGCGCCACTTAACATATCAAACAAATCATCTGGACGAGGAATAGGGAACCGATACTTAATTGTAATTTTGTTGATAGCCCTGCTATCCACACACATTCTCCACGTCCCGTCCTTCTTTGGTGTCAAAAGAGCTGGGATGGCACATGGACTCATGCTCTCTCGGATCAGCCCCTTCTCAGCTAACTCCTTGACTTGTCTTTGCAGCTCATGATGCTCAGCAGAACTCATTCGATAAGCAGCCTTGTTGGGTAGATTAGAAACCAGAATGAAGTTGATTTGGTGTTGGACATCCCTCATAGGTGGTAGACCAGTTGGTAGTTCCTCCGGTATAACATCCGAAAATTCTTCGAATAAAGGCTCAAGCTGTTGGGGGACTGAATTTCCAATATTTGGGGAACTGAATTTCCAATATTCACCTCTTGCACCACTAGTGCATACACCTGAGTCTCACCCTGAATTTCTTCCATAAATTCTACCATTGTAAGGAAGGTAGCTCTCTCTTAAGGGTTGTATTTGGGCACTGTCTCATTTCTTGATGGCCCCAAAATCACCTTCACTCCGTCCTTCAAAAAGCTGTATGTATTCTTGTACCCGTCATGAAAAGCCTTTCGATCATACTGCCATGGCCTCCCTAAATTTCAACTTAAGCTTGTCCAGCATTTCTTGCGACACAACATTTTCACAACTCCCGCCATCGATTATAACATCACATACCTTCCCATTGGCAGTGCACCTGGTATGAAAAATATTATGCCGCAACCATTCATGGTTCTCAACTTTTGAAGTACTCTTGCTTCGCCGAATGACGTACTAGAGCCTCTCCCTAATCACCCCGTGTAACATCTTCATCCTCGTCTTTGTATTCATCATATATAGGAGCATCATCGAATTTCAATAAATTCATCCCCAGATAAAGCCTCTTCTGTGTAGTTAATAAAACTTCTATTCGGACAATCAGCTTGCACATGTCCCAGACCTGAACACTTGAAACATTTCACCACTCTACTGCTTGGTCGACTAGAACTGGAATTGCCATCAACACCTCCCTTCTCAAAAGGCCTTAGACTTCGCTTCTCCCGTTCTCGAAAGGACTCTAAAGGCTACTCTTTCCGAATGGGATTGCGAATACCAAATCTAGTAGTTGTGCGACTAGCCTTCTGGTTTAACTGCTTCTCTACTTTGACTGCAAGCGTGTAAACATCATCATAAGACCAATAGGGCTGTAGAGTTACCACATCATGAATCTCTTTCCGTAACCCACCTAGATAACGAGCAATGGTTTGCTCCTCCGGCTCATCAAGGCCGCAATGAATCATGAGCAAATCAAATTCCTCAGTGTACTCATCCACTGATTTGTTTCCTTGTGAAAAATTATACAACTTTGAGAACCATTCTTGAAGATAATTGTCTGGCAGAAACTTACCTCTCAACTCCTTCTTCATCTTCTCCCATGTCGTAATTCTTGATTTTCTCATCCTTAGCTTCCTCATGTTCAATTGCTCCCACCAAGTTGAAGCATGTTTTGTCAATTTGACAGCAACAATTTTCACCTTACGATGGTCAGGCATGTCTTTGTAGTCAAAAACCCTTTCCATCGTATTTAGCCAATCGATAAACAACTCTGGTTTGATCTTCCCTTCGAATTCAGGAATCTCCACCTTCATATCAAATTGACCAGATCATACCTACCCTCTCCACTTGGCTCTTCATGCGGAGCACGAAAGTGAAAGGGATTTTCATCTCCTCCGTCGGAGGCCGATTCATCTTCCTCACGACTCTGGGTTTCAAAGCGCTCAAGTCGCTCGGTCAATTGCTGCACTTGTCTCCTCAGCTCCTCATTCTCGATGTCACGGGGGTCACGTCCCTGATGACCACGCCCGCCATGATGCCCACCACGAACCATTAGGTTTCTCTAAAGTCCCAAACCTTGCGGCTCTGGTACCACTTGATGTAGAACACCTTCAGAGAATAGAGAAAGAGCAAGGGAAAACAGCAACTCTGGAACAAAGGGTTCTAGTTCTATTAATCTCATTCCAATTGATCAAAACTGCCCTCCCTCTACAAATTTTCCTCTCTTAAAGAATAAAAGAGACAATTATTTTAAAGATAAATAACGGCTGGAACAAGTTCCCAACAAAAGACAACCAACGAACAGTTTTTTTTTTCAATGCTAACAACTCTTTTTTTATTGGAACCTTATAGGTCTCTTAATGACCCTTCTTGACCTGTCTCTATCCAAATTATAGTCCTTCAATTCTTGAGAAAAAGGGTCAGTGGTACTACTTGGCTCAATAGATGACCATTCATCACGTTCTGTTAGTATCAGTGAGTTATAGGTTGTGATTTGTGAATCCGTATCTGCAGTCATAGTCAATCTGATTCATACTTATAGTCTATATCTTGGCATTAGACGAGGCAGAAACCTAGAAATGTTAAGCACGCGTACCACCATAACAAATGGTCTGGTTCAAACTCGAAGACTATTGCTGTTTATTACCTCATCTTTCTCCAGCCAGGCACAATAACATGGTGCATGTAAAAGGAAATAAAAAGGCAAGATATTAGAGACTTATAATAGCTTGAAGTATAATGCTATATATATATATAGGTAGGGTGTAAAGAGAATGTAGGGTGAACAAAATGGTTTATAGAGTGACATTTGGCAGTTGCCTTGATCATCCTTGGTCAGTCAATTTTTCTATGTTGTTAATGTCTAATTCTCTACAATTTCATTAGTAATTCTCTTTAATATTATAGACTTAACTTTATTTTGTTATTTTATTGATCAAACTGAAAATCCTAGTTGAATAAGGAAACCTAATCTGACTAGGAGAAGGAACCCTGACGCTACTTGGAGTCTTTACTACATGAGGACAATTATGGAAGAAGAATCAACAAAGAAGGGTCTTAAATGGACAAGGAAACCTATTCAAATAAAGAACCCTAAAGCTAGAAGAATATGGAGGAGAGGATAGAGGTTTTTACCCAAAACTACAATTTTGTGTTAATATTTACCAGTACCAAGATTGTTTTTTAAAATTACCATTAGTAAGTTTCCATCCAAAACTAACAGAATCTTTTAACTCATAAATCACAAAATTACCCTAAGAAATCTATACCACTGAGTCTCAGAAATCAATACCACTGACGCTCAGAAACCAAAATATTCTAATGCTACTGACTCTCAGAAACTTTATCTCCGTCGTCCTGCGCTGCGATTCTAATGTTACTGACCCTCAGAAAATCCATCTCCGCCTTCCTGCGCCGCGATTCTAATGTTACTGACCCTCAGAAAATCCATCTCCGCCTTCCTGCGCCGCGATTCTAATGCTACTGACCCTCAGAAACTCCGCCGTCCTCCGCCGCTCTTCTAATATCACTGAGCCTCAGAAACTTCGCCGTCCTCCGCCCGCTCCAATACTACTGACCATCAGAAAATCCACCTCCGCCGCGCTTCCAATACCACTGAGCCTCATTAATCAAGATCTGAGCAAGATCTGATCAAATCTCAACCATAACCAACACACAAAGCAAAAAACCCAACACACAAAGCAAAAAACCCACACACAAACCAACACAAACTCAGAGAGATAGAGAGAGAGAGAGAGAGAGAGAGAGAGAGAGAGAGGAGCTGGTGGCGGCGGCGAAGGCGGAGAAGAGGCAGTGACTGCGACCTCGAAGCGGCTCCAGGATCGGCTGGAGAGAGAGGTCGGGCTCGGGGGAGGAGGAGATTAGAGTCGGAGGAGAAGCTAGACCAGGATCCGGCTGGAGAGAGAGGCGGCGAGGGAGTAGTCATTGGCGGCGGAGGAGGAGAGAGAGGTGGAGATGGTGAGGACTGAGAGAGTGAAGGCCGGGCTCGGGGGGAGGAGGAGATTGGAGTCGAGCTCAGGGAGGAGAACTGGTCAATGCGGCGGAGGAGGAGATCAGAGTTGGCTCGCCTTCTCGCTCTGCAGTCGCCCCTCCTCGCGCCTCGCGTATCAGTCCACATCGTACCTCGCGCCTCGCTCCGCCCTAGCGCCTCGCGGCTCTCTCCGCCGTCCTCTGCTCGTGTTTAGGTTTTAAGGTTACAAAATGAGACTGAAAATGATAGTATATATAGGATGGCATTATTGTGATTTTTGACGTTTTTGGGGGTAGTTATGTTTTATGTTTGGATGGACTAACTTCTGTTACTGTTAATTTTTGGAGTGCATGGTATAAAAAAATTAGGTCTTGCTATTGGTAAATATCACTACAAAATTGTAGTTTTGGGTAATTATGTAAAGAAGATATGCATTAAAGAAGAATTCCATTCAAATTCGGAATTCTACCTTCGCACGTCATCTAACTTCTACGGACTCTCAGGATGGCTCATGATGAACCAGAATTCGAGCCATATATGGATGAAAAATTATGTGAGTCTAGTTTCCAAATCAACCCGTTTGAATCTCATCAATAGCTAATTTTTTGAGGAAGTTATGCTAGAATCAATGCACAAAGGTCAAATCTGCTAGAAATTAGAATTTAAAAAGGAAAAGGATTTGCGCACAAGAAAAATATATTGAAAGATTTATGAGGAGATTTTTTTTTTTGAATCAAAAGAAATAAATTTATAGAGAAAGGCTCAAACAAGCATAAATACAAAATAAAGCTTGATGACAAACATAATGATATCGAAGCACCTCTAGATAACATACATGGAGTGTTTCCAAATTGCGAAAAGTTGTTTCTAGCCTGAAGTCAGAGTGGCCACTAAATACCCATCCGCTGTCATTGATAGACATAATGACGTGTGGTAGTATCCATGGTGGTAAATGTCTCATGGTCCACTCATTTGACATTTCATGCTTTGCTATTAAGCTTGAATCATCCTTCAGTACTACTCTAGAAGATCCGCTAATGTAGCCTATGCTCTTGTTTGATTGAGACCCCTCACTTGGATTCCAAATGTGAAACCCTAAGGCCATGGTTTATTAAATTGGGCCACACTTGGGCCTGAACACTAGAGGATATCCTTATATTTTCAGCTGAACGAGGCCTATTGAAAGAGTTGGACCCAAAAACATATTTGGGCCCTGAAAGTGATATGGGCACCCAAACCCATCTTGGTCATCTCTCTCTTGCACTGCTTCGGCGTACCGACGCACATCAGGACGGCCAACCTTCGTGATTTTGTGACTTGAAGCTTTGTACACCGGCCACAACAGTGTAAGCTGTCTCAATCCTCATCAAGATCGCCGCCTTGCTCACTCACCACCAAACCAGATCAGAACAATAGATCTGACGTGGTGGATCAATCCAGGTCGCCCCTACACTCAAGCCTTTGGAATTGGACAGTCCAAAAACTTTGAGTCTCGCGTGTCGTGGTCGGACTTGACATGAATTCTCCATCCAGCAAACAAACGCCGGAAGACTATACCACCCTAACGGCGGAGGAACGATTTCAGTTGAGAATCTTGGTGGAGGTTTTGGAGATCATGGTTGATTGATCCAACTTGCCAGAGAGATTGATGAGGCTGGGACGCTACGAAACAGAGGTGGATGTTAGATTTTTGTAGCAAAGTGCTACGATTCATGCCTACACAATGGTGGCAGTGCGGCGTCGAAGGTTTTGGTGCAATAAGGTTTTTTTTATATTATATGAGGAGATATTTACTAGAATAGCAAGATAAGAAATTAGACTAATGAAGAATATTATCATAATATAAATCTTATTTTGAGGGAACGAATGAAGAAGAAATCAAGTTTAGGTGCACTAGGGTTTGCGTAACTACTCCATCAGGGGAAGTTTGCTTATTGGTTGGAGATATTTAAAAAGACTTGGAGGCTACTCCTAGCAGCCCTAGCCATGCTCTATAAAGAAGGTATGTGTGACTTCAAAAAGCATCGATAAGTAAAACAATCAAACTTAGAAATAATCACACCTCCATTCCCCTCTTTCTCTCAAAGCCGTCATACTGTGAATAACCATGAAGTTCATGAAAAGAGTATTCATCCTTCCTCACCTCTATTGAAGCATTCCACCTCCTCTTGAAGATAGTGACGCCTCTTCAAAAGTGTAATAATTACACCCTCTGTCTACGTATTTTAGTTTTCATGGATTGTATAACATTAAGAAATCGTTTATTGAGGAAGTTTTTTATGTTGCATTGGTTATTTCGTATCGTTGTGATGATTGAGTTTATGTTTTGATACAAATATTGTAATCATGAAGCATGAAAGAAAGGTTAACTGACATAGATCTGATCTTAATGTGTGGTCAATTTTTGGGTTGTTGATTTTGTATATCACGAGTGCCTCTCATATGTTCATCTTATTTGGTTCGAAACTGTCACGCTCCAATTCGAGTAAAGGTGTAACCTCGTCTTAAGGCGTGAATCGCATTTTAGTTATAAATAATTTAATATCTATAATTGAAATGAGACAGATATCATAACATGACATAAGAAAACAAAACCCTCGTACCTTTATTTTTTACAAGCCTTTAGAAAGGCGCTAAAAACACACATGCTTAAAGCATTTACTTACACACAACAACTAAGATAGCGTTTCTTTTCAAAACGACTATTCTTTATTCAAACCTTAATTTACGAAGGAAAAACTAAAACTTGAAAACCTTAGTTCACAAAATTAGGTACGCCTAAGACTTGTTCTACACGTCTGGTACCACACCTGCAATGGGTTTGAAAAAGGGGTGAGCTAAGCCAGTAGGGCTTGCTTAAATACTGTTGACAGTAGCCACAAAGGGGCTACACAGGCCCACAGACCCGCATCTAGCATGCCCGGGGCCGGACCGAGGCCCGGAGCAGGATCCCCAACACCCGGACCCGAGGCCCGGCACTCTAACTTATGACTGGGGGCCCGGGAGCCGGGGACACCAGCCTGCCGAACAGGTCACCTTAGCTGCCCCTTTGCGTACGAACAAAAGGGAACCACTCCCACATCAAAGAGTAAGAAAAGACCTCACGATTGACCACCTATATAAGGGCCTCAACTACCCTCATTAAAAGGTAACTCAACTCTCCCACTACTTATCATTCCCGCTTAAGTTATCTATTTGCTCCAACGGTACTAACTTAGGCATCGGAGAGGAGAAGACCGGCCAGCCCGGTATTCTCCTTAGTTAGCAGGGTTCGCAGGAGGAAATCACATCAAGATCCACTGGTTTTGTGCAGAAACAATTGGCGCCGTCTGTGGGAAGAGATAAAAGTCACGTAGGCATTATCTGGAAAAAAAAAATGGCAGAAAGTTCGGAAACGGGGCGGGAAAGGAATGCACAAGAAGATCAGCGGATCATACAGGAGCAGGTGCTCATCACTACCCCGGTCGCTATACAGGAGCAGCACCCCGGCAAAGACAACTAGAATGACGGCAGCTATCGGGGGCCAAGCGGCACGTCGGGGGCATGCAAAGGTAGCACGCGCGGGAAAGGCCCGGCGAAAGGCGACCAACTAACACACCAGGGCCCTTCGCTGACATTCTCGGACGACCCACGCGACGAGGAGGAGAGTCTGATAGGTGACAACAACCGGGACACCGCATATAGCCCCGACCGACACGATATGGCGGGGGAGGTAGAGGTAATGAGAGCAGAAGTCGATAGCCTGCGCGCGGAGAGCGACAGGGATAGAGCAGATTCCAATGCCCGGTATCAGGAAATAGAGACAGTAAACGCCCCCTGGTGGCTGCCCTGGAAAGAGGACAGCAGCGCAACGCCGCTTTGGCGAGGGCACATGTACCCCCAGCGGGCTGGGCTCAGCCCCCCGAGGCAGGACAGTCATTGGGCGGAAGGCCCAGCGACCCCAAGAGCGCGGAGGCCCCGGGCGGCATGGCCTTGCCAAGGAGCACGCCGGCACCCCGGCAATCACACGCTTCATTCGAGGATGAAGTCATGACCCCGACCGCACGGGCACTACAAGTACTCACCGACCCCGTGTCAGACAAAAGGCCCAAATGGAGGCCAGCGAGAGAAGGGCAGCGCGGCCGTTGGACGGCGCGCGCTTCAACGAACGCACGGGCCCCTTTTCGCACAGGGTCCTGGAATCCGGGAGATCCGGTAACCAAAAATCTCTGAAGCTGACATACTCAGGAGCCGGCTGCCCCTACCAACACTTGGATAGCTTCCGGTCCCAAACATGAGCCAAGGGCTACTCCGATGCTGTGTGTTGCAACATCTTCTAGGAAACCATGTCCGGAGAGGCGCTTAGCTGGTTCTATGAGCTCCCGGCAAACTCCATCGAGGCATGTGAGCAATTGGCCGATCGGTTTGTCGGCCGCTTCATCCTCCGGGTCGAAAGAGCCCGGACATCGACGGTCCTCTTCAATTGCAGGCAGGCACACGGCGAGGAGCTAAGGACGTTCGTTAACCGCTGGCAAACGGCGACGGCCGAGGTTCGGAACCTAGACAAGGGCATCGCCGAGATGGCAATCAAACAGGGACTCCGGCCAGGGAAATTATCCTATGCCGTACGGGTAGAACTCCTGCAAGGGTATGATGAGCTAATGGCGATGGTCATCAGGCAAGCTCAGGCGAACCACGAAACATATGTGCATCACCTGCTGAAGAGGAAGCGGGAGGAGTACCTTCCGGCCCCCCGAGAAAACAAGGCCAGCCAGCGGGGCGAGAACCGAGGCACCCAACCAAACAGACTCAACAGAAATTGGGGGAACCAACTACAACAAAAACCCTATCCTGACAAACCCCAGGGCGAGCACAGGCCCGTGCAGTACCGACAAGAACGCCCCCTGGCGATCATGCCAGCGGAACGTCAAGATGTCTTCACCACTCTAATCTCTTCGTACGAGGACATCCTGCACGAGAACGGGAACATCATTCCCCCACCGCTAAAGAGGAAGCACCCAAAAGGGAACCTCACCCCAGCGCGAACAGGTAAATACTGCTCCTACCACGACGAAGCTACTCATAGGACAAACAATTGCATCCCCCCTAATGGGTTCAGATGGCTGAAGTCTGCCTTCCCCTTCCGGCTGCTCCTCCTCTGCCGGCTGCCCATCAGCATCATCATCGGTCTGCGCCTTCGGCATTTGCGAGGTCATCAGGTATCCCTTCTCTTCCCACTCCACGTAGGCATCAGCGATACCCGACTCCCTAGCCTTCTCCAGGAGCTCAATAAACTGATCACTATTGTGATATTTCTGGATAACCCGCTGGAAAAGCTCTGGGTCTTCTTCTCCAGCCGCAGCGGCGGTGGCGGCACGCACAGCGGCAGCTTCCACCTGGAGCTCATCCACTTTGGCCTCTAGCTCGGCCCTCTCATCCTCAGCCCGCTCCTTCTCCTCCTCGAGGCTTCGGACCTGACCCTCTAGCTTGGCCACCTGCCTCTTGGCCCTCTCCTCCAGTCTGACCTTCTCCCGCTCAAGCTTGGACTTCTCAGCCTCCAGGCGCTCACGAGTTCCGATCAGAATGGCCACATGCCTCTTCAGTTCCGGCAGCTCCTCACTCGGGTCCGGCTGGTACAGATTCTACAACAGCTACAGAACGACAGGGAGCCGATTAAACAACAACAAAAAATAACGAAACCCTGCAGAAGTTTTATGAGCGGTACCGTAGCACCAAACAATTCTTACCCGGAGGACCAACTCCTTGCTCTTCTGGCGATTCTCCCCTGACAGGGCTCCAGCGGCCCCAGGCCAAGGCTAGCCACATCCTCCACCAGGTTCATGACGAAGGGACTCTCCGGACCTCCCCTCCTCTGTTCCTCCACCGGAGCGGGGCTACTCTGCTGACCGGCAGAACTTGAAGCAGCAACAGCTCTGTCCCTAGCAGGACTCGTCGCACCACTAGTCAACTTGAGCCGTTTCGCCAAGTTCTCACCAGCCGACCGGCCAATCAGCGTCACCAGCACGGAGGGCGGGACGTCCATGATCCTCCGCCTCTTCTCACCCAGGTCACCCGGTGAAGAAGATTGTGCGCCAGTCAAGGAGACCCTGGTGACGAGCGGGACCAATCCCGGTCGATACGGAATCCCATCCGTCCCACCAGGAACCTTCGGTGGCCCTCCAATGGTCTTACCCTTTCCGGGTCCCGCAGAGGGTGCTGCGGCACGAGTCTTCACACCCCTCAAGATGTAGGCGTCATCCGCAAGATCCAAGGCCATCGGTTCGGCATGGACGGTAAGCTGGCCAGACTCCCGATCCACCGAGGTCCGTGAAACGGCCTCCCCCTTCTCCTTCAACCTCAAGACAAGGTCCTCACCGTCCATGGATAGTGTGTTACCGGGCTTGACGACCGTCCGGGAAGATGCACCTACAGAACAAACAAAGGGTTAGTATCAACTCAGTCAGCGGGAACGTCACTACTAAAACCCTACTACGCACCGGGATCCCGCCTGAGACAGCAGTACTCCAACACCTCCCGCCGTATGAAGTTGTAGGAGCTTCGCTCAAGACCGTCCCAGCACCCGAATATCGTGGCAATCCTATCCTGGTCCAACTCGGACAGTACGTATGATTGGTCACCAAGGGGCTGGAAGGCACCAGGAACCCGGTACATCCTCCTCATTTTCTACCACTTCCCACCTGCCATCAGCACCTTCTTCCTCCAGTTGTTGTCCACCCAGGAAGGCAGGTGGGTGATGATAAGCTGAAAGTGTCGGGCGCTAAAGGTGAGACAACCCAGATTCCCTGCTCAAAACAACTCACCCGTTGCGACAGAGCCCCCCCCCCCCCCCCCCCCCCCCCGAAAAAACACCAACCAACAAAAAAAAACACGAAGCAAAGAAGGCGAAACTTACCAATTACTATGCAAAACCGAGGAAAGTCAATCCTGGGAAAACACCGAGCAATCGTGGGAAAACGGATTCCTCTCCAACCTTCTCTTCTTCTCTCTGAGCCAAGAGCAAAAACAGCAAACAAAGAAGACAAAGGAGACCTTTTTATAGACGGGTCTGATGCCCTAAACACCCCTGTAATCCCCCCAAATTACTCAATCGGGGCAAGTCAAACACCTGCGAATCCAGGCCCTCCATCTCAGATCGCTCCCTACTGACACGTGCCCCATCATCTATAAAATCCCCACGCCATCATAACTTATGGGACTGATGGGCTTCCTCCTTCAATGCATGTCAGCCACCTGTCCCGCCTACAAGCTGCAGTTAAGAGAGATAGGGGAGAGAACCGAGGAGTTACGAACCATCCCCCACTTCCCCAAGAGCCAACCTCAAAATCAAGGACAAGCATTCCACCGGTTCACAGGCATTCCATCAGTTATGTGGCATTCCACTAGATCCAAGGCACTCCATCGGTCTAGTCACTTTCCTTCACGCCTACGGGCACAGAAAAGCTAGAAACAACTCAAGGCTTCAAACACATAGGCTTTATAAACCCGGGAGAGTTTACCTCTAACACATGCAAACTCTTCCAGCAGGCTAGAAACCTTGCATCACACTAAGCTGTGAAAAATATGGGGATCCATGGTTAGACTTGTTATCTCCACGCCACCCCACCAGGCAGATTGTTTCTGTAACACAGAACAAGTCTCTCCGCAGGCTAGAAACCCTGCACAGCCTCACGCTTATTCCAACACAAGCTGAGAAGAACTAGTGGATGTTGACCGGTGATTAAACATGGCCGCAACACCCTATCGGTGGACCTGTTGGCTTGCACCCATCAGGCCTTCCTGCAGGCTCGCAACCCTGCACAGTACCCCACGCTTACTCCAACCCAAGCTGGGACGAATCAGCGGGTGTGGATTGGTGCCATGACATGGCCTAAACACCCTACCGGGCTACTCCCCTTCCTGTTCCACCGTTGGCAGCAATTTTTCACTGGGGGACTCGTCCCAACATGGCACTCCACCGGTCGAGTCCTTACGCTCCATATTCATCGCATGGGGGATTTCAACGCCACATGATCATCCCATGCACTCGTCCGGGTTTCACCCCACTCTATATTCATCTCATGGCCGATTTCAACGCCACATCATCATCCCATGCACTCGTCCGGGTTTCACCCTGCTCCATATTCATCGCATGGCGGATTTCAACGCCACATCATCATCCCATGTACTCGTCTGGGTTTCACCCCATTTCATACTCATGGCATGGCAAGACTTCAGCACAACACCATCATTATTACAAACATATACTCATAACTGCCACACGTCATCAATAATAGGTACTCGTATCACCACGCACCATCATAACAGCCCTTCTGCTCGAACGCCCGGCCAAGCCCAATCTTCAATACGGACTTGGTGGACTAGGCACCGTTGGGTCGGTAACCCTGCGGGTCTGCGGGACAGGAGCGAGACATATTAAGTCCCCATTCAAGATTGCACTTGACCGGGAACTTGGGGGACTTGTTGACAGTAGCCACAGAGGGGCTACACAGGCCCACAGACCCCCCAGCTAGCATGCCCGGGGTAGGACCGAGGACCGGAGCAGGATCTCCAGCACCCGGACCCGAGGCCAGGCAGTCTAACTTATGACTGGGGGTCTGGGAGCCGGGGACACCAGCCTGCCGAACAGGTCACCTTAGCTGCCCCTTTGCGTACGAACAGAAGGGAACCAGTCCCACATCGAAGAGTAAGACCAAACCTCACGATCGACTACCTATATAAGGGCCTCAACTACCCTCATTAAAAGGTAACTCAACTCTCCCACTACTTATCATTCCCGCTTAAGTTATCTATTTGCTCCAACGGTACTAACTTAGGCATCGGAGAGGAGAAGACCGGCCCGCCCGGTATTCCCCTTAGTTAGCAGGGTTCGCAAGATGAAATCACATCAAGATCCACCGGTTTCCACCAGGCCTACGGGTTTGTGCAGAAACAAATACTAACAACAATGTATAAACATAACACAAGCGAACCAAAACATTTAACATAATAACAATGCATTCATGTAATGTTCCTCCTCACTCTTTCCACCGCCCTCAAATATATATTTTTTCTTCTTCTTTTGTTAGTCTTTTTGTTATACTTATGGTCCCCTAGTCCTGAAACCCGAAATAGATCATTTTATCGACTTCTGATGTCGAAGGAGCATACTTTCCCCCAACTCATCGCTACTAGATGTCCCCATGAGTTAACTCAACTACACGAAATGTTTTATTTCCAATAATAGTTCTCCAACACTCATGTTCCCTTCAACTTCCAATCTGACCATTTTTCCATCATGAAATGCATGATCATGTAATATAATTTAAAGCAAAAACACATGCTTTCCAACATTGTAGATACGTAACAACCAATCAAGAAATTTAAATATCACCAAACATATATCACCAAAAATTCATAACAAACTATGCCAAACAATGCCAACATTTCATACATTAACATAATGAAATACACCCCATCAAACCCTACCTCGAATTGCCCAGCAGAAACTCGAGATCAAGGCTCACTCTTAAACTTGTGGATCACCAACAACGTCACCCAAGGCTTAGCGATCACATAAGTACATACATAAATAAATACTAAAATTAGAATCATACTACTAATTAATCATACCAAAATGTATACAACACGTACATTAGTTAAAACAAAGTACTTAAGAAAGCCATTGGACTGTACAAGTTTCAGATGACATAAAAGATAGATCTAAAATAGTTTACACTTTAACTATGTCCAAAACAGTGAGTAACTAGCAGCTTTTGGCTTCAATTTTCACCATCATAAAATTAATAAAAAGTTGATGATTCGATCCTATTTCAAAGTTGGGATTACAAGCTTTAGATCCATAGTTTCAGTTTTAAAATTGAAGCTCTGAATAAAAAGTTATGCACTCTTAAAGTTGGGTAAAAAATAAGGTTTACCCAGAAATTTCAGATTTTGCTGCATAACGGGCTGTTTTCGGCAAGCTATTTGACAAACTAAAATATATCCAAAATCAATGATTCTTGAATGTACAGAAAGCTTGGTAAATGAGGTTTTCAGTCATACTTTCCAATTTCCAAACTAACAAATGAACTGAGAGATGACAGATTGCAAAGTAGACAAAAAAAAAAAACAAGTTTTTCTGGAAAAAAATTCCAGAATTTTCAGATTGGTTAAACTCACTTCAAATCCAAATTTGGTTTAACAATTGAACCTATACAACTTCAAAAAGATAATAAGAAACTTGTAACTTCAGTTCCAGAACTCTGAAACTATTAAACATCATAACCCCAAAAGTATATGGAACAAAAGAATTGATTTGGACACCCAAACTCATTAACTCTGTTCTTGGACTTCTTCCCAACGTGAAAATAAAACTCAACTGAAAACAATCATAAATTTAACAAGTTCTGCCAGAAATTTAACGACCAATTCGTTCTCAATCAAAGTAAGCATAATGATAGAAACAAGAATCAAGCATAAGAGCAAAAGAAAAAAACTACCCATAAGAATACAAATTGAATTGGGTTTAAAACAACAAGGAAAATCATATTCTACCTCAGATTAGATTGATGAGAAAAATGGGTTTTTGCTTTCTCTCAATCTTCACCCTGTTTCTTCCTCTGCCCAGTTTCTCATTCTCCTCACTAAGCTCCCTATAGGAGATTTAACCGACTCTTTCTCAAAACCGACTCTCTAACTCTCATTCTATTGGTTCTAGATCAAAAAATCTGAATTCTCACTCTCCAGCTATTGCTGTAGGTTCTGGAAACAGCCCTTAGCAGGACACCTCCTTCTTGTTGCGTTTAAGATGTACATAATCTAATGCATTAAGTTGACACTGAAATTTTGTAAAATGTAGTAAAAAGAATAGCAGCAGTAAAAAAACTGAAATTTTATAAAACCCAGTTGACACTAATAAAAAAAGAATTACGATTTTAGAATCTTACAGAAACAATTAGGGTTTATGTATGATTGCATCCAATTTATGAAATATGGTCGGTGTTTAAGATTAAAGTGGAAAACCTTTACATGTTACGGGGGTACCCAACCTGTTATTGTTTAGGTAAATTAAGGACGAGTCAAGACACCAAGTGGAAGGGTTCCTTTGCATGTGTGACTTAGAATACCAAAAATTCATAAAACTTAATGCATTAGATTATGTGTATTATCTGATTGAGCCCTCTAGTATTACATATTTTAATACGATTAATAAATCAATCTAAGGAAAGTAGAATAGAAACTTTGTCGGAGGATCCGCTCTGTTCTTGGTGATCTCTTCTAAATTATGTGTTTTGGTTCATGACTATATTGCACATACGCTCTCATGTTCATGATTAATTATGATATTACATTTCTACATTTATCTATCTTATCCCCCTTGTTTCTGTCTGAATCCGGAGACTCACAGAGATTGATGGATCTTGGTGTAATTCATTCCTACAAATCCTGCTAACTAAGGAAATACCGGGTTGGCCGGTCTATTCCTCTTCGATGCCTAAGTCAGTATAGTAGGGATAAGCTGATGACTTAAGCGGTAATGAGTAGTTGAAGTATTGATTACCTCTTAATGAGGGTAGCTAGGGCTCATATATAGGCGGCCGGGTGTGAGGACTGGCCTCACTCTTCGATGTGGGACTGGCCCTCTTCTGCATACATCATGGGGTTGCTCTGATCCCCTGTTTAGCCGGCTGGCGCCCCTGATCCCCGGGCCCTAGTCACAAGTAAGACCTGCTGGATCGCGCGTCCGGACGTCTATGATTTGCCCCCGGGCCCTGGGCCGGGTCCGGGAGCCATGGTAGCGGGTCTGGGGGCCTGGGTAGCCTCTCTCTGGCTACTATCAACAAGTCTCCCAAGTTTCCGGTCAAGTGTAATCTTGAATGGGGACTTAAATCTGTCTTGTCTCACAGGGCCACGGACCCGTTTGGGATATGAAACCACCGGTGCCCTAGTCCCCCAAGTCCGCGTTTAAGATTGGACTTGGCCGGGAGTTCGGATAAACCTAGTACGAGTGCATGTTTATGATGTACATGAAGAAAGTTGTATACGAGTATAAGATATAGCGTATGGGATGACGATGAAGTGGCATTGAAATCCGACATGGCATGCTATGCCCCGGGAAAACCGGGTGAGGATAGTGCATGAAATGATGATAATGTGGCGTTGAAATCCGTCATGCCATGCTATGCCCTGGGAAAACCGGGTGAGTATGGTGCACGGGTGGGACGAGTCCCCCAAGTTCGTCAAGTTTAGAAGAGCATCTGCTAGGGTCAGCGGGTGTCTTAGATGGAGTGCTTTGATGTTTGGTAACTTGGTACCAGCGGGAAAAGTGTCTTGTGTTAGAGGAATTTCTAGTGGGGTGGCTAGGCCATGTGTTGACATTGGCCGCTGTTCCCAAATTTTTCACAGCCTTTGTTCTAGCAAGCGTGAAGTATGTGCAAGGTTTTTAGTCTGCGGGAAGATTTGACCGGTATGAGAGAAACGAATCTCCCGGTGGGTGTAGTGATCCTGAGTTCATTTTGGCCACGACACTAATAGTTTCATAGCCTTTGTTTGTACAGGCGTGAGGTACGTGCAAGGTTTTTAGCCTGCGGGAAGATTTGTCATGTACGAGAGGAACAAATCTCCCGGGTTTATAAAACCTGTTGGTGTTTCTAGCCATGAGTTGGTACTGGCATGTCCGTTGAGAGGACCCGGTTGGGGCAACCAGATATACCGTAGGGACCTTCGAGTGAACACTCGGTATTGGTTGATCCGACTATATACCGTAGTCGTTTGTTCGTTCTAGCTCGACCATGGAATACCTTAGCCTTTAGTTGGAACAGGCCCTACTGAGGGTATGTACTTTACCCGATAGAATATCTTTTACCCGGTGGAATGCCTCAGCCTTGGTACTGGCTTACCCGGTGGAATGCCTCAGCCTTGGTTGGGTTTGGCTCTTGGGGAGGTGTGGGGGGGGGGGGGGGGGGGGGGGGGTTTGGACGCCTCGATTTCATCCCCCTGTTCCTTCAACTACCCTTTGCATGCGAGGCAGGTGGCTGACATGCATTTAACGGAGTAGCCCATCAGTCCCATCTGTTATGATGTCCCGGGAAGTTACCGATAATGGTGCACGTGTCGCTAGGGGACGAACGGAGATAGATGGTGCGGATCCGCGATCTTTTGACATGCCCTAAGTAGGGTTTTGGGGGGAAACGACAGGGACCATTTTAGGGTGTCAGACCTGTATATAGATCTCTTTCTTCTAGTGCATTTTTACTTTCGGTGAGAATCGGAGATGAGAAGAATAACGCTGAGGAGAAATCGGAGAAGGAGACTGTTGCTCTAAATTATTTCCTCAGCTGTGCTTATTCACAAACAATTGCCCGGTGTTTTCCCTTGATCGACTTTCCGTGGTCGTGCATATTAATCGGTAAGTTCTGGCTTTCTCAATCTTGAATTTACACCTTTTTGTGGGTCGGTCCGATTGGGCCCTTGTTTTGTGTTGGTTTAATTTTGTTGGGGGATGTCGCTTGTACCGAATTTAGCCGTTGGACCTGGGAATCTTCGGCTGATTGACGGGTGCATAACCGGGGTAATAATACGCGCAAATAATACCCTACAAAGACATTAGTAGTATAAAGCAAGTAGAGATCGTTCTATCCGGGGATTAAGGGTACCTGACATGTCAAAAGGTTAGAAAACACACATATTCACATATATACAAACATGAAACGAAAATTGGGGGATTGAAAAGGGGTTCGGCAATGAGTTGTCCTAAATAACTTGGCACAAATTAAATCCTAAAACAAATATATACAAGTTGGTCAACATCTTTCACACAAAGCTTAGTACACAACGCAATCAAAACACATAATAATCAAGCAATAAGACTCACGACAACAATATTAAAGTGTTCTAGACTAGACTTAGTTCCAACCTAATTAGCTCCCTATAGGTATTACTAATCGATTAAGACTTTCACATGTACTTCAAAATTATCTATAGATTAATTCTAAGTTATACTAACCACAATGAGAACTTTAGATGAAAATAATCATGAAAAGCAATTAAACACGAGTCTTTTTAGTTGGAAACAAGTTAACATGTAAGGCGTCACTCTTCATATTAGACAAGTATGTTCTTTAAACTACTCTAGCCCTAATGAAGCAACACAAACCAAACCAATCAACAAGTTAATTTGACTTATGTATATTTCGGCTAAATGAGATCAATGCCCTACACATTGAAATTGCATAGCACACCAACCTTTAAGGCACATGAATTTAAAGAACAAACCAAGACAAATTTAAAACTAAATTAACATGCTTGCCGATTACCTAGTTACTATGTTGTTACATATTTTATTTACAATTTTAACATGCAATTTGTATCCTATGTTTGAAAAACCAAGTAATCAACATGAATACGTACTGAAAATATAAATTATAAAACCAAAACTCTATTCGTTTTAAACATGGACATGCAATCTGAAACCAAGAATTCATATAAGTTTCATAGACAAAATTAAGCATAACTACATAAAATAATTTACTAAACCGAAATTAGGGGGTGGATCGCACTTTGTAGACACCTTTGAGGCCTCAAACTTGTGTTGATCCGGCGAAGGTGGCTTAGGTACGGATAAGGTATTTTTGGTGGTGGTGGAGATGTGTTTCGGCTAGCTATTCTATGTAGAATTTTTGGTTGAATATTGGTAGAGCTTTTTGTACTTTGGTTGTGCTAGAATGTGACAAATTTTCATGTATGATGCCGGCCTCTATATATAGGAGAAATGGATGTGTACTTTCAAAACGGGATAGAAATCTTCATGTAATAAGATTTCCCAATCCGATATGGTTTAGGCTTTCTTTGAATTATGGATTCTTGTCTTGGCCGGCCTAGGACTGCTCCACAAGCTTAGGACACGCTTGGGAAGCTTCTTGAATATTATTGAATGCTCGAAGACAGTTAGGCATGCTTGCAGCCCTCTTGGAAGTTCTATCGGCAGATTACAGGCTCATCGGCAGCTTCTGTGTCAGTATCGGATACTCTCGGCAGGATGTGCAGGCTGGCGTGCGCTGGCTCTCGGCAAGTGCAGCATAGCTGCTGCGTATGCAGCATGCATGGCTTCTTGGCAGCAGCGGTAGCACGACATCAGCAACAGTAGGCTGCACAATAGGATGTGCGTGTATGAATGAGTGCCTGTATCCGATACGAGATGCCAGTATCGGATGCGTGGTGACTTAGGCAAAAGCCTCGGCGGATACGCCTGGGACACGGCTCGGATACGTCGGGGCCAGGTCACGTGTCGGATACGTGCCGGCAGTGTTGGTGTCATGGTGAGAGAGTTGTCGACAGGCTGTCGGCAGGTTCCTTTGGCCGCTTAGCCTTTCTAAGCCATGGATGCGCGCTGGCTCTCGGTAGGTTGCATGTCAGGTTGTGCGGCAGCTCGAGTGTCAGGTTGTGTGCTACACTGCGACAGAGGCTACAAGTCTTGAAGGCTGGCACTGCAGCCTATCAGCAGGGGCTGCTTCTCTTTGTGTCCGATACTTGATTTCTTCTCGGCAGATTGACCTTTGTGTCTTCGATCGAGCATAACTTCCTCCAGGAAATAGATATTGGTGCGATTCTAAATTTTGTGAAAACTAGACTCAGAGATCTTTTCATGCATATATGGCACGCTATCTAGTTCCAAGTGAGCTGTTCTGGAAAAATTCTGGAAGTTGAGTGATATGCCTAAGAAATTCCTAGAACTTACTGGATCCGAACTTGCATAGTAATTCTTGGCAGCTTCTTTAGCTCCGATTACTTTAACTCTTTCCAGTGCTCAATTATCAATGTATATACTGCTCATAAGAGAAGAAAATTTCATCAAAAGTAACATGAAAGCTTTACAGATTCAACAAAACATTTAAGGACTCTGATTTTTAGCACTTAGTCAAATTTCTATAAACTTCTTACTTTTAAGCATGATTTCATTAAAACTCTACCAAAAGCTCATGAATCTATATTATGACTCGATCTTAAGTAATTAAGGGCTAAACAATATATAAATGTAGGCATAAACATATTAAGAATGTAGCACTTTGTGCTCCTATCAACTACCCCACACTTATCTTTTGCTAGTCCCTTAGCAAAACTAAATTAAACTAGACTCTAAACAAACTATTGCCCCTAGTGATTCGTCTCAGGCTCGTATGATACATAGCTTTCAAGTTGATGCATGAGAATGCTAAGCACAAAAATTCCAAGTTTCATGAACATATAACATCAATATTAACATGTAAGAACAACACATAAGCATGTAAACATGTGTAGCTAATCTAAATCTCCTTACTAGGCATACTCTCTTCTTTTCACTTGAAGCATAGCATTCACTCATAAGTATATGCAAGAGAAAGATAATGAATTACGAAGAGTAACTTGCATAAATCATAAAAGACGAAAGCTCTTTGTGAATTTTTATGGAAAACCTCATTTAACAACTATGTGCACCAATGAACCAAAACCATATGCTTACTCTTGAGATAATCTCCACAAATCAATTCCAACCATCTTAAGAATCATGAAAAAGATCAATAAATGGCATGTAATGGGGCTAGGCTAAGAGGTATTCGATATTTTGGATAGGAATTTTACTTTCAACAGTATCTCACCTTTCACTGTTTATAAGTTTTGGTACCTCATGTTTCTAAAATTTCAGATTGGTATCTCACCTTCTGATTTTATCCTAACTTTAGTACCTAGGGCTATTAACTTCTTAACAGAGTTAGTTATGCTATTATTTTGCTCTTTTACTGACCATACTACGTACCCTCTCTATTAATATAACATTTAATTTTTTTATTATTATTTTTTTTTATCATCATAACTTAATTGGCTACTATCTATTTGCTTACTAAAACTTAATTACCTACCCATTCTAAGAGCTAGCCTTCAACATGTCAAATTCACCTAACGACATCCTATCTAAACGGTTACTTATTCTGGCGGGATCACTGCTGTCTTAGTCTGTGAAGTTTCTTAAGTTCTAGCAATAAATAGACTTTGGCTTCTTAAGTTCTAGTTGACAATAATTTAACCGCAAATTTTGTCTCAAATACCAGTCCTAGGAGGTAGTCCTCCACCTGGGGTTTGAGAAATTGAAACAAAACAAAGGCGGATATGGGGGACACCAACTGAAGTTTATTTATTCAAACATACATACATATATATAATTCAAAGCCTCACTCTTGGGTAAATAGCTAGAAGCTGTTTAGCTACTCATAATTTAAACTTATATTACAAACTTACTTGTAGATAAAGCACACCACACCGATTGAATAGTAGGATACAGTAGTACACTTTATAATCTCACACTATTTATCTTACAACTCTACTCTCAACTCACAAAGCTCTCAAACTTAAGACTGCTCTTTTCTTTCTTGATTTTCGAATGCCTTCCGTTGATCCTTCAGCCTCCTTAAATAGCCTCCGGATTTCAAACTGTAATTGAATTCCCTTAAGAAAAGCAGACAGGAGGAATCCTTATCTTAGCAGCTGGCTTCCATTATTCTAAAGGAGCTTGTCCTTAATTATCGGCAGCAACTTTATTCCAAACACACTTATCTTATATCTGGGCTGGCTTCCACTAAATGGATCTCACTCACCTAAAGCTACTTGTCTTGATGCGTCGGTAGCTAACACTCTATCATATTATTGATGTTGTGCAATTCCTCATCAGCAAAAGACGCTCCAGAGTCATTATTTTCTTCTACTTCGGATTCCATATCTGAATCATACGGATCCTTGAATTATGGCTCATTTTCTAATTTTTCTATCCACGTGGTAGTTGCTAACGTACCATCGATTTCTCGCCTTTCTAAGGCCTTATACAAATCACAGTGCTATGGAGGTGGATGGTTATAGCTAGCAACTATAATCTTTTCTCCTTTGGCCAGAAGGGTAGTGTCCCTGTCTTTCTGGATTAAGTTCTGGATACAAATTATTGCCATGGCCCTCATCCAGGGAATACTCTGATTAGGTCTTCCATTGCTTGATGACCATTTTTGTGCTTGAGAGGCACAACTCTGAATAATTCTGACATAATGATAAGGAGAAATATAACTCTTTCTCCCCCCCTCTTTAGTCCATTCAGGAGGGGTTGAAATGAACTTTAATCTCATAGTACAACCATCTGGTCTAATGTTCTTGACTACCTGGTGAATTGCTTCAGGGAGACCTTCTAGGTCTTTGTTGGTTTTCATGTTATGAACAAAACCATTCTCAATTAGCCACAATTTGTTCTTCTGCGGATGTTCTGCTTGAACATCAACCAAGTATCTTCCATAATAAGGACTTTCTACCACTAGCAAGGTTGATGGAAGAGCCTTTCTGTTCTTGAAATCTCCTAAGAGATTATGGAAACTGAACCATTCAGATTCTGATAGGGCTAAAAGTGGGACTTTAGCACTTTCAGGGTTCTCGAAGTATTGTATATCAAGCTTTTCCTCGAGATGCTGCTCCTTTTCTTCTAATCTATAGCTGCAAAATTCCTCAGCTAGAGTTTCCAGGGCTTGAAGTACCAGTGCTTCGTTATTTTCTCGGGATGCTGCTAAAATATTATCCATGATAATTCTCTGATTGACCTGTAAATTCCTGCTGGTTCTGAACACCGGCCTTTCATAAATCCTCATGGGATGATTAAAAATCTTTCTCAGACTTTTTACTGCTGGTAACCTGAAGGATGCTATCCTGTCAGTGGTTCTTGCCTTATAAGGCTGTCTTCTTTGAAACCAGTCATTTGTGACTGTAGCTCTGGGATGCTGTAAATATTCATGTACAATTGTTTCTTCTTCTGGGTTGGAAGATTGCTTATCTTCTGGATTATTTTCCCGTCTTATCGGATCAGGCTGAATTTTTTCAGAGGCAGTACTAGATTCAACAGGAGAGTAGGATACCAGATATTGGTAACCTGGTCCTTCATGTAATGGTCCAACAGTTTTGTCTCCATCTCTGTATCTCTCTTGTAGGGCTTTGTCCTTTGATCCTTTGTCTTCAGGCCTGGTTCTTGTTCCAAAATCGGGCTTTCTTCTTTCTTCAACTTCTGGTTCAGGTTCGGGTCTTCTGCTTCTTGGGTTACGACCTTCACCCCTTTCGAACATTGCTATTTCTCTGGTGAGAGCGTCAGGCAGATAATTCTTGTTTCCTGCAATCATTTCAACATCATATTCATATTGAGATAAAAGCATCTGTAATCTAAGAACTCTTCCTCTATCAGCTGCATCTTTAAGCTTATAGTTCTTAAAGTTTTTTACTCTCTTATTATCTGTTCTGACCAAAAAATTGTTTCCTAAAAAGGCTTCTGCTCCCTTAATGGATTTAATTAGGGCTAAAACCTCTTTATCTCTTGTGGAATAATTTAATTCTGCTGGATTAAATTTTCCTGACAGGAATTTACAAATCTTTTCTTGATTTGTATCTGGTGCTATTGCTAAAACTACTTCTGCCCAATAATAATCATTTGCATCTGTCTGTAAAATAATCAGGTCACCTTCTTCAGGTAACTGCAAAGGGGGGAGGTTTTTTGTAAGTTCTTTAATTTTCTTAATGGTGTTGCTATCATCCGTTGTAAATTACCATTTCTTTTTCATGCTTGTCTTTGGAGAGAGAAGAGCAGTGAGGCCACCTACTTGAGTAATAAAATCTCTCACAAAGTTAACAACTCCCAAAAATCTCTGTAGAGACTTTGCATCTTGGATATTGTCAGGGAATTGGCTTATTTTCTTTGCTATATGTTCTTGAAGGCGAATTTCTCCATTCTTGACGTGTATGCCAAGGAAGTCAATTTCTCCTTTTATAAGATGAATTTTCTTTTGTCCAAGGATGATTCCTTTCTGGACTATGAGCTTGCAAATTTGCTCAAGATGCTTCAAATGTTCATTCATAATTTTAGAGAAGACAAAAATGTCATCAATGTAGACTATGCAGAAATATGAGTATGGCTTAAATATGTTACCCATCTTTCTTTGAAAGATAGATGGAGCTTGCTTAAGTCCAAACGGCATTATAAGCCATTCGTAATGTCCTTGAGGAGTTCCAAAGGCTGTTAAGGCTATGGAATCTTGGTGCATTCTTACTTGCCAAAAGCCTGATTTTACATCAAACTTTGAGAATATCTTTGCTCCTTTTAGTCTATTTATCAAGACTCTGACTTGAGCAATCTGATAACCATCTTTAACGGTTTTCTTATTGACGTCCCTATAGTCTATGACCATCCTTGCTTTTCCTCTTAGTTGTTCAGCATGGTTTCTAACCAAAAATGTTGGAGCATGATGAGGACTATCTGAGGGTCTAATTAGTTTCTTTTCAAGAAATTCTTGAATTTGACTCTCCATCTCTTTTCAATCCTCATCTCTATAATGAGGTATGGTTTTGACATGGCATATTGCATTGGCATCATGCATCTTTAGCTGACAATATACCGAGTCTCTTTCCCAGTATAACTGGGGGTCTTCACTGATTATGGGCTTCAGTAGGCTTTCTATCTCAACAAGTTTTGAGATTTTCTTTTGTTCTATCTTCTTAATGTATACTTTTAGATTGTGTTCTCGGATGAATTCTTCTTCACCATTCGAGCTATCTGAATCTTGAGGTTCTACCTCTGATTCTGAGTCTTCTGAAGTTGTTGCTTCATTTTGCACAATTTCCTGGTGTTCTTGAAATGTTAATACCGGTTGCATAACTGGTTCAAAAGGTGGATTATGATCACCACGCTTGGCTCGCGACTTCTGATATTGCTCTGTGAATCCTTTACTTGCAATGCTGACTGCATCCAGTAATCTGGATTCCCAGTAGAACTTGTTGTTCTTTTCAAACTCTATCATCTCGAGGGTTTGTATTATTTTCTGCTGAAGTAGGAAACCATTTCCTATTAGCATATCGGCTCCTTGGGCTTTACTCTGCCAAATTCTTTGGAACGTAAAGGTTCCTCCGCCTATCGAGATCTTGACGTTTCTGGCTACGTAGCTCATTGTAAACTCATTATCTCCTATTCCAATTCCAGTAACTTCTCTCTCAGACTTTTCCCAATATTCTTCAGGAATAGCATATTTCTTTGCTAGGCTATAGCCTGAACCATTATCTACAAAAGCATGTAGATGGTATTTCTTATAGTTGGGAAATTTCAGACCTATAGTAATATAATTGCTATATATACTTGTCAGAACCTGTTTTACTGGTTGAATTGTATCCTCGATGGTATCGTTTTCTCTAGTGAGTTCTATGAAAGGGTTTATAATCCTTTCCTCTTCTTGACGGGGTTCAGGTTTTACCTCCGTTTGACTACGTTCTTGTACTACTATTGAGGTACTTGGTTCTTCTTTTATAATTTTTGAAGTTTCTAACTTCATTTTCTCCAGGTTTTTCTCAAGATCCTGCTTTTGGACTTGATCAAGGAAAATATCATATTCTTGATTTACTAGTGTATTTGTGTCGGGTTCTTTCGTTTTTCTTCTTACTTCTGCTATGAAACATTCTTTATGATAGATTTCTCATGTTTCTTTACAGTACATGGGTACTGTATTATTATCTTCACACTTGCAAAAGTCACAAGTGAAAGCTCCAGGCCTTGGAAGAAACTGACTGATTTTATCAGTAGTTTTTTCATTCCAATTTTGGATCAACATGAATATAGGTCTATAACTATATTCACTTTCTTCTCCTGAGCTGTTAGAGATACTTTCTGTATCGCTTCCTGATGTATCTTCAAGAGAATATACAGATTCATTCTCTTCATCAAAATAAGCTACTTCAAACCCTTTTAGGTTTGCCTATTCTACGACTTCATCGTATTCTGCTAGAAGGGCTTTAGAAGATCTTTTATCTCTTTTAGGACACTTGTTTGCATAATGACCTTCAGCCTTGCAAAGCCAACATCTACAGGGCTTTGTGTCTCTAGAAGTATTTTTCTTCGGAGTTCTTTTAAAAAATCTCTTTCTAGGAGATCTTTTTTCTTTGTCTTGTTCAGAGCTTTTTCTGAACTTGTACTTCTTTTTAGAAGTAAATTTATTATATTTCTTGTTTCTAAACCTGCTCTTATTTTTTCTATCAGTGTAGAGATGACATCCCCATTGTGTTGGTGTGTCTAAGATTTTTGGGCACAAGTTCTCAACTCCTCTGAGTTGTTTCTTAGCAGTTTTTGACTTTTGATTTTCTGTGCACTGTTTTCTTAACAAGTCTCTTACTCTTTCTGCTATTCCTCCTATAGAAAAATATTCTAAAGGATTTTCTTCAAGGGACTGTGCTACAGCATTATTCCAGGGTTCTGGTAATTTTCTGTAATATGTTCTAATAAGATCTATGTTTTCCAAATCTCCTATCGTACAATAGTAGTTTTGGAACTCATTTGTGTATTCTTTAAAATACCTCATATTGCAGATGCTTAATTTTTGGATGTTTGCTTTAGCTCTTTCCTTAGTTTGCTCACTATGTCCCGTTATATCTCCACAAAATTGTGCGTATATAGGGATAGCGAAGTCCATTGGGTCATTAGTCTTGGCTAATTTTGCTTCCCAATCTGCCCAACTATTACTTCTCTTAAATGAATTGTACCATTTCTGGACTATTCCCGTTAGGGTTGCTTCATAGTAAGCGTGGGCTTCTTTATAGTGGAATTTGGATAAAACCAGGGCTTGGGTTAGCTTTAAATTTGCTACCCAGTTATCTATGGTTTTTCTTTTATCTCCTACTTTATCGAGGTCTAGATAAACTCCTCTTTCAGAGATTGCTTCTCCCCAGTGTGGTTCTGTAGGAATGTATTTTTGGGAGCTTCTTTCTCCTATCTTTTCGGTAGGCGGCTGTCCTTTAGGAAGTTTGATTTTTTCTTCTCTAATGATCTTGGTAGGGTTATTTGTAATGTTGTTGATGATAGTGTTTCCTGCCAATGGTGGCTGGCTAGTGCTTGCTTCTGCATCCATGGTACTTGTTTCTGCATCCATGGTGCTTGCTTCTGCCTCTGCTGCTTGGTAAGGTAGAATTTTTCTTTTAGTTTGGACTAAAAAAATTTTCTTAACTATCTCTTCTAACCTTTCTAAGTTTCACAAGTTTCTACTTGCTTATAGAGTTCCTTCAACCTTTCTACCCTAAGCATCCTTATAGGTCTTTTTGAGTCTTCTTCTTCCTCAAAAGACTCTTCAGGAATTGATCCTGAAGTACTTGCTTGCTCATAGTTAGCAAAGGAATGCCTATGGAACTGGAGACTTATTTTTCCTCCAATGTCTTCATACATGGAAGCATTAGAGCTTTGTATCTGCCTCTCAGGAGGGGCTAAATTACATTCTCTAGGGAATGATACTTCATCCCATTTTGTGATGTGCTTTTGCTGGGAATTATTTCTAGGACTGGTAAGGACAGATGTTGTAAGACCAGGACTGTTGACGAATCTAGTATTTGGTGTCACATTAGCTTGTAATAGATCCTATAGTCAACGGCAAGTTCCATCATGCCTTGTCTCATGGCAATCCCATCTGTTTTGATTCTCAGTCTTAGGAAGTGTGCTGCGTCTTTCAGATGAGTGGTGAAGTTTGGGAAGACATTGAAATATGCAACCTGGTTACATAGTGAAGCTTCCACTGTTGCTAACAGGCTCTTCTTGAAGTCTGTTATTCTGTCGTCTTGTAGAATACACAAGACCGAACAGTCTATACCGTCTCTTGCTAAGAGTTTTATGGATATTTGGACTGCACCAATGTGCATGTAAGAATATTTCCTTTGAAATGCTTCACTCACTTCTCTAGAAGTGATTAGTCTGATGTCTGTTTCACCACTAGTTGTTGGTACTGTTAATTCTAACATTTTAAATCCGTGAGAATCCATAATGAATGATCCTCTCTTATAAATCTCATTGAATCTAAATTTCGGTGCTGAGGCTTCCTTCACGCTAGATTCAATTTCGTTATACTCAAATTCTTGAGCATTTATAAGCTGTACTGCTGGTACAGTATGTCTTTTGCTGAAGACTCTACTTAACATCTTTGTATCTCTTTTGGATTTTTTCCATTTTAATAGCTTAGGTTCACTGAATTTGAACCCACTTTCTATCTTTGGTTGTGGTATAATGATTTTACTAGCTACTGTTTGTGCTAGTGTTTCTTCGTTGATTCTTTCAACGGTTGAGTTTTCTTTCATTTTTTCTATACTTTTTTGTAGACTAGAGATTTTCGTGCTTAGTTCTTGGAACTGTTCTTCAATATCTTTCCCTATTTCTTGGAGATAGGTATTGCTGTAATTCTGCTGATGTATTATTGCCTCAACATTTTTAGCAAGTTTTTTTTGTAGGAAGATAAAGACTTAAAGCCTTTACGTCTTCTTGTCTTATTCTTAGCTCAACTATTTGCTTCATCCTATGCGGGATATAAGGGTTTCTTAAAGTCGTTTTAGATTTTCTTGCGTTCCTTTTAAATCAACTGCTTGTTGATGAATATTATTTGCAAGATTTTCGGTTCTTACTAATTTCTTTTCAATATCTGAAAGATATTATTTTTCTTTAAGATAATCAAGTTTGATTTCAAGCCTTGATATCTTTGTTTGAATTTCTTCTAGCTGATTTGCCCTGAGATTAAATCTCTCGAGTTGTTCTTTTACTTTCTCAGTAGTCTTATCTCTAGATATGTGATCTAGAAATTCAACTATGCTTGTCCTAGAGGGATCAAGTTCTTCTACTCCTATTTCTTTATGGAGATGAATATGCTCGTCGTATAGAGTATTTAGGACTCTACAAGCGTATTCAATGGAGTATTGGTTTTCTTGGATATGTCTTGAGTGAAAACACAAGTTCCACTTTTCTTTTTCTTTTTCTATGTAATAAGTTTGATAATTTTTTTGTTTTGGCTCTCTTTTATTTGTTGTGAGAAGCCAACTTTGTGGCATAAGCCTTTGCTTTACCTATTTTTGAGAGAAACTGGCTCTGATACCAACTGGGGCGGATCTAACCAGCCGCTAAGAGGTTCTTGTTCTTGTTCCCAAATTTCTTCAAGTTCTGTAATATGTCTTTCTAAAATATGGATGCCTTGTGTAAATCTAAAAATTATCTCCCAATATCCTTGTCTATGTCTAGGGAATCTTTCTCTAAAGTTTTTTAATTTTTTCAATTTTCCTTTTTTTTCTTTTAATTCTTTTTCAGTTAAACGGATATTCTCTAAATAAATTAACCTTAGAGAAGAAATATTTTATGAATAAAAATTAACTGTGTTAACAATAGCCATAGAGGGGCTACATAAGCCCACAGACCTGCAGCCAGTGCATCCGGGGCCGGCCTGAGGACCGGAGCAAGATCACCAACACCCGGACCCGAGGTCCAGCAATCTACCTTGTGACCAGGGGCCCGGGGATCGGGGGCGCCAGCCTGCCAAATAGGCTACCAGAGCTGCCCCTTTTGTGTGCGAACAGAAGGAAACCAGTCCCACATCGAAGAGTGAGACCAGACCTCACGCCCGGCCACCTATATAAGGGCCTCAACTACCCTCTTTAATAGGTAACTGATCTCTCGAACTGCTTATCATACGTGCTTAAGTTATCTATTCATCCCAACTGTACTAACTTAGGCATCGGAGAGGAGAAGACCGGCCCGCCCGGTATTCCCCTTAGTGAGCAGGTTCGCAGGAGGAGATCACGTCTAGATTCACCAGTCTCTACCAGGCCTACGGGTTTGTGCAGAAACAATTGGCGCCGTCTGTGGGAATCTTATATAAAAACCACGTAAGCATCACCAAATGGCAGAAAGCTCAAAGGCGGGGCCGGAAGGAAATACGATGGAGGCACTACCAGAAAAGGCATTATAGCCGACGAAATTGCAAATAACGGCCGACGAACTCTTTATTCGTCGGCTATAACAATTATAGCCGACGAAATTCGTCGTCTGTAGTGGTATTTCGTCGGCTAAAATGGTTATAGCCGACGATATCGTCGTCGGGTATAGTTTTACCGACGGCGTATTTCCGACGATGTTATAACCGACGATATGTCGTCGGGTAATGGTTATAACCGACGAAATCGCCGGCTATAATAATTATAGCCGACGATATCGTCGGCTATAACCATTATAGCCGACGACTTAAATTCGTCGGCTATGATGCCTTTTCTGGTAGTGAGGGTCAGCAGGTCGCACCAGGGCGAGCGCTCATCTCAACCTCGGTCGTTGTACGGGAACAGCGCAGCGACCAGGGCACCCAGGAAGACGGCAGCTGTGGGAGGCCGAACAGCACGCCGGGGGCATACAACGATAGCATGCGCGGGAAAGGCCCGGTGGAAAGAGACCAACCAACCCACCGGGGCTTTTCGCTGACATTCTCGGACGATCCGAGCAACAAAGAGGAGAGTCTGCTCGGTGACAGCGACCGGGACACAACGTACAGCCCCGACCGGCACGATATGGCGGGGGAGATACGGACGATGAGGGCAGAAGTCGGTCGCCTGTGCGCGGAGGGCGACCGGGATAGAGCAAAATCCAATGCCCGGTATTAGAAAATGGAGACGGTAAACGCTGCCCTGGTGGCTGCCCTAGAAAGAGGACAGCAGCGCAATGCCGCTATGACAAGGGCAACTGCACCCGCGCCAAGCAACCCTCAGCGCCTTGAGGCGGGACAGTCATCGGGAGGAAGATCTAGCGACCGCAGGAGGGCGGAGTCCCCGGGCGGTGCGGTTTTGCCAATGAGCACGCCGGCACCCCCGCAGTCGCGCGCTTCATTCGAGGATGAAGTCGTGACCCCGACCGCACGGGCCCTACAGATACTCATCGACTCTGTGTCGGATCTAAAGGCCCAAATGGAGGCTAACGAGAGAAGGGCGGCGCGGCCGATGGAAGACGCGCGATTCAACGAGCGCATGGGCCCTTTCTCGCACCGGGTTCTGGAATCAGGGAGGTCTGGTAACCAGAAATCCCTAAAGCTCACGTACTCACGATTCTGCTGCCCATACCAACATTTGGATAGTTTCCGGTCCCAAACGTGCGCCAAGGGCTATTCCGATGCAGTGTGCTGCAACATTTTCCAGGAAACCCTGTCTGGAGAGGCGCTCAGCTGGTTCTATGAGCTCCCGGCAAACTCCATCGAAGCGTTCGAGTAACTGGACGACCGGTTCGTAGGCCGCTTCATCCTCTGGGTCGAAGGAGCCCGGACATCAACCATCCTCTTCAACTGCATGCAAGCACCTGGCGAGGAGCTAAGGACGTTTGTCAACCGCTGGCAAACGGCGACGGCCGGGGTTCGGAACCTCGATAAGGGTATGACCGAGATGGCGTTCAAAGAAGGGCTCCGGCCAGGAAAATTTTCCTACGCCGTACGGGTTGAAAAGAAAGCTGGACGAGCAGCGGGAGGAGCACCCCCGGGAGGAGCACCCCCCTCCTGGCCCAGAAAAAAAGGCCGGCCAGCGGAGCGAGAACCGAGGTGCCCGACCGGGCAGACCCAGCAGAAATTGGGGGAACCAACAACAGCAGAAGCCCTATCATGACAAACCCCAGGGCAAGCACAAGCCGGCGCAGTACCGGCAAGAACGTCCCCTGGCAATCATGCCAGCAGAACGTCAAGAGGTCTTCATCACTCTAACCTCTTCATACGAGGACATCTTGCACGAGAATGGGAACATCATTCCCCCACCGCCGAGGAGCAAGTACCCAAAGGGGAAACTTACCCAGGCATGAACAGGCAAGTACTGCTCCTATCACGATGAAACCACCCATCGGACGAACAGTTGCTTCGCCCTCAAGACAGCGGTAGAGGGTTTGATTAACAACGGTCAGCTTCAGCGGTATATAGGGGAAAAGAGAGCAGATCCCGACCGAGAGCAGGGCCAGGACTGGTAAGCATGCCCGAACCTCCAAGCAGTTAGTTTGCCATATCAACGGTTCAACCAACGTAACATCATAAGATATGTATGCCAACTATTTTGAGAGAAATTCCACCGGTTCCACCGGTGCAAAAATATGTATATCCAAAGAGTAATACAAAAAAAAAACCGTTCCAGCGGATTTACAAAAGAGCAAAGCAAAAATCTTCAAGGAGCTGCGCCTCCCCCCTCAGCGGGCGTCCCACCAGCTTCTCCAGATGGAGCCGTCGCATCCTGTCCAGCAGGTTGAGGCCCGCCTTCCCCTTCCGGCTGCTCCTCTTCTGCTGGCTGCCCATGGGTATCATCATCGGCCCCCGCCTTCGACATTCGAGAGGTATCCAGGTACCCCTTCTCTTCCCACTCCACGTAGGCGTCGGCGATGCCCGACTCCCTAGCCTTTTCCAGGAGCTTAAGGAATTGATCACTGTCGTGATATTTGAGGACAACCCGCTGGAAAAGCTCTGGGTCCTCTTCTCCAGCCGCAGCGGCAGCGGCGGCTCGCACAGCGGCAGCTCCCACCTGGAGCTCATCCACTCTCTCCTCCAGCTCGACCATCTCCTCCTCAGCCCGCTCCTTCTCCTCCTCGAGGCTCCGGACCTGCTCTTCTAGCCTGGCCACCTGTTTCTTGGCCTTCTCCTCCAGTCTGACCTTCTCCCGCTCGAGCCTGGACTTCTCAACTTCCAGGCGCTCATGGGCTTCTGTCAGAGCGGCCACCTGCCTCTTCAGCTCCTCACTCGGGTCCGGCTGGTACAGATTGTACAATAGCTACAGAACAACGGGGAGCCAATTAAGCAAACAGCAAAGGTAACGAGTTATGAGCAGTGCCATGGCACTAAGCAATTCTTACCCGGAGGACCGACTCCTTGCTCTTCTGGCGGTTCTCCCCCGCCAAGGCTCCGGCGACCCCAGGCCCATCCAGACCAAGGCCAGCCACATCTGCTGCCAGCTTCCGGACGAAGGGACTCTCCAGACCTCCCATCTGTTCCTCCTCAGGAGCGTGGCTACTCTGCTGACCGGCAAAGTTTGAGGCAGCAGCAACCTTGTCCCCAGCGGAACTCGTCGCACCGCTGACCACCTTGAGCCGTTTCGCCAAGTTTTCACCAGACGACCGGCCGGTCAGCGTCACCAGCGCGGAGGGAGGGACGTCCATGATCCTCCGCCTCTTCTCACCCTAGCTGACCGGTGAAGAAGATTGTGCGCCTAACCGGGTGACCCTGGTGACGAGCGGGACCGATCCTGGCCGGGGCGGAATCCTGTTCTTCCCGCCAGGAACCTTTGGTGGCCCCCCGGTGGTCTTGCCCTTTTCGGGTCCAGCCTTGGACGCAGCGGGGTGACTCTTCACACGCCTCAGAATATAGGCGTCGTCCTCAACGTCCATGGCCCTCGGTTCGGCATGAACGGTAAGCCGACTGGGCTCCTCATCCACCGAGGTCCGTGAAACGGCCTCCCCTTTCTCCTTCAACCTCGAGACAAGGTCTTCACCGTCCATGGATAATGTATTACCGGGCTTGACGACCGTCCGGGAAGATGCACCTGCAGGACAAACAAAGGGTTAGTCTCAACTCGGTCAGCAGAAATACCACCGCTAAAACCCTGCTACGCACCGGGATCCCGCCCGAGACAGCAGTACTCCAACACCTCCCATCGAATGAAGTTGTAGGAGCTCCACTCAAGATCGTCCCAGCACCCGAGTATCGTCATGATCCTCTCCCGCTCCAACTCGGACAGTACGAACGATTGATCGCCAAGGGGCTGAAAGGCACCAGGAACTCGGTACATCTTGCGCCTTTTCTGCCACTTCCCACCCGCCATCACCACCTTTTTCCTCCAGCTATTGTCTACCCAGGAAGGTAGATGGGTGATGATAGGCTGGAAGTGTCGGGCGCTAAAGGTCAGACAACCTCGGGACCCTCTCTTCTTCGAGAAGGACACTCTGTAAAGTGCCCGGAACTCGTTCACCGTTTGCATGCTCATCCCGGACAACTCGTACAGACAACCGAGGCTCAGCAACTGCCTCCACTGGTTCCCAAGAAGCTGCGCGGGAGACACTTGCAGAGCGCTAAGCGTATACTGTACGAAGTCCGGCAGTGGGAGGGAGAACCCGTGGCGAAATTGGTCTCCGTGAACAGCAACCCAACCCTCCTCCGGGTTACAGGCCGATTCTCTGGGATTCAGCGGCCGTAACGCCACCTCATCGGGGATATTCCACGTCCCCCGGAAGGCGGCAATCTCTTCGGGGTTCATAGTACCCTCCGGTTCATCGCACACCACGGCCTCTTTCCCACTCCCGATAGTGTAGCTCACGGGCGGAGTGCCAGGAAAGCGCACCCCGTGTGGGATGCCCTCAGATCCCAAGGACCCGGAAGACGAGACCCCGCCCCGGGAGCGGTCAGCGGCTTCGGACTCCGGGGATTCCGAGCCAATCCTCCAATCTCTCCTCATCGTCCACCACAGGACGCCTGTCGGCCAATTCGGAAGCCCCATCAGAACTTGCAGAAGCCATTTAACCTAAGGGGAAGAAAACAAAACCCCACCGCTGGTCAGCAATAAGCCAGAACAGCGCCCTCTGCGATAGAGCACACCGCCCCCCCCCCCCCACCCCCCCCCCCCCCCCCCCCCGGCTGTAAAACACGAAGCAAAGAAAGCAAGACTTACCGATTACTATGCACAACCGAGGAAAGTCCGTCCTACGAAAATACCGAGCAATGGTAGGCAAAGACCCAGAACGCTTGGAGCACGGATATCGCGAGGCACCTCCACAAAACTTTCGCCGGATTCCTCTCCAACCTTCTCTTCTTCTCTCTGGGCCAAGAGCGAAACAGAAGTAATGAAGACAAAGGAGGCCTTTTTATAGACAGGTCTGATGCCTTAGGCACCCCTGTCATCCCCCTAAAATACACAATCAGGACAACTCAAACGCCTGCGAATCCAGGCCCTCCATCTCAGCATCGGTAACCTTCCCACGCCATCATAACTGATTAGACTGATGGGCTTCCTCCTTAAATTCATGTCAGCTACTTGTCCCGCCTATAAGCGGCAGTTAAGGGAGATAGGAGCGGGAACCGAGGCGTCAAGCCCCCCCACTTCCCCAAGAGCCAAGGCAGGTCACCGGTTAGGTATCATTCAACCGGCTCCATGGCATCTGACCGGTTAGGTAACATTCAACCGGCTCCATGGCATTTCACCGGTTATGAGACATTCAACCGGCTCTGTGGCATCTCACCGGTTATGAGACATTCAACCGGCTCCATGGCATTTCACCGGTTATGAGACATTCAACCGGCTCCATGGCATTTCACCGGTTATGAGACATTCAACCGGCTCCATGGCATCTCACCGGTTAAGTAACATTCAACCGGCTCCATGGCATCTCACCGGTTATGATCATTCAACTGGCTCCATGGCATCTCACCGGTTATGATCATTCAACCGGCTCCATGGCATTTCACCGATTATGAGACATTCAACCGGCTCCATGGCATCTCACCGGTTAGGTAACATTCAACCAGCTCCATGGCATTTCACCGGTTGTGAGACATTCAACCGGCATGGGCTTTATACACCCGGGAGAGTTTACATCTAACACATGTAAACTTTTCCAGCAGGATAAAAACCCTGCATCGCACTGAACTGCGATCAATATGGGGATCCAAGGCGAGACTTGTCATCTCAACGCCACCCCACCAGGCAGATTGTTTCTCTAACACAGAACAACTCTCCCCGCAGGCACGTTGCCCCATGCTTATTCCAACACAAGCTGGGCCGAGCCACCGGGCTACTCCCGGCCTGCCCCACCGTTGGCAGCAATTTCGCCTTGGGAACTTCGGGGACTCGTTCCGACATGGCAGTCCACCGGTCGAGTCCTCACGGCCAACATCATCCCATGCACTCGTCCGGGTTTCACCCCGTTCCATATCTATTGCATGGCGGATCTCAACGCCACATTATCCCATGCACTCGTCCGGGTTTAACCCCGTTCCATATCTATTGCATGGCGGATCTCAACGCCACATCATCCCATGCACTCGTCCGGGTTTCACCCCGTTCCATATCTATTGCATCGCCGATCTCAACGCTATATTGTCCTCCCATGCACTTGTCCGGGTTTCACCCCGTTCCATACTCATGGCACGACAACACTTGAGCACAATATCATTTGTATTGCAGGCATACTCATAACTGTCGCACGTCATCATTAATAGGTACTCACATCACCACGCCTTCTCTACCCGAACGCCCGGTCACGCCCAATCTTCAATGCGGACTTGGGGGACTGGGCACCGTTGGGTTAGTAACCCTGCGGGTCTGCGGGACAGGAGCAAGACATATTAAGTCCCCATTCAAGATTGCACTTGACTGGGAACTTGGGGGACTTGTTGACAGTAGCAACAGAGGGGCTACATAAGCCCACAGACCCGCAACCAGTGCATCTGGGGCCGGCCTGAGGCCCGGACCAGGATCACCAGCACCCGAACCCGAGGTCCAGCAGTCTACCTTGTGACCAGGGGCCCGGGGGCGCTAGCCTGCCAAACAGGCTACCAGAGCTGCCCCTTTTGTGTGCGAACAGAAGGAAACTAGTCCCACATCGAAGAGTGAGACCATACCTCACGCCCGGCCACCTATATAAGGGCCTCAACTACCCTCTTTAATAGGTAACTGATCTCTCCAACTGCTTATCATTACGTGCTTAAGTTATCTATTCATCCCAACTGTACTAACTTAGGCATCGGAGAGGAGAAGACCGGCCCACCCGGTATTCCCATTAGTGAGCAGGTTCGCAGGAGGAGATCACGTCTAGATTCACCAGTCTCTACCAGGCCTACGGGTTTGTGCAGAAACAAACTGTTTACCTTTGAGTATAGAGGATAAATTATATACCTGCAATATGCTAAGTAAACAAACTCATGGGCCCACCACGCTCCGTCAAAATGTAAAATAAAGCTGATTTTAAAAGGAAATAGAGAATATGGGCAAACTAGTCTTTTTAACTCTATTAACAGAATATTCTAACGGAATATACTGTTATTTTAACAGTATGTACTAATCCTAGGTCAAAATCTAAATGTGAAGTTCTAATGTGAAATTTAGTAAACGTGGGGTACCAATGTTTATAAGAAGGTAAACGTGAAGTACCCTTAAAAGGAAAAATCCTTTTGGATAAGGAGGCTCAAAACGTCACCGTGGCCTTTAGCGAAGCTCGATACTCCTTATGTCTTCTCACCAAGGGCCGAATTTCTTCTCGTTGGACCCTTCCTTCATTCTTAACTCTCAAAACATTGTAAAATATTTTTCAAGACTCAAAACCATGCTTTTACAATACTTTTTAAACCGTGCCTTTTTCTTGCTCTCAGATTCTTTTTCTTTCTCTTTTTCTTTTCTTTTATTCGTCCATATTCATGGCTAAGTCTACCCCACACTTGTTTTTCTTCATCACTTCACGCGAAAACTCTTTCAATAAATCAAGCTTTGCCAAGACTTTGAGAAAAGGTAAAGGCATAACTATACTAAGCTCATGGAAAGTGTTTAAGGGTGATGAAAGAAAATGCTTAAATGTTGGCTCAAGAGGGTTTACTAAGGTGTCCCACGACGAACTCAAATAGGGCGCATGTTTTTATTTGGCTATGGTGGTAAACCTAAAAGATCTTTTCAATTCTTTTCAAAATCAAGGTATTTTATGATAAAAACGTTTTGAAAATCAACAAGAGTAAGTTCTAGCATTCTAGAGTTCATTAAAAAAAAAACTATGGCACATAGTCGTTGAATATGCAAAGAATAATGAGTATGTAAACTAAGCATTCTCAATATTTTCAGACATTTACACTTATGAAGAAAGCAATTTGGCTCTAAAGCTCACAAGGTTATATCGAAACAAACTAGCTAAAACATGCATGCTTTATTAATCAATAAGTCCTACATTCTCCTACCAATGCACATTATCCATGAAACTCACAATTTTTAAAGTATGCACAATTATCATCTATGTATGCAAAGAGGAGAAAAAACATCATTGACTACTTTGGGGGCATCCTAAGACTCGAAATATTAAATAAACACTCTATTTTTGTAGATCAATTTTTTGAAATTTTCTTGGCATACTAAAACATAAACGGAATACAATATCCCACCCCACACTTAGAAAACTACATTGTCCTCAATGTAAGCATAAAACTATAGCATGCAATTCCTAAGCATACGACAAGGTAACAAATTCCAACATATCATCACAAACCAATGAAAAAGAGAAGGGTTAAGAAATTTCAAACTCGCGGTGATGGCTCCTTTATTTTTCTTGGTCGTATGGGGTTGCCTGCCCATTAGCGCTTAAGTATTTAAAGTTCTTAGCCTAGACTTTTCACCATGTGTATTGTGTTCATCGTGGTCCAAAATAATGGATCTCGGAAGCTAGAAGGTCAATGAGGAGAGTTTGAAACACGTCTTTCGTTTCGGCAACCTTTTCCATGCTACCGACAGCTTAATGTGTGGATTATTCTCGGCAGGGCTACTCGGTAGTGTTGCATGCAGCATCGGCATCAGCAGTCTTGCTATCGGCAGGCCCTGCACATCGACAGCGTCGGCAGCTGCTGCATGCGCTGCAGCAGAGGCTGTGTTCAGCTTGGCTATGTTGCGCTCGGCAGTGGTATGTTATTTCTCTCGCGATGCATCTTGGATAAATATCTCCTCGTTTAAGTCATCGAAAGGCTCATAATAAGGCTTGAGTCGATGACCATTTACTTTGAAGGTTCCACCTGTATCTTTGTTATGAATCTCAATGGCTCCATGAGGAAAAACTTGAGTGACAATAAAGGGTCCAACCCATCGAGAGCGTAGCTTACCCGGAAAAAAGTCGAAGTCGTGTATTGAATAAGAGCACTTTTTTTTGTCCAACTTCAAACTTCTTCTCTCGAATCATGTTGTCATGGTAGGCTCGAGTCTTCTCCTTGTATATCCGTGCTGCATCATAAGCTTCATTGCGTATTTCTTCAAGTTTGTTGAGTTGAAGCTTCCTATGAAGGCCGGCCGAATCTAACTCCATGTTGGAGGCTTTGACGACCCACCATGTTTTGTGCTCTAGCTCCACGGGTAAGTGACAAGTTTTTCCATAGACTAGCCGAAAGGGTGACATACCTATTGGCGTCTTGTACGCGGTCCGATAGGCCCACAAGGCATCATCAAGTCGGTCACTCCAATCTTTCCTTGTTGGACCTACGGATTTTTCCAATATTTGCTTTATCTCGTGTTTGCTCACCTCGGCCATGCCACTTGTTTGAGGATGCACTACCAGAAAAGGCCTTATAGCCGACGAGGCCATCTCGTCGGCCCTTACCATTAATTCGTCGGCTATAGTCATAGCCGACGATACTTCGTCAGCTATAGTCTCGTCGGGAATGCTCCGTCGGCTATACTATAGCCGACGACACGAGGCGTAAGTCGTCGGCTTATAAACCGCGGGGTATAGCCGACGAATAAAGCGTCGTCGGCTATACTTCGAACATTGCCGACGACAAGATCGTCGGCTTCAACAATTACGTAATTGCCCCTAAACCGAAGTATAGCCGACGACACTATCGTCGGCTATACGTCCAATATAGCCGACGACAGTGTCGTCGGCCATACCAATCGCCGGTACCAGGAACGGCTTTTTTTTTGCCTGAAGCCGGGAGGGTATAGCCGACGACATATGGTAAACATCGTCGGCTATAGCCCTTATAGCCGACGAAATAATGCCAATATCGTCGGCTATAGCACTTATAGCCGACGAAATAATGACAATATCGTCGGCTATAACCCCTAAATATTTAAAAAAATTTAAAAATTTAACTCGGGCCCAATTTCACTTCGTCTTCGGTTTGGCTGCAGTAAATCCACGAACAAACATCCAAATATCCAACAAATATCCACATCAATCCATCCCTAATATTCTACCTACTGTACAAATTAACCCCCTAACTAGTCATCTACTCATCATCACCCCCTAAACGCGTAGCGTCGTCGACCGGATCGTTCGAGTTCCGGTGGCTATGGCTGTCCTGATCGGCTAGCGTACTCCGATGCGGGGGGGGAGTGGGGACGACGAACTGGGGCATCTGTGGCGGAGGCGGGGGCTGGAGTCCAGCCTGCTGGGCCTCCCAAGACTGCTGCATCCATCGGTACATCTCCGCCACAGATGCGTCTCTGGCCTGCTGCGCCGAAGCCTCCGCGGCCCTCGCCAACTCCGCCTGCTGGAGCGCCTCCACCGCCCTCGCCAACTCCGCCTGAGTCCTCTGCAGCTGCGTCTGCAAGTCTCCTCTCGTCGAAGCCGCACGCTGCGTGCTGGGATTGGCCGGCGTGTACTTGAGAACCCCATCTCCCGCCGCGCCTAGGCCTCTCTGGTAGAAGTAGTTGTTCCCCGTCCCTACCGCCGCGTGCATGATCTGAGAGGCCAAGCGCGGCTCAAGGGTGTCGATCGTGGAGGCAAACTCCGCGATCGCCTCGTCGGACGCCCCGTCTCCCAGGGTGTCTCGCGCGATCCCGAAGGTGATCGCGTCGGTCTCCGCATCGATTTCCGCCTAATTGACAAGAAAATATAATAAACAAATTAAAAAAAAATATATATAAATTAATTTAATGAAACACTTTTATTGAAGATGGGCGAATACTTACCACTTGGTCGGGACGCCCCGGATACATCTGCGCATGAATCCACGACAACGGCCTCAGCGGTCGGTCCCTCCTCGCCATCTCTGCCCACTGCCTCCAGGAGCGGGCGCCGCCGTGGTGGGGGTGCTCGTTCCTCCTGCGGTTGTCGCTGTTCGTCCGCGAGATTTTCTGTATTATAAGAACAAACATATAAACGCAAATATAAATTAGTAACTAAATTAAAATATTACGAACTAACCAAAATAAAATTATTAACTAATTTAGTTACTAACTAATTTAATTTAATTAGTAACTACTTAACTAACTAATTTAATTTAGTAACTAACTAACTTACTAACTACCTAATTTAATTTAATTTAATTTAGTAACGAACTAACTAACTACGTAACTAACCAACTAACTTAATTTAATAACTAATAACTAACTAACTAACTAATTAATTTAATTAAGTAACTACGTAATTTAATTATTAAATAACATTAAAAAGTTATATACTAGCAGGCTAAATTTTCTTACCGAGACCCTGTCGCTCCCGAAGTAGGCTACCAGCCATAGCCACTCGTACTCCCTGTACCGGAACTCGTGGGGGGTTGCACCTCGCCCCAAGCGCTGCTCCACATGGTACGTCCTGTAGTGCGTGGACAGCTCGTTCTTCCACTCGGAGTACCTATATTAACAAAACACAACTGTTAGATATATCCGTACACTGCCAATAAATATATTTATACAAAAAAAAGCAAAACACATAACCTGTTCTTCAGCTGCTCGTCTCTCCACCAGTCCAAGATAGGATGGACTCTAAACCATTGCTGCAATATTATAAATTAATTAGAAAATATTTTTATATAGTTATAAGGACTGAATTCATAAATATTTATTTTCTATAATAAAAATCATATTTAACTCACCGACAGTGCATTGTACACTCGCGCCTTGATCTCATCGGGCACAGAGCCCCAGTCGGGCCACAACAGTGGGACCCTGTCCCGCACGAGCATGCCCGTCGCGTTGATGTACTTGGTGGTGGTGTCTCTCCGCTCAATCGGGCGTCCATCCTCACCGGGACCGGGCAGGATCTCTCTGATCCCACCGGCCAGCTCCCTCTCCAGGGTCGACATGTTCGCTGGCCCTCTAGTCCGTCTCGTCCCCGCGGGTTTATTGACGAGGACGCCTGTTTCATAATTAAAATGAATACATAGTTAAATAATTATTTAAACTAACTAATTAAATAATTAATTAAACAATCTAAATAATTAATTAAACTAATCAATTACCTGCGTCGTTGTACTGCTTGTCCTTCTCACGAACGGCCCACAGGCCGCGGCAGTCCTCTGAGTCGAAAGGACTGTAGAAGTAGGCCTCCTCCCAGGGAACCTCGTGGGGCCGGTCGTGCCTCCAAATCTGCCTCCCCCTGGCGTCGTACTCAGGGATGGCAGGGAGGAACTGGACCATGTACATCCCCGATGGCGGAGACATACGGGGCGTGGACCCTGAGGGGCCTGCTCCCCCTGACGGTGGGCCCCGTATCTGAGGACGCTGTCGCTGTGGGGGGACAGGGAGCATCTCTGGAGGGTCCAGATCGGCGCGCGGTGGGGTCGGCTGCCGATCCTGGAACAGTGCTGAAGTGCACTGGGGTCTGGTGGCTCTGCGTCCTCCTCCGACACTCGAGTCAGGGCCCGCTCCCGTCGACTCATACGAGGAGCCCCCACGTGGATCGCTCGGGGTCAATCCCATCAACGTCTCCTCTCGTCGACTCATAGGCCGGCCTAGGCCCCGACGACCGCTGGATCCGCTCCCCCCACGGCTGGATCCTGCCTGAGCGTCGGGGTCGCTCTCGGTCCGTCTGCCAAGCCATCGGTCTACAAAGCGACGGTTTCCTGCACAATTAGTATATAAATTCCATAAATTGCACAAAAATTCCACAAAAAAATTAAAAACTTCATTCAATGTATATATACCTAAATATATTTATACCTAATTATATATATATATATTCTGAAATATAACACAAAATTCCTTAAATTTCACAAAAAAATAAAAAACTTTTTTAAATATATATATATACCTAATTATATATATACATAACTATATTTATACCTAAAGGTATATATATATACCGAAAAATTCTTGTTAATTCCTCAAAATTAAACAAAATTCCACACAATTCCATTAATTTCACACAAAAATAAAAAACTTCATTAAATGTATATATACCTAATTATATATATACCTAAATATATTTATACCTAATTATATATATATATATATTCCGAAATATATATATATATATATATCCTCCTAAAAATTCCACAAAATTCCACAAAATTAACAAAAATTTCACAACATTAAAAAAATTTCCACAAACTTCCATATACCTAATTATATATATATATATATATATATATATATATATTCCGGAAAATATATATATATATATATATATATATCCTTCACAAAATTCCACATAATTCCAAAAAATTAACAACAATTCCACAACATTCCATAAATTGCACAACAACCCTAAATTCCACATAATTTCACAAAAACCATAAAATTTCACAAAAATACCTAAATTCCACAAAATCACAAAATTCCACAAAACTAACAAAAACCCTAAATGAGGGAGAGGGGGACTACCTGACATGGTGGTGCGGCTAGGGGACGAGGACGGCGGTGCGGTGCGGCGGCGACGGCGGCTAGGGAAGGACGGCGCCGATCGGTTCGAGTTCGGGTCTGGGAGGGCTCGGGAAGGCCGGGGACGGGGTGGGGAGGGGTGGGGGAGGGCCGGGGAGGCTTGGTCGGCGTCGGGGAGGCTCGGACGGCGTCGGGGAGGCTCGGGGAGGGGTGGGCGGCGATTTAGGGGTTTAGGTTTTCTGCAGAAATGGGGGAGAGGCGCCTCTGTTTCAGTTTAAATCGAGGGACTATAGCCGACGATTTCATTTTAATTCGTCGGCTATGACTATAGCCGACGATTTCGTCGGCTATAGTCTCTAACTAAATCCGGGCCGGGCTTAAGTTGGGCTTTGCGGGCTGGTTATAGCCGACGAAGTGTGCATATCGTCGCCTATAGTATGCACATCGTCGCCTATAGTATGAATCTCGTCGGCTATAGTCAAGGACCTCAGCAGCCGTCAGATCTCCCCCATCCAACGGCGGACAATGAAACGGCGCGGATCGCAACACTTTAGCCGACGAAGTTCTGTATGTCGTCGGCTATTCTTTGGTCAAACTTTTGGTCAAACTACATCTGAACGCTTTAAAACGGCAATTGGCCCGTCTAAATGATGTTTTTTTACCTGACCTTCAACAGAGAATAGTTTCAAATCGATGCGACGCAACTAACCGTATAAAAATTTTCCTCCAAATATTTACCGACCGTCAGGCTACCCATAGGAAAACGGAAGTAAAAAACACCTAACCGCAACATTCGGCACATAGATTTTGTCGGAATCTTCCCATTTTTCAACCGTAGTCGTATTTCAATATTTCGGTCGTCTCTTATTTCACGACACTTTTGCATTTGAACGGTCTACGTATGGTAACTATTTGAAACTATACATTCACTTAAACACTTAGTAAATAAGTTAAAGAACATTAGTGCATATGTTCCGATTTCGAATCTAAAAGTTTGGAAAATCTATTCCAACCGTCAGATATCACCGTTAAGATTAAATACATGTATGAAAAAAAATCCAACTACATCTGACAACGTTAAAGGCTCGATCGGGACGGTCAAACTTTTAGTCAAACCTCTAAACGCTTTAAAACGGCAATTGGCCCGTCTAAATGACGTGTTTTGGCCTGACCTTCAACAGAGAATAGTTTCAAATCGATGCGACGCAACTAACCGTATAAAAATTTTCCTCCAAATATTTACCGACCGTCAGGCTACCCATAGGAAAACGGAAGTAAAAAACACCTAACCGCAACATTCGGCACACAGATTTTGTCGGAATCTTCCCATTTTTCAACCGTAGTCGTATTTCAATATTTCGGTCGTCTCTTATTTCACGACACTTTTGCATTTGAACGGTCTACGTATGGTTTCGGTCAATATACTTTAGCCGACGACTTGCAAGTCGTCGGCTACAGTATAGCCGACGAATTGTAAGTCGTCGGCTACAGTATAGCCGACGAATTGTAAGTCGTCGGCTACAGTATGGGCATTATAGCCGACGAATTATGGTCCATTTCGTCGGCTATAATGCTGATGTTTTTGAAAATTTGCCATTTAGGGCCTGAAAATTGCCTATTTCACCTAATAAATTCCTGAATATCGCACAAACAATTCAATACAATTTCCCAAAAATTCGGAAAACGGTAATTACGGACAAAATTTTTTTTCATACATGCATGCACCGTTATACACAAATACATACATAAATAGTATACTAAGGATGATAATCAGAATCATCCTCATCACTTGAGTCAGACGTAGTATAGTAGTTAATATCTGGCAACCGGTGCTCGTACTCGTCGTCTGAGTCATCGTCTGCCTGATATAGACGATTCGGATTAACATCATACATGGGCACCTGACCCCTAGGAAGTCTAACCACTCTGCCCGGCGTCACATTATTATCGCGGATGGTGGAGGATTCTGGAATGTCGCCGGCGTCCGGCTCTTGGTATGCGGTCGCTTCTTGACACTCTGTGCTCACACTAAGTGTGGTAGCACTGTATATGTCTCGCTGAGACACATGGTTAACAACCTTCCACGTGCCTTTGTTCAAAGGATCGTCAAGATAAAAGACCTTTTTGGCCGCTGTGGCGAAAACAAAGGGGTCGTCTTCATACACACTAGTGGCGGTATTCACCGAAAGTATGCCGTACTGATCGATCCGTATGCGGTGCGGCCTAGTATCAAACCATCGACACTTGAACAAGTGGACTTTCATGCGGTTCCCATAAATGAGTTCAACAACTGACTGTAGGACACCGTAAAAATCCACGCCCCCCTCTGCACCATCCACCATCACCCCACAATTCTGTGTTTTGCGTTCCCCGTCTCTAGCTTCACATATATACTTAACGCCGTTGACATCACACATTGGGCGGACTGTGGAAGATATCGGCTTCATCGACAACAGCCTCAATTCCTCTGAGTAATTTGTATGACCACCACTCGCAGCCACTTGCATCAGCTGAAAAATATAACTCAAATCACTCGGTGTGTTTATGATTAAAGAATAGGGAACTGTAAAAGAAAGTCATCTAATATATATATTTATACACTTACCCATTGTGGAAAATAGTCTGCAAACGTCGTGTTGTGGTAGTCGACATCACCGCGAACTTCCTTGCAGTGAAGATGGTGACGTTTCCAATATTGTACCTCCGGACAGTTTATTAGAACCCACCAGTGGGCAATCCCTACCTCATGGTCAGGCAACTTGTCCACACCCTTTTTCTTGAAGCTTCCGTATGGTACAACAGAGTTGGCGACGATAGATAGGTTGAACTCGGGGTCATCTCGACTTGGATGTTGCGGGGGGTCCTCCATCGCTCCCAAGTACAACTTGGCGTACGTTACACACTCATGCGCAATGTAAGCTTCAGCAATACACCCCTCAGGCGCAGATTTATTGTGCACATATTTCTTGTAGTCTCCAAGTTGTCTGCAAGGTTAACAAGTGCGTGTTAAGAGCATGCAACTTTTATTTAAAAACATGTATAAATCAAATTTATGAATAACATGTACCTTTCGATGGGATACATCCAAGTGTAGTGTACGGGACCGGTAAGCAACAATTGTTGGGGAAGATGGATCATCAGGTGAGGCATGATGTCAAAGAAGTTTGGGGGAAATATCCTCTCGAACTTGCACAAGATAAAAACGATTTCCTCATGCATTCTCATGAGGTCTGATTTTCTAACTTCTCTAGCGCATAACTTCTGGAAGAATCTTGACAACGCCACCAACGGCTCAACCACTTCATCCTCCAAGTACGCTCGAATGAAAATAGGGAAGAGGCGTTGAAGCAGTACATGGCAGTCGTGACTCTTCAATCCGTACATCTTGTTGTCTCGGTAGTTAACACACTTGCTTATGTTACCCGCATAGCCATAAGGATACCTGCATAGCCATTAACAACAATTAGATTTCATGCATATATAGTCGTCCAACAACAGATGGCGGATTCTTTAGGGAATACATGCCTAATAAAAAGTTACCTGACATTACTCAGCCATCCAAAGATTTCATGTTTCTGGTCCCTGGTGACGTTGTAAGGAGCTTGGGGCATTTTGCTCCTGCCCTCTCTCAACCACAAATGGTCCCGCAGTCCCATATTTCTCAGATCAACGCGTGCCTTGGGGGTGTCTTTTGTTTTCTTCTCCCAATTCAAAACTGTGCCGACCACGGCTTCACCCACGTTCTTCTCTATATGCATGACATCCAGGTAGTATCTGGTAGCCAACCTGGCCCAATAAGGAAGTTCCCATAAGATGCTCTTGTGTGACCAGAACCTATACCGATCCGGCCTCTCTGGAATCGTGCGCAACACATCGGGATGATTGCTAAGCGGACCAAAGTCATACTCATTCAACACTGCCAATATTTCCTCCCCTGTCCATTGCTCGGGTGCCCAGCCCCTTTCTTCAGTCCCATCAAAAGCCTGTGCATCGTCCCTAAATGGATGGTCATGCGGAAGCCAACGACGGTGACGCATCTGGACAATCTTGCTGCAATGAGGACTGGAGCAATCAACAGTCATGCACTCTGAACAAGCCCTGTAACCCCTGGTGATGCTGCCCGACAACATACCCCTCCCAGGAAAGTCACTGATCGTGCCAACAAGCATGGCATGCATCCGGAACATCTCATTTTTGAACCGGTCGTAGACCAGGTGGCCGTTCAGACTCAAGTACCGAAGCTCCTCAATTACGGGTCTCAAATACACATCGAGACACTTTCCCGGATAACCTGGGCCTGGAATCAACAATGTGAGCATGTTATATTCCTTCTTCATGCACATCCACGGTGGAAAGTTGTACGGAATCAAAATAACTGGCCACACACTGTACTGAAGCTCTTTCTTGCCAAAAGGGTTGAAACCGTCGGATGATAGCCCTAGCCAAACATTTCGAACCTCTGATGCAAATTCAGGAAACTCCAACACGTTCTTCTTCCAAGCCTCTCCGTCGGCGGGATGTCTAAGGGTGTCATCGTCAGGCACATTCCTCTCAGCCCACCATCTCATAGCTTCGGCCGTGAAAGCACACATGAACAACCGCTCAAGCCTATCAATCAGCGGGAAGTACCGAAGTATCTTCACAGCTTTCTTGTTCCCTTTAGGAGTGAACTTATACCGCTCTGTATTGCATAATGGGCAGTATTCAAGATCTGCAAGTCCTTCCCCGTAAAACAGAACGCAATCGTATCTGCATGCATGAATCTTGATGTAGGAAAGGCCGAGATCTTTAAGGATATGTTGCACCTTATGATGACTGGTAGGAAGCCGATGTCCGGGGGGCATCGCCCCACCCCATAGCCGAAGCCAATCATCAACCGATTTGACAGTGCCTTTGTTCTCCGTTTTGATCTTCATCACTCCCATGACAGATTCAAGGACAGTCTTACTGCATCCGGGGTACAACGGAGTCTGTTGCAATGCGATCAGGTTGTTGTACTTTTCCATACCACTTGTGTTGACCGGAGATCGGGGTAATGGCTCGAGTGGCTCAATATCAGGGAAACACTCCATCTCCGGAGGTGGGAGTTGCACATCTGGTGCTTCCTCAAAGACACCGCTCTCACGAGGAAACATATCGTTGATCCAGTTCGTTGTCGGATCATTGGAGGAACTCCCTCTCTCGGCAAATTGTCCATGATCATGACGACCCGCAAACTCTGGTTCACCGTGATAAATCCAATTAGTGTATAGGACCCAAAATCCATATCTAGCCAGGTGTTGCTCCACTGTCTCTATGGAAAACCGGTGTCGTGGGGTGGCACACTTGCACTTTTTACACGGACAATAATGAAGTGTAGTGTCTCCACAGTTAGCCATCACAAAATCCAGGAAACTCCTAACTCCATCATGATACGCCTGATCCCATCTTCTAAGGGTAATCCAACTCTTGTCCATCCTGTAAATTCAAGAAATAAATATAGCTATATATAGATATGTATATATGCACGTACTACGTACGTACGCACGTACTAATTAATTAAAAAATTCATCATTACACACACACACATATATATATATATACACATGCATCCCTAAATTAATTAAAACATCGTCAATCTCCCTAATTAATTAAACACAATGTATTTTGTATATATACCAACAATATATTTTTAATTACAATTAAATTAATTAATATATATATACATTTTTTCATCAAATTCATCTAAAATCACCTATAAATCAACAATCAATCACTAATCTTCAACAAAACTTCAATTCTATCTAACCAATACAACATATATATCAACCCATTAATAATCTCATCTCAACACACATATATATATATATATATATATATCAAATTAATCACACATTTATTCTAATTAAACTCTAAATTAACACACCTCTGCATATAACCAACTAAATCAACACACACAGCAATATACGTACCTTTCAAGCTTATGGCCGAGGTTTTGGACGATTTCAGAGCGTTTTAGACGATTTCATCGACGAATGAGCTCCCTGATGCAGAAGGTTGATCTGATATAAGAGTTATAGCCGACGAATACCCTCCTCGTCGGCTATAACCAAAAACTTTTCGTCGGCTATAACTATTATAGCCGACGAATACCATCCTCGTCGGCTATAACCAAAAACGTTTCGTCAGCTATAACTATAGCCGACGAGTTGTCGGCAGTCGTCGGCTATAATATTATAGCCGACGATGTGGCCGACGAAATAGTAATTCGTCGGCTATAAAGGGTTATAGCCGACGAGATACTATTTCGTCGGCCGTTTTTTCCCATATCGTCGGCTATAACCCCTTTTCTGGTAGTGATGGTAAGGTGTAGACACCTTGTGCATGACTCCATATTTCTTTAGCAAAGCTTCGATGGTGCGGTTGTAAAAGCGGGACCCTCCATCACTTATCAAGACTCTTGGACCTCCAAAGCGTGAGAAGATGTTTGTCTTGAGAAATTCGGCAACTACCTTTGAGTCATTGGTGCATGTAGCCTTTGCCTCGATCTAATTTGACACATAATCAACCGCGAGGAAGATGTAGAGGAAGCCTTTGCTTGAAGGGAACGATCCCATGAAATCTATGCCCCAAACATCGAAAATTTCAACAACAACAATAGGAGTTAGAGGCATTTGATCTCGATTACCTATGTTCCCCGTTCTTTGGCACCGATCACACGTTATGCATGTTGTATATGCATCTTTGAATAGCATAGGCCAATAGAATCCACAACTTAATACCTTCAAAGCCGTCTTCTTTGGTCCAAAGTGTCTTCCACATGCTTTGCCATGACAAAAGTCAAGGATGGAGCGATGCTCATCTTCCGGTATGCACCGTCGAATAACTTGGTCACTACATTACTTCCATAAGTACGGTTCATCCCATATGTAGTGTCGAGCTTGCTTTTTGATCTTGTTCTTGATGTGGCTCGGCATACCTTTTGGAAAGTGACGAATTGCAAGGTAATTGGCAATGCCAGCATACCAAGGTTCTTGTGTTACATCAAGCCGAAATAGTTGCTCATCCAGGAATGTCTCAAGAAGTTGTAGCTCGTCTTCTTCTTTCACAATTCGGCTCAAATGATCGGCTACAACATTCTCACTTCCTTTCTTGTCTTTGATCTCTATGTCCAATTCTTGAAGTAAGAGAATCCATCGAATAAGTCTTGGTTTTACATCTTTCTTTGTCATGAGATATCTCAAAGCGGCATGATCACTATACACAATAACTTTAGAGTTTAGTAGATATGATCTAAACTTTTCTAAAGCAAAAATTACCGCTAAGAGTTCTTTCTCGGTTGTGGAATAGTTGAGTTGAGCATCGTTGAGAGTCCTTGAAGCATAATAGATGGCGTTCGGTTTCTTGTCCAATCTTTGGCCGAGCACGGCTCCAAGTGCGTAGTCCGAAGCGTCACACATGAGCTCAAATGGCAGCTCCCAATTCGGTGTAGACAAGATTGGTGCCGCACACAAGACTTCCTTCAACCGATTGAAGGCTTTCCCACAGGCTTCGCTCCACTCAAACGGCACATCTTTTTGCAACAAGTTACTGAATGGCTTTGCATCCTTGGAGAAGTCTTTGGTAAATCGTCGATAAAATCCGACATGGCCAAGGAAGCTTCTCAAGTCTCTCACATTCTTTGGCGAAGGCAAGTGTTGAATGGGCTCCACTTTGGCTTTGTCTACCTCAATGCCTTTTGCCAAAATTATGTGACCAACCACAATACCTTGCGTCACCATAAAGTGGCACTTCTCCCAATTTAGCACAAGATTGGTGTCTACACATCTCTCTAGTATCTCCTCCAAGTTCTCCAAACATGAGTCGAAGTCGCGTCCATATACGCTAAAGTCATCCATGAAGACCTCGATCTTATTTTCAATAAAGTTGGAGAAGATATTGTACATGCATCGTTGAAACATGTCGGGTGCGTTGGATAGGCCGAACGGCATCCTTTGACATGCAAAGGTGCCGAATGGACATGTGAAAGTATTTTTCTCTTGATCATCCGGGTGTATCATGATTTGGTTGTAGCCGCTATATCCATCAAGAAAATAATAAAACTTATGGCCGGCTAACCTTTCGAGCATTTGATCCATGAACGGCAAAGGCATGTGATCCTTTCTTGTTGTCGCATTAAGCTTCCTATAATCGATGCACATGTGAATGGCCGATCACAAGTCTTTGAGGCACAAGCTCGTTTTTCTCATTCTTCACAACCGTTACACCACTCTTCTTTGGCACTACATGCACCGGTGAGACCCAACGACTATCTGAGATTGGATAAATGACTCCACAATCGAGTAGCTTGATCATCTCGTCCTTAACAACTTTCATCATTGGAGGGTGCAATCGGCGTTTCCCCTCTCGGCTCGGCTTGCTTCCTTCCTCTAAAAAAATACGATGAGCACATGTAGTAAGGTTTATTCCCTTGATGTCTGCCAATGTCCAACCTATGGCGGTCTTATGCTTCTTAAGTACACATATCTCAACTTCTTGCTTCTCACTAAGCGATGAAGACACAATAACCGGTAAAGTATCTTTTTCTCCGAGATAAACATACTTCAAATGGCTAGGGAGCTTTTAAGTTCTAATTTGGGGGCCTCTTCCACACTTGGACGAAATTTTGTTGTGGCATTAGGGATTGACATGAACGAACCTTTCCCAAACTGTGGGGCTGCATTGAATTCGGCAACCACTTCCCGTAAGCATGGCTCGAGCTTCTCTTCTTCTTGCGTGATTCGTTCTCCCTTCTTGTCAAATCCTGCCCCTTGCTCTATGGTTCGTTGCTATGCGTCGAGCGAGGTCGACATGACTTGATCGACCTCCTCAATAACTTCAATAGCTCGGCATTCTTCTTCCTTGACAACCGGATACATCATGGCGTCGAAAACATTGAACTTAATCACCTCACCATCAAACTCCATTGTCAAGTTGCCTTCCGCAACATCTACTTTGGCGCGTGCCGTCCACATGAATGGCCGGCCTAATTGCAATTGAGTGCAATTAACCGGCGAGTCTTCCATCTCTACCACATAGAAATCGGCCGGAAAGATTAGGTGGTTCACTTGCACAAGCACATCTTCGACATAGCCCTCCGGATACTTACTTGATTGATCCGCAAGTTGAATGATGACATTGTCCTTCTTGAGAGGCCCTATACTCAACGTTTGATACACATTGAGTGACATGACATTGATCGATGCTCCCAAGTCCAACATCACATCATCGAAGCTTGTGTTGCCAATCACACAAGGCACATTGAAACTTCCTGGATCTTTCATCTTTGGTGGCAACTTTCTTTGAATAACGGCCGACACCATCTCGCACATAGTCACCACACTGTGTCTCCCTTGTATGTCTCCTTGTCGTGCAAAGCTCTTTGAGAAACTTTAAATACTTAGGCACTTGCCTTATACATTCCAACAATGGGATGTTCACTTCCACCTTCCGAAAAATATCCAACACTTCCTCGTCAAACTTATCCTTCTTTGATTTTGCAAAACGAGAAGGGAAGGGAATGCATGAGTTCGACACCCCTCCATTGTTGGTTTTGATCGGCACGGCTTCCTTCTTCGAGGTTGTGGGATCTTTCTCGAGCTCATTCCTCAATCTCTCTTTCTCGGCAGCAGCCTCGACAGTGCTGCGTTCGGCAGCATCGGTATCTGCAGGCTGCAGCTCGGCAGCGCTGCATTCGACAATGGCAGGCTGCAAGCCAGCCTGCTCGGCAGCTTCGACAGAATCGGTGCCGGTTGCATCTTCTTCCTCTAAAATTATGCCGAATGTCACCTTCTTTGGAATTTTTGCTCATGGCTCATTCAACACTCTTTCACTACCTGTTGTGATAACTTTGGCATGCTCATGGCCCGGATTTTTAATAACACCTCCTGGAAGCTTCCCTTGCTCGGTGATCTTTCCCATAAAGTCCACGACTTGCCCCATTTGAGTTTTTAACTTGGCTATGTCCTTCAAGTGCGTTTGTTAGCCTGCGAGCAATACTTGAGTTACACTTGAAATAGATTGGATCAATGCATCATAGTTGGGGTTGCTTGGTGCGGCTTGAGCTTGGAAAGGCACGGCTTGAGGTTGGTTCGGTTGCATTGCTTGGCTCGGCTCTCCTTGGTTCGGCTGAAAAGGCTGTCTTGGCACATAGGGTGCCCTTGGTTGATATGGGGCAGCATTCGGTGGCATTTGAACATTGTCATTATTAGACCATCGAAAGTTGGGGTGATCACGAAATCCCGGATTGTAAGTGTTTGAGTAAGGTCCTCCTTGGAAGCCGATTGCATTGGCCTCCTCATATCCCTCACTCAACACTTGTGGACATTGATCGGTTGCATGGTCTTCCGTGCACACTCCACACACTTGTGCTCTCTTCCCTCGCATGAGACTTGCTACCATATCCGATAGCTTATCAACCTTGTTCTCCAACACCGAACTAGTAGTCTCATTTACTTTGTGCTTCAAGGCATTGTCTCGCGACATGCCAAATTATTGACTATTCAATGCTCGGATCTCCAACAAGTTCTTGGCCGATGTAGGATCAAGCTCAAGGAAAGAACCTTGAGCCGCCGAATCTAGAAATTCTCTCTCCATGAGACGCAAGCCCATATAAAAATACTGAAGAAGTAGCCCCTCTCTAATGCCATCAGATGGACATGAAGCAATGAGGGTTTATACCTCTTATAATAGTCAGAAAACATCTCATCACCTCTTTGCCTTATGCTCGTGATTTGTTTTCTCAAATCAGTGATACGAGATGCCGGATAATACTTGAGTACAAACTCATTCACCATCGTCTCCCACGATGTGATACGACCGGTTGGAACCTCAAATAGCCACTCCTTGGCTTGGTCCTCAAGTGAAAACAGAAAAGCCTTCAGCTTGAAGTGTTGAATGTCGGCACTTCTAGGGCACATGCTTTTGGTGGTGAAGTTAAACCACTGAAGATGCTTATTCGGAATTTTAAGTTATCTATTCATCCCAACTGTACTAACTTAGGCATCGGAGAGGAGAAGACCGGCCTACCCGGTATTCCCATTAGTGAGCAGGTTCGCACATGGAGGGAAAGTGATGTTCGCGGGTGCGGTTCCTCCTCCGGTGACATGTCCATTTTGAGCACGGATTGAAGTCATGATTGGTGGCTCGGGAAAGTTGAAAACGAAATTTTGCAAGTGAGGTTCGGCAAAGGTCTCAAGTTCGGGTCCCTCTATATCAAGATCAAACGATGAGGTAACTAGAGCGGCCGAACTAGGGCTAGAAGGTGGTGATGGTGATGATGCCGAGCTAAAGGTGTCAGAGGGGGGCAGTGGTGTTATGATAGCAAGGGCAAGGTCTTCGTTGATTCGTTACAAGCGTCCGCGGTGGTCTCTTGTCCGAAGATTAGACTCGGACATGCACTATTCTGAAATTTTTCAACACAAAGCAAGTTAGAATCATTGAAGACAAATAGAAAGCAAGAATATACAAGGTAATTACAAGCCACGAAATTGGTAATTTCAAACACATTTCAAGCAATTTCACATGGCAAAGAAGAGATATACACGGCAAGAAGATAGCAATGATACGATATTTTATGGTGATGTCGAAATTTCTAAGTCTAATTGTTTTTAAGTTTGTTTAAACTCTCAAAGTACGTGGAGCAGAGAAGATAACGGTGCAATAAACTGATGCAGCCCCCGGTAGTATCATGCTTTATCCGATATACCTTGAGAGTTCGAACTACACGAAACGTTTTGTTTCAAGACTCAAGGCTCACTCATGCCGAATTCATTCTATGTTTTGAAGCTCGGTGGACATGCAGTCTAGGTGCTATCGTCTAGACACAAAGTTCCGTGGTTTCAGAAGCCTAGGCCTGTCATCCGAAAATAGCTCAAGACAAAACTTATTTGTTGGTCACCACGGAGGACAAGTCACCTATCGGCCCTCTTCAAAAAAGAAGAGAAAACAGTCTGTGGGCCTCTGAGATCTAATTTGACAAACCTTTGAGTCTAACTCGGAACAACACACACTAATAGGCGAACCTTTTACCCCTTACTCAGTTAAGAACCACGTGTTGACAGTACCACAGGTGTCAATAAAAGCCGCCATCAACCTCATGAGACCTCGAAAGATAACATGAAGGGTTAAGGCTAATATCAACAAAAGTGACCTTACATATTCCTCTTTCCCTCAAAACTAAAAGCAAACTCAACACAAATAAACCTCCAAGCCTCCTAGCAATTTAAACTAAGTTATTACAAGCATATAATCGGCAACATCAAACAAATTTTTGGAATTTAAACTCTACATGCCGAAGCATATTTCTACTTTACAACAAAATTTCCAACAAATAATTACAACACACATGAAATTTATACAAAACAATTAGCATTTAAACATATCAAGCTTTTATAATCCCCGGAAACAGCGCCAAAAATTGACCGGTGCCATAATCGGGGTAATAACACGCGCAAATAATACCCTACAAAAGACATTAGTAGTATAAAGCAAGTAGGGATCGTTCTATCCGGGGATTAAGGGTACCTGACATGTCAAAAGGTTAGAAAACACACATATTCACATATATACAAACATGAAACGAAATTGGGGGATTGAAAAGGGGTTCGGCAACGAGTTGCCCTAAATAACTAGGCACGAAATTAAATCCTAAAATAATATGTACAAGTTGGTCGACATCTTTCACACAAAGCTTAGCACAAAAAGCAATCAAAACACATAACAATCAAGCAAACAAGACTCACGGCAACAATATTAAAGTGTTCTAGACTCGACTTAGTTCCAACCTAATTAGCTCCCTATATGTATTACTAATCGATTAAGACTCAAGTACTTCAAAATTATCCTATAGATTAATTCTAAAGTTATACTAGCCATAATTGAGAACTCCTATAGATGAAAACAATCATGAAAAGCAATTAAACACAAGTCTTTTTAGTTGGAAACAAGTTAACATGTAAGGCGTCACTCTTCATATTAGACAAGCATGTTCTTTAAACTACTCTATCTCTAATGAAGCAACACAAACCAAACCAATCAACAAGTTAATTTGACTGATGTATATTTCGGCTAAATGAGATCAATGCCCTACACATTAAAATGAAATTGCATAGAACACCAACCTTTAAGGCACATGAATTTAAAGAACAAACCAAGACAAATTTAAAACTAAATTAACATGCTTGCCGATTACCTAGTTACTATGTTGTTACATATTTTATTTATAATTTTAACATGCAATTCGTATCCTATGTTTGAAAAACCAAGTAATCAACATGAATACGTACTGAAAATATAAATTATAAAACTGAAACTCGAATCGTTTTACACATAGACATGCAATCTGAAACCAAGAATTCATACAAGTTTCATAGACAAAACTAAGCATAACTACAGAAAATAATTTACTAAACCGAAAGTAAGGGGTGGATCGCACTTTGTAGACACCTTTGAGGATTCAAACTTGTGTTGATCCGGCGAAGGTGGTTTAGGTACGGATAAGGTATTTTTGGTGGTGGTGGAGATGTGTTTCGTTTAGCTATTCTATGCAGGATTTTTGGCTGAATATTGGTAGAGCTTTTTGTACTTTTCTTGTGCTAGAATGTGACGACTTTTCATGTATGATACCGACCTCTAAATATAGCAGAAGTGGCTGTGTAGTTTGGGACTTTTTCTTGTTCAAAACGGGATAGAAATCTTCATGTAATAAGGTTTCCCAATCCAATATGGTTTAGGCTTTTCTCTCCCTCCTTGAATTAGGGATTCATGTCTTGGCCGGCCTAGGACTGCTCCACACCCTTAGGACACGCTTGGGAAGCTTCTTGAATATTCTTGAATGCTCGGAGACAGTTAGGCATGCTTGCAGCCCTCTTGGAAGTTCTATCGGCAAATTGCAGGCACATCGGCAGCTTCTGAGTCAGTATCAGATACTCTCGGCAGGTGCAGCATAGCTGCTGCGTATGCATCGTGCATGGCTTCTGGCAGCAACGGTAGCACGGCATCAGCAACGGTAGGCTGCACAATAGGTTATGCATGTATGGAATGAGTGCCTGTATCCGATACAAGATGCTAGTATCGGATACGTGGTGACTTAGGCAAAAGCCTCGGCGGATACGCCTGGGATACTGCTCGGATAAGTCGGGGCCAGGTCACGTGTCAGATATGTGCCGGCAGTGTTGGTGTCATGGTGAGAGAGCTGTCGGCAGGTTCCTTCGACAGCTTAGCCTCGCTAAGCCATGAATGCGCGCTGGCTCTCGGCAGGCTGCATGTCAGGTTGTGCGACAGTGCGAGTGTCAGGCTGTACGCTGCGCTGCGGCAGAGGCTGCAAGTCTCGAAGGCTGGCACTGCAGCCTATCAGCAGGGGTTGCTTCTCTTTGTGTCCGATACTTGATTTCTTCTCGGTTGATTGACCTTTGTGTCTTTGATTGAGCATAACTTCCTCCAGGAAATAGCTATTGATGCGATTCCAAATTCGGTGGAAACTAGACTCAGAGATATTTTTATGCATGTATGGTACGCCATCTAGTTTCAAGTGAGCTATTCTGGAAAAATTTTGGAAGTTGAGTGATGTGCCCGGGAAATTCCTGGAACTTACTGGATCCGAACTTGCATAGTAATTCTTGGCAGCTTCTTTAGCTCCGATTACTCTAACTCTTTCCATTGCTCAATCATCAATGTATATACTGCTCATAAGAGAAGAAAATTCCATCAAAAGCGACATGAAAGCTTTACAGATTCAACAAAACATTTAAGGACTCCGATTTTTAGCACTTAGTCAAATTTCTGTAAACTTCCGACTTTCAAGCATGATTTCATTACAACTCTACCAAAAGCTCATGACTCTATATAATGACTCGATCTTAAGTGATTAAGGGCTAAAAATATATAAATGTAGGCATAAACATATTAAGAACGTAGCATTTTGTGCTCTTATCACTGATTTGCCCAGTGCCCGCCATGGGGCTGTGTTAAGACACCACATGCTCTGTGCGGCCTTGCGGCCGTGGTTTTAGGTTGTGTTGCTGACTGGCCGCAGAGTTTGATTTTCAACCCCCTAGGTCACATGGATTCCGAGAGTTCCAGCGAGACCTTCGAACCGGCCCCTAGGCGACCGATAACAGACGACGACGAGTGGAAGGAAGACTGGGTTGCCGCCTCGTCCTCCGAACGGGATGCCATTACCCGCTCGGCCGGTGAGGTGTCATCATCTGGGTCTCTAGGGCCGGAGGATAAAATTGCTTGTGGTTTACCGGTGGGCGCACTGGGTGGGCCCAGCCCGCTTTTTCACAATTGTGGACAGGAATGACATCTTAGTCTGTGACGAACCCGAGCGCTCCTTAGATGTTGCGGAGATTGAGGCCTTTCGGGCAAAGTAGAAAATTCCCGATGAGGTGAAGCTCCGGGCTCTGAGTCCCAGTGAGTCGGCTTGTAACCCGGAGAAGACTTGGGTTGCCGTTCATGAGGACCAGTTCCGCCATGGATTCTCCCTCCCGCTGCCCAACTTTGTGCAGTACCTGCTTAGCGCGCTTAGGATATCACCGGCGCAGCTTCCTGGTAATCAGTGGAGGAAACTACTAAGCCTAGGTTGTCTTTATCACTTATGTGATATTAGTTATCCTACAGTGCACGAGTTTCGAGCTCTCTTCAGACTGACATACTCGAAGAAGAGGAAATCCCGGGGGTGCATTACATTTGCGGTCTGGGATTATAAGCCGATTATAACCTACCTGCATTCCTGGCTTGCTAAGGATTGGAGGAAGAAGGTGGTGATGGCGGGAAATGGCAAAAGAGGAGCCGAAAGTTCCATGTACCCGCCGCCTTCCTGCCTGCCGACTTGCAGTTGTTGTACAACTTGTATATGACAGATGCAAGTGGAGAGCTGCCCGAGCTGAAGAAGCAGGTGGTAGTTCTAACGAGCGCCCGGAACTCCCTGGAGATGGAGAAGTCCAAGCTCCAGCGGGAGAAGGCCCGGCTGGAGGAGAGGGCCAGGAAGCAGGTGGCCAAGCTCGAGGACCAGGTCAGGACTCTCGAGGAGGAGAAAAAGGGCCTGGAGGATGAGAGGGCCGAGCTGGAAGCTAAGGTGGAGGAGCTCCAGCAGCAATCAGTGGTGGCCGCTACCTCTACCCGCGGGGCGGTTGATGGGGATGAACCGGAGCTGTACCAGCGGTTTGTTGAGAAGTATCACCAAAGTAGCGAGCTTCTTGCACTCCTAGAACAAATTAGAAAAGCGGAGATCACAGATGCCTTCGACGAATGGAAGGAGAAAGGTTATCTTGATACCACTAAGCCGCGGGCTGATGCTGGAGAAGGTCATCCGGGAGAGGACGAAGATTCTTACCTGGGAAGAGGCGGCGGAGGAGACCGCTGCAGAGGGGGTTGCTACAGAGGAAGGGGGGGAGGCGCATGGCTGCTTAGTTTAGACTTGTTCCTTTGTTGTTGTTTTTTTTTTTTTGCCTGTTTCGACTTGTTCTCGATTTGATTGTCAGTGGTTTGCCTCTGAACTTGCTTGAAAACAAAATTGGAATATATATGACTTCTGATATTACACCGGCTGAACCGTTGGAATGCCTAGCTAATTATGTTGGAAAAATTAGCACTTCACTCTTGGGCTGAAAGGTTGTTGTGCCACTGGACTCGTCACCGGAGCCTGAACTAGGGAGGACACTGGGCTTGAGCGGGCAATTAGGATTTCACCCGGTCATACGAGCCTTGGTGCAATAGGATAGAGGATCGAGGGGGGGGGGGGGGGGGGGGGGTGGGGCTATGTGACCGGCACTCGGCGTAGAAGGCTCCGGAGTTACAATGAGTGCCAAGTATCTGGGCGCGTTTTCCGAGCCTGGCCCCATGCAGTCTCTATCTGTTGGACTCTTATTGATATCGTTGCAACTGACCACTGCGAATGAATTCCTCCACCGTTGTTTTTAGGGCAATGCAATCTTTGTCCGGTGGGTGGCATCGTCATGGTAGGAGCAGTATTTACCGGTCTGCGCCCTGGTCAGGTTCCCCTTTGGGTGCTTCCTCTTTGGTGGCGGGGGAATTGTGTTCCCGTTCTCATATAGGATATCCTCGTAGAAAGAAGTTAAAGTGGTGAAGACTTCTTGTCGCCCTACTGGCATAATGGCCAGGGGGCGCTCTTGTGCAGGTTGGTAGGGTACGCTCTTGTGGGTGTTTTTAGGGCCCACATGTTGGTATGGACAACCATCCCTGGAGTATGTCAACTTCAGTGACTTTCGGGTACCCGACTTTCCGGATTTCAATACCAGATGGGAGAAAGGTCTGGGCCGCTCGTTGAACCGCGCACTTTCATGTGGTCTCGCAACCCTCTACTAGTTGGCCTCTATCTGGGCCTTCATATCTGACACTAAGTCAAATAGTATTTGGAGTGCCCGCGCGGTTGGACTCATGGCTTCGTCCTCGAACGAAGCGCTTACCCGCTGAAGAATCGAGGCGCTCTTTGGTAGCCCCATATCGCCTGAGGACCCTGCTCCCGTCAAGCCAACGCCTTTTCCTCCTGACGATTGCCCCACCTCTAGGGGTGGGAACGTTTTTGGCGGTGGTGTAAATGCCTTTGTTAGAGCGGCATTGCCCTGCTGTCCTCTTTCCAAGGCAGCCGCCAGTGCGGCATTCACCGTTTCCATTTCTTGATACCGGGTGTTTGCTTCTGCTCTGTCCCGGTCACTCTCTGCCCGCAACTGGTTGACTTCCACTCTCATCTGTTCCACTTCTCCCACCATATCAAACTAGTTGGGGCTGGAAGCATCGTCCCGGCCGCTATCGCTGGCCAGTCTATCCTTCCCTCTGCTCGGGTCATCGGGGGAAGTAGGTGCGGGTTCCGGGTTTTAAATTTGGTGGGTTTCTTCCGGGCTCCCTCCATCGGCTTCTAATCCTGATCCTCCTGCCATACTATTCAGACGTGACTTTCACGTAAATCTTTCCACAGACGGCGTCAATTATTTCTGTCTGAATCCGGAGACTCACAGAAACTAATGGATCTTGGTGTAATTCCTTCCTAGAAATCCTGCTAACAAAGAAATATCGGGCTAGCCGGTCTATTTCTCTCTGATGCCTAAGTCAGTATAGTAGGGATAAGCTGATGACTTAAGCGATAATGAGTAGTTGAAGTATTGATTACCTCTTAATGAGGGTAGTTGGGGCTCATATATAGGCGGCCGGGTGTGAGGGCTGACCTCACCCTTCGATGTGGGACTGGCCCTCTTCTGCATACATTATGGGGTTGTTCTGATCCCCTGTTTAGCGGGCTGACGCCCCTGGTCCCCGGGCCCTAGTCACAAGTATGACATGCTAGATCGCGGGTCCGGACGTCCGTGATTCGCCCCCGAGCCCTGGGCCGGGTCCGGGAGCCATGGTAGCGGGTTTGGGGCCTGGGTGATGTGAGCCTCGCGGCTCACACAAATAATAAACCCTATAATCGTTAATAGTATAGACATAAGTAGGGATCGTTCTAAGCCGGGGATTAAGTGTACCTGAAATATGAGAATGTTAGCACAGATATATACATATTCACACATTGAAACGTCAAAGGGGGATTAAGATGAGGTTCGACAGCAAGGGCTGCCCTCTAAACTAGACACGAAATAAAATCATAAAGCTACTACTTACACGTTGATCATCATCTTTCACGCAGCACATAGCACAAAAACACATAAGAAATCATGCAAGAATCGAGGCAGTAATAGTTCAAGTTTCTTAGACTCTATTCAATTCCGATTTTAATTAGGCCTCAACGGTTATGTAATCGTTACTAGACTTCTCAAACATTTAGAAAACACGCAACGTCGAATCGTAAAATTATACTAATCATGTTTAAAAACACTCAACGTCGAAGACAAACACAAAGAGTAATTAAGCACGAAAGTCTTTTAAATCGGAAACATGTCTTTAGGTATGGCGTCACTAATCCTATTAACATGCAAGTTTCTATGAATTATGGTAACCTTTTTTTTTAAACAACCTAGAATTAAGTTTGCTCAACGCCTAACTCGATCCTATGTTATTTATGGTGAATGAAATCGCAACCTACATAAGTGTCATGGCCATGGCATCATGTAAACATTGATTTTTGTGCACGAATTCATGAAACTAATCGAATAAAACCTAAAAACACATGAACATGCTACTGCCCTAATCTAATGCACGAATTCAAGCATGTAATTGTTTGAAAAATTCATCACATAAATCACAATAAAATCGCAACTCATATTCATTATACAACACCAAACGAAAACAAAGTATTTTTATAACAACTATTGTGACTAAACCAAAAATAAAGATACAAGCCATAGGGATGGATCACACTTTAGAAACCTTGGAGAGCTTCGTCTTGGTGTGGTGGATGATGCTCGGCAGAAAGTTAGGGTAAGGTACGGGTTTTTGATGGAAGGTGGTGGTATTGGGAAGGCTTGTGTGTTTGCTTTTGGCTTAGAACTTTGGAGAACCTTTGGTAGAGTTTTAGGGCTAGTGCTTTGCAAAAGATGTGACCGTTTTCTTCATGGTGCCGGCCTCTATTTATAGGAGAAGGGAAAGGCTGATTTGGGAGAGTTTTCCTTGCTCAAAATGGGATAGAAATCCTCTTGTAATAATGTTTCCCAATCCGATATGGTAATCCGATATGGTTTAGGTTATTCTATCCCTTTTCAAATAAGGAACTCCATGCTTGGCCAGCCTAGGGTTTACTCCTCACATGCTTAATCACTTTTTCTTCTTCTTTGAAGCCCTAAGACACGGCTGAGGTACATGCAACCCATTCGGGTGCAGTCCTTGTCAGTATTGGATACTAGTGAGGCTAATCTGAGTGGCGAGCAGTGGCGAGACTGGCGAGGCAAGCGAGGCTGATCTGCTGGCAAGTATATTGGCGAGGCGAGTTTAGGCTTCTAGCGAGCCTGTGGGCTAAGCTGATTTTCTTCCTTCTTCTCGGGAAATCTGACCTTTGCGTCTTCAATTGAGCATAACTTCCTCCTCATTGCTCTGATTTCTGTGATTCCAAATCCCAGAGAAACTAGACTCATAGGGCTTTCCAATGGTGTATGGCACAGTTTCTGATTATAAGTGATGCGTCATACAGAAATTCTGGAAGTCAAGACACAGTCCCAGAAAAATCCTGGTAGTCCCTGGTGATCTTTGTTCAAACTGCCAAGTTGCAGCCATCTTTTGGGTGACTTCCCGAACTCCGATTGATCTGAAATTTTGACACAATACACTTTAACTTGCCAACTTTATGCATACCAAATTTCATCGAATTTGGAAAAGGATAATTCGTTTTAACACAAGTCTTAAAATCACAAAAAAAAACATATTTTGCATTATTTCCTCAGATTTCTATACTTGGTCATTTTTCTGACAATTAAGCACATTTTTCCAAAACTCTACCAAAATGATACCAAACTATATTATGACTCTATCTTACTCTAAATAGACTAACAAAGCACAAATAAGGGATAATAACACATTAATATCGTCGCACATTGTGCTCCTATCAACTACCCCACACTTATCTTTTGCTAGTCTCTTAGCAAAACTAAATAAAACTAAGAGTCTAAGAAACTTAAACTATTGTTGCCCCGATTCTTGCAAGATTTCTTATGTGTTTTTGTGTGTTTTTGTGCTATGTGTTGCGTGAAAGATGATGATCAATATGTATATAGTAGCTTAGAGATTTATTTTCGTGTTTAGGTATTTTAGGAATAGCCTTGGGCTGCCGATCTCTATCATCCCCAATGTAACGTTTTGCATGTGTATATGTATGTATTTTTGTCTAACATTCTCATATTTCAGGTACCCCTAATCTCCGGTTTAGAACAATCCTTACTTATGTCTATACTACTAACGATTGTAGGGTTTATTATTTGTGTGTGCTCCTATCACTGGGTAGCCTCTCTCTGGCTACTGTCAACACCCCTTGTTCTAGTTTGATCGATCACATGTACATAGTAGTGTTAGAATTAGATTAGAAGTAGTTAGTAGAATTAGACTAGAAAACTAGCTCTTAAGCCCCTTCGATTTTGTAAAATGTAATTCATTGTATATATGAATGTTGTTGCATAATTAGTGTAAATCTCCCTCAATTCCCGACCTAAAACGATACCCTACTTACCATACTACGCCAATAGGGTTTTAAATTATTAAAATTCATATATGTGACATCGACCAAGACTAGAAACAGGCACGGAACTAGAAGGGGGCTAGGTTGTGTTGCAGCCCTCCTCATTTTTTTGGAAACAAACTGAAGCATAAAGGTTTCATATACAATTAAGCTAGAAAACACCTATCATCTTCCCAATCTGGCAATCTCTTCCCATTGGTCAGTTCTAATTACAACCTAATATAGTACTTAACTAAGAAAATGACTTTAAATAAAAGAAATTTGGTTTAAATTTCATTACGAGTATGCCCTCAAAATTAATTTCAAAGTGCAGCCCATCCGGTTTTTCATTTCTAGTTCCGTCCCTGACCAGAAAGATCAAGGTGACTAAAGTTTAAAAAACTCTAAGCATGCTAGCTAGTAAGGATATTCAAGACAATATAAAAGACAGAGGATATAGCATTTACCAAGCACCGTATACGAATATCAAACTAAGATGAACGAAATGCACAACTTTAGGAACCAAGTAGTGGGGATTTAAAGTTCAAACAATCAAATTTCATCCTACGTATTGAAGGAATATATGATGGCTATATATGATGAAATCCAATTGTAGTCAGACTTAGGCTGCATATGAGACATTTTTTTACTTAAGTATGCAATAGTATGTTTCTTTATATGTTGATTTACTTATTCTCAACATGTATGGCATGCTTATTGCTTAATTCAAATATGTACGTTCTGATCCTAGGGCCTGACTTTGTGCTTGCTTCTCAACAAATGTGCTTGTTCCTCCCCCATTTCGCCATTCTTTTCCTCTGAACTTTTGTGCTATATTATTTGGTGATTTCTGAATTAAATGCACTTTTTTTTTTTTTTTGAATCATATGGATCACTGTCTTCTGTATACAAGACTTCCACTTTAAGCTTTGCTAATGTTGTGATTTTTCAAATTTAGGCACACATGTATTTGTTATTAGGATAGGCACGACGATGAAAATAATTGTTTTGGTTGTTTAGTTTGCACAGTGGATTGTAGATGAGATATCTTCTCCGGAGCTCCTCGTCCTCTCTCCCGATTCCGATTCAGATACTGAGGAGGATAGTAGCATAATCGATGAACTGATTGAAACCATCTTCAGTATTGTAGTAACATTCTTCGAATATGCTCGTATTTAGGTATCTCCACTCTTTCTCATTTTGTAATCGTGTTATTCTTTTTTAGAATTGAACGTTGGTTTATGTATATTCTTTTTTACCCGATTTTTATATTCTTTACTTTCAGGCCGAGATGTATTTTAGGGAATATGGCTATGGCGTCGTTCATGACGTCTGGGATGACGGCGACGACGCTTGGGATGCCAATGACGACGATTGATTGACTCATAAATAATATTCCGTTGTTCAAATAATATTCATGTGTTCAAAAACTGAGCTAGTTCTATAATTGGTACATAACTATCATGTGTTTTGTAGTTATTTTGTCTAATTAAGAGTTTTTTAAATTTGAGCCACCTTGATTTTTCTGAGTCAGTTGCTTAGAATAATTTCATAAGGCAAATTGCATTAATTAATAGAGATTGAGAAAAATTGTTGAAACTTGAACCACAAAATGAAAAGTTAGGAGTAGTAAATGATTAATGCGAAAGCCAAGGGGCTAACACGAGAAATGTACGGACTCAGATCCTCTCCTAACTTGGTCAAACCTAACTTTTGCCTAACCCACTATAGTACCCGTTCGATCTGATCAATGGATAGGATTAGGCCATTTGCTTTTGCTTCTCTTCTGTGACTCGGGCTCTGGTTTAGATCAGAGACTCTGTCTCTGCTTCTCTCTTTTTCTTCTTCTTCTTCTTCTTCTTCACTTAGTTCTGAGTTTCTCTTTTCAAATCCTTGTCCAGCAACTTCACCTCCATTCTCTCATACTTCTCTTTACATTCTTCTTCTGCTTCTCATCCCTCTCCTCATCTTTTACGATCTAAAACCACTTCCTTACTCTGTTCTCTCTCTCTCTCTCTCTCTTCTTCTTCTTCTCTCACCTACCATGGCAGCTGTTTGTCCAAAACCCCAGAAAAACAAAACCACTGGCTTTCCAAAGAACAAAACCACCGGCCTTCCACCACCTAAGAGGGGAAAAATCAAGGCTCGAATTTTCGGAAGCTTAGTCAACGCAGTGGTCTCCATGGTCAAACCTGGAGATCAGGCTTAAAATCTAATCCTATCCATTGATCAGATCGAACGGGTACTATAGTGGGTTAGGCAAAAGTTAGGTTTGACCAAGTTAGGAGAGGATCTGAGTCCGAAATGTACGCACTCGTAGACAAATCTGCATATCTAATAACTCTAAGCATGATAGGTTTTCCCATAGACATTGGAAGACCAGAAAGATTGAGGTGACTCAAGTTTTAAAAATTCTAATCATACTGGTAAGGATATTCAAGACAATTTAAAGACAAAGAATATAGCATTTACTAAGCACTGTATACGGGTATCAAAATAAGATGAACGAAACACACAACTTTTAGAACCAGGTGGTGGGGATTGAAAGCTCAAGCAATCAAGTTTCATCCTACATTTTGAAAGAACATGATGTGACTATATATATATATATATATATTTAGGGAAATGAATGACTTTATTGATCAAAGATCATTACAATCAACAAATATAAGTTCCTCCACATGCGGAAGGGGAGTAATAAACTCAACTATATATATCACATAAAACAAGTTTAGCTCCTTCAGCAAGAGTATGAGCAACTTTTTATGCGTTACATGTTGAAGCCTAGCACCTGAGGCCGTTTGTAACAAATCTTGAAGGTCTTTGATTAAGAATCCCATGTATGTAAAATCAAAATAAGTACATGCTATTGCATAAACGATATCATGGCAATCAGACTCAACTACTAATATAACTAAATTGTGTTTTACTGCACATTCCAGTCCAGAAAGTAGTGTTAGTAACTCTGCATATTGTGCCGAATGGGTGACAGTGTGTTGAAAGTTGAAACCCACTTACAGAGTTACAGATTTAAACTCCATTCTTGTTCGTTTTCGTTGCTTAGTTTGCAGAGCGACAATGTATTTCGAGTGTCAACTTCACAAAAACTTTTCTGGCCACTAATACTTAACTCTAATAGGTGTCAGCAATCCAAACCTGGATTGAGATTTCATATTGTAGGTTCTTACTAATTTTACTACCAGTTGAGTTTTTTTTTTAATTAATTTTTTAATAATAAATTTTTCAGAGACAATATTAAAATTCATAATTTTCGTTTACTAATCAATTCCCAACCCTAAAACCCGCCGAACCGGGCTCAAAATATTTACCGCCACCAAAACCAACTGCAAAAGCAAAAGGAAACCAGAGAGAGTGTGCAGCAAAACGCAAAGGCAGCAAGGATGAACCGGTTGAGCTTGGATCAGGTGCTCAAGGACAACAACACTCGCGACCCCAACTCCATTTCCTCTCTCGTCCTCACTCACCGCGCTCTCTCCGATGTACGACTCGTCGTCTTCTCTCCCCCCTTTCTCGAATTTCTCTCCATTCTGATATACATAGTTTTGGTACAAATGGCTAGGTTTCGTGCTTGAGCGAGCTCAAGAACTTGGAGCGGCTCGATCTCAGCTCCAACACCCTCACTTCTCTCGAGGTAATTACTCGTCAAAACGCCTCATCTTTGTTTCTGTTGCGTAGTTTGTGAAGATTGTGAATCTAAATGTGTGTGAAATTCAGGGGTTGAAGTCATGCGTCAATTTGAAGTGGCTAAGCGTTTCTCAGAATAAACTGCAAAGCCTGAAAGGAATTGAAGGACTTACTAAGCTCACTGTAAGTACTCTACATTTCCTTTTTGTGCTTTTTGTTTTTCAATGAACAACTTGATGTTATTACCAGTAGTGGATTATGTAGCCTGTACTAGTTTACGATGCTCATCTGATTGTCAGTTTATGAAATTTTAAACTGGAGCTGTTTGTGGGTTGGCTTCTCTAGGCTTGTGTAATCGTCAAGATTAGAATGTAGAGAGGAAACTTATCAAACCAGTATCCACTATGGTGTCAAGTTTGCTTCTGCCGCCGTTTGTTAAAATTACCAATGTAAAAGCAATGCTGCATGGTACATGCCGTTTTGCATACAAGAGTGAGTATCCAGGGCCCCAGTTCTCATGGGTCTTTCCTTCAAAAGTATATCTTGTTATGGCTTGAACTGGTTTTGTTCCTGATATGTTTTTGAATGGAAGGTTCATGAGTGCTGCGGTTGTGGAAGAATTTTAAGAAGGAAGAATGTGTTTGGTTGGGAAGTTGGATGGTATTATAGTTAAAGGAGGGTCGGGAAAATTTATAAGTTTAAATTAATACATCAAATCAGTCTCTTCAGAACCATATTTTTGGCTTTGATAGGCTTTGAGTGGGAAATTCGTGAAGTGAGTGATATATAGGACTAAGGACACTCTCATTCTTGTGACTGTAAATTGCATTGCAGCATTGAAAATTTACATCACTGTGTACTTGGTGTGTACGTTGTCAAGGTTAGTCTGGTGAATTGGCAGCAAATCAAATATCTGCAACTAATGTCAAGTTTCCCACATCTTCGTTTCCCACATCTTCGTTTCCCTTAATGTAAATGATTTGATATCCTATGTGTCTGAGTCTTACAAGTACAGTCAGAAAAGAAAAGAAAAAAAAATTCATTTAAATGTGCCTATGCAAGAAGTGTGTCTCAACCCTCCGGCCTACTTTATGTGGTTGTCAAAAGTTCCATATATAATCAACATCCACAGTCATCTACATTCTTCCCGGTTTATGAGAAGGATCAGTTTGCAACTGACAATAAGGGTTTGTTCAGGAGTGCTTCCGTAGGAAACTTTCTCAGAAGCACATAGAACTTCTCATCAAAGTCGAAGTGCTTCTTGCGTAATCACTTGGATGTGCCTCCTGAGAAAGCACCTGATAACTTCTCCAAGAAGCACTGCAAGTGCTATAGAGTGAAAGCACTTTTTACTCCTCCCATGCTTTAAAAAAAAATCACTTGTGTTTATTAAATCTTCTCTTGTGGAAACCAAAAGCACTGCAAAACAGACTCTAAAGACTTGCAGACACTTTAAAATGTGTATGGATAGACATGAGAAGTTTTATTGAACAAAGAAATTTGTGACTATAATCATATCAATAGACTAGATGGTATTTTTAGAAATGTCTGTTTTGAGTCCGGAAAAAGATCATGAGTTTTCCCAGGCTTGGTTTGCATGTCTAGGGAACAAAATGGAGAGCTGGGGTCTATATTCAGGACATTATAGTATTGAGTGCTTTTTCAATGTCTTCGGATCAATGCTTTACTGTTTGTATAATGGGCTACGGCTTCTGCTGTTTTTATGGATCTGTTAACGGCTGTGAATTGAGGCTGGCTTCTTTTTCTGGATCTTGTCACCTTCTTGAATGGTTCTCTTCATTTCAAATAAATCATTGATTTTTTCCTGAAAAGGAAAAGATATTAACCAAAATAGTTAGAACTCTCAGACAAAAAAAAAAAAAAAACCAAATAATAAACAGCTCTTAGCTGTTGTGTTTTGGCTCGTTGATGCAATCTGGAGCGTAGGATTTAATAGTCAAATCCAGGTTTAGAAAGGAAAGATAGCGCGCAGCTTTTCTATAAGTTTTAGGAAAGTATATCTTTCAAGATTCTATTAAGATTTGTGCTAGGTTTAGGAATCCTAAACCATATTGTATCAGCAACCCCCTATTCAGTATAAATAGGAGCTGCTGGGGATTTTCTAGGGTTAAGACATACAGAAAACCTAGAGAGAGAGCCAAGTGTGATAGAGAGATAAGAACTAGACAGGGAGAGAGTTTTAGGTTCTGCAATAAGTACTTGTAACACCTAAATTCTTCATAGTGCTGGTGAATCTCTCAAGAGGGATCACTAAGTGGACGTAGGTCAAAGTTTAGACCGAACCACTATAAAACTGCTGTGTTTTCTGTTTTCTGCGTTCATCTTATTTTGATGTGCCTATATTGCTAAGTACTGAGTAAAGATCTTAAGGTGCTTACCGCAATAAGTGGTATCAGAGCTTGGTTTAGGGTACTTTGCAATGGTAAACAGCAAGGGCGGAGTTGAAGACGTGAGACCCTCTATAAAGCTATTTAATGGCAAGGACAACTTCACGCGTTGGCAGAGGAAGATGAAGAACATCCTGATCCAGCATAAGGTTTATGGAGCTCTATCAGCAAAGCCTACAGCCATGAATGATGCGGATTGGGGGGAGAAGTGTGAGATAGCAAAGAGCTGCATTGAGCTACATCTATCGGATAATGTCATGCTTCACATCAGAGAGAAGATGACAGCGAAGGAGGCGTGGGACAAGCTTGAAAGCATTTATATGGGTAAATCCATTAGCAACAAGTTGCTCTTGAAGGAACAGCTCTTTGGTCTCAAGATGGAGGAAGGAGATGATCTTAATGATCATATATCCAAGTTTCAGAACTGTATAATAAACTTGGAGAAGGTTGGATCAAAGATGGATGATGAAGACACGGCTGTTATGCTATTGCAGTCACTGCCACCATCATTCAAGCACTTCAAAACCACCATGCTATTCAACAATGAGACCATCACACTTGCTAAAGTGTGTGAAAACCTGGAATCATATGTCAAGATGCAAAGAGAAGAAGATAACTCTCAAGCAAGAGGACTTTATGTCAGAGGCAAGGAAAGAGGAAGGTCTAAGAATAGAGGAGGTGGATTTGAAGAAAGAGGCAGGTCTAAATCCAAGGGAAAAGGCAAAGAAAAGAAGAATGGTTGTTTCGTGTGTGGTTCACCTGACCACTGGAAAAGAAATTGCAAACAATGGAAGGAGAAGAAGTCGCAGATGCTTGGAGAACACTCTCAGTCAGCCAATGTCGTTATTGGAGATAATAGCGATGATGGAGAGCTTCTCGCAATCTCAACCAGACATTGGACCTTGGACACAGCCTGCACATTCCATATGTGTGCACACAGAGATTGGTTCGACACATATGAAGAGAGGGACACCGGATCAGTTTTGATGGGGAACGATTCACCAAGTAGAATCATGGGAATTGGCACAGTAAAGATCACCATGTATGATGGAATTGTCAGAACGCTGGGAAGAGTCAGACATATTCCACATTTGAGCAGAAACCTAATTTCTCTAAGTCTTTTGGATAGAGAGGGATTGTGGCATAAAGGTAACAATGGAGTGCTCAAAGTTGGAAAGGGTCAGTTGGTCTACATGAAGGGTGTATTACAACTAGATAACATGTATAAACTCACGGGTTCTACAGTAGTAGGTGGAGCAGCAGTTTGTACAGAAGAAGACAAGACTGAGCTTTGGCATAAAAGGCTGGGGCACATGAGTCAAAGAGGGTTGCAAGAATTACACAGGAAGAATCAGCTAGAAGGTGTAATGAGCTGCAATCTTGAATTCTGCAAGTATTGCACACTCGGAAAACAAACCAAGGTGTCATTCAATATAGGCAGCGGTGAGAACAAATCCAAAGGAATATACATACAGATGTATGGGGACCTGTATCAACAAAGTCGATGGGTGGAGCGAGATATTTTGTCTCCTACATAGATGATTATTCGAGGAAGGTTTGGGTATACTTTATGAAGACTAAAGATGAGGTTTTCCCCAAGTTCAAGGAGTGGAAGGCTGAAGTCGAGAACCAAACAGGCAGAAAAATCAAAGTGTTGAGAAGCGACAATGGAGGTGAATACAGGGATAATCGGTTCCTACAGCTGTGCAAGGATGAAGGCATCACAAGGCACTTTACTGTTAAGAAGACTCCCCAACAAAACGGTGTTGCAGAGAGAATGAACAGAACTCTCTTGGACAAAGAAAGAAGCATCAGATTTCATGCAGGGTTGCCTGAAGAGTTTTGGGCAGAATCGCTTAACCACGCATGTTATCTGGTTAATCGATCACCTTCTAGGGCTATTAACTTCAAGTGTGCAGAGGAGGTGTGGTCTGGAAAGCCTGTTGATTATTCCAACTTAAGAGTGTTTGGTTGCAGTGCTTATGCACACATTCCCAAGGATGAAAGAACCAAGCTGGAACCTAAGTCACTTGAATGCGTGTTTATCGGCTTCCAGAAAGGAGTCAAAGATTATAGTATGGGATATAGTCAACGAGAAAAAGGTGATCAGCAGAGATGTTGTTTTTGATGAGAAGACTATGCCATTTAACGAAGAAGCTAATAGTAAGAAGGAGAAGACGACTGTTGATGAAGAAGAAGCAATCGAGATTTCATTAACTAAACGATCAGTAGAAGATTCTCACGCTCAGGTGGAGCAAATTGAGCAAGTAGGGAATGATCAAGTAGTTATTGAAGAACCAGAGCAGCAACAACAGCAACCAGTTAGAGCTCATGTGGAGCAGTCCCCACAAAGGGGTCAAAATCCTCCTAACCCACAAGCACCTGAGCCAGTAAGAAGAGTCATAGCACTTGGCAAACCAAAGAGGAATCCAAGAAAGGTACAGCGGTATGGATTCGAACCAGAAGAAGAAGTGAGTCATGCTCTGACCATAAGTCGAGGAGATCCAACTACTTATCAAGAAGCTATAGAAAGCGCAGAAAGGGAAGGTTGGATTGGTGCTATGGCTGAAGAGATGGAATCTTTGCATAAGAATTCCGTGTGGGAGTTGGTTCCTAAACGCAAAGAAAGAAAACTTGTTGGCTGCAAGTGGGTGTTTAGGAAGAAAGAAGGAATACATGATGATGATGCCATAAAATACAAAGCACGTTTGGTGGCAAAGGGGTATTCGCAGAAAGAAGGAGTGGATTATGACGAGATTTTCTCTCCAGTCGTCAAACACACTTCAATACGGCTGTTGATGTCTATGGCAGCTCAGTATGATATGGAGATTGAGCAGATGGATGTAAAGACTGCGTTTCTTCATGGGGACCTCGAAGAAGACATTTATATGTCGCAGCCAGAGGGTTTTGTTGAAACAGGGAAAGAAAATCTGGTTTGTCGGCTAAAGAAGTCTCTATATGGACTTAAGCAATCGCCAAGGCAGTGGTACAAGCGTTTCGACACATATATGCTGAAAATAGGCTACACAAGATGCCAATATGATTGCTGCGTCTACTACCATGTATTCGAAGATGGGGAAGTAATTCTACTACTGTTGTATGTAGATGACATGCTAATTGCATGTAGGGATATGTCGCAGATTCAGAAACTTAAGAAGAAGTTGGGAGCTGAATTTGACATGAAGGATCTTGGAGCTGCACAGAAGATTCTTGGAATTGAAATAAGGAGGGACAGAAACACAGGCAAAATATGGCTGTCACAAGAGAAGTATATTATGAAGGTACTTGAACGCTTCAACATGGATGAAGCTAAAGTTGTTTCTATCCCATTAGCTGCACACTTTCAGTTGAGTGCAGAGCAAAGGCCATCAAATCAAAAGGAGATTGATGCGATGAAGAATGTTCCATATGCAAGTGCAGTAGGTTGTCTCATGTATGCAATGATTTGCACAAGACCAGATTTAGCTCAAGCATTGAGCGTTGTCTCTAAGTACATGTCAAATCCGGGTAAGCGCCATTGGGAAGCAGTGAAGTGGATTTTAAGGTACTTAAAGAAGACCATGCAGCTTAGGATCAAGTTTGAAAGAAGACAAGGAGAAGCATGTGTGGCTGGTTTTGTGGACTCAGATTTTGCAGGAGACTTGGATAGAAGAAGGTCCACAACAGGTTATGTTTTCACTTGTGGTGGAGGACCGGTGAGCTGGAAAGCAACTCTTCAAGCAGTTACAGCTCTTTCTACTACTGAGGCAGAGTATATGGCATTAACAGAAGCTTCAAAGGAAGGTATTTGGGTGAATGGGCTGGCAGGTCAGTTAGGTATTCACCAAGAAGGTGTGGTAGTGAAGTGTGACAGTCAAAGTGCCATACACTTGGCAAAGAATCAGGTATTTCATGCAAGGACGAAGCACATTGACGTTCGCTATCACAGGATCAGAGATTGGGTAGAAGCTGGAGTTATCATTGTGGAGAAGGTCCACACAAATGACAATGCAACTGATTGTCTAACGAAGCCAGTTTCTGCAGAGAAGTTCAAGCGCTGCTTGAACTTGCTCAGTGTCACAGCTTGCTAAGTTGTGATGGAGCACCTTCTCACTTGAGGTGCGATGAGGCAGAAAGTATCCTGCCAAGGTGAAGGCTCTTGGAGGTTTGTTCGGGGTTACTTCAAGAGGTTCAAGACATCCTGAAGGTTGCAGCAATCAGATTGGTATCAACTCACCAAGGTGGAGATTGTTGTGTTTTGGCTCGTTGATGCAATCTGGAGCGTAGGATTTAATAGTCAAATCCAGGTTTAGAAAGGAAAGATAGCGCGCAGCTTTTCTATAAGTTTTAGGAAAGTATATCATTCAAGATTCTATTAAGATTTGTGCTAGGTTTAGGAATCCTAAACCATATTGTATCAGCAACCCCCTATTCAGTATAAATAGGAGCTGCTGGGGATTTTCTAGGGTTAAGACATACAGAAAACCTAGAGAGAGAGCCAAGTGTGATAGAGAGATAAGAACTAGACAGGGAGAGAGTTTTAGGTTCTGCAATAAGTACTTGTAACACCTAAATTCTTCATAGTGCTGGTGAATCTCTCAAGAGGGATCACTAAGTGGACGTAGGTCAAAGTTTAGACCAAACCACTATAAAACTGCTATGTTTTCTGTTTTCTGCGTTCATCTTATTTTGCTGTGCCTATATTGCTAAGTACTGAGTAAAGATCTTAAGGTGCTTACCGCAATATTAGCATCTGCCAATCTTACATTTTCTGGGAGCAGTATAAGGTGCTCCCCTGATAGAAGAGCTTCTTACCTTTCTATTTGTCTGCTTCCTTGAAATACTATTTTGGGTAGATCTTAACCTGCACCTGCACCTGCATATTTTTCTCAATGCCCATTTGATTATTTAAGTTGCTTTGTCCCTTATTTAATTTCTGTAATTACTAAATCCAAATTGCCTTTTACAGTCACTTTTTCATTTTTGTAAATCAGGTGTTGAATGCAGCCAAGAATAAGCTTACAGTGATGGATGAGGTCAAGTCTGTTAGGAGTTTGCGCGCATTAATTTTAAATGGTAAGCTTTTATTTGAACCGAATGAGAGTAATCGTTTGACTTTCCTTCTCCCAGTTTTTCATCCGTGAAAATAAGATCATAATGGAAATGAGATACAGGAATGAGTAGTCAACAATTATTATGGATAATTACAAAAAATAAGAAACTAGTAGTATGAGTGCAAGTATTGTGAAACCATAAGAGGGGGATCTTAAAGGGGATACCTAGGTCCCATTAGAATAGTAAGGCAAATTAGAGGACTCTAATCATAGTTTGTTTTTCCACACCAATACCATATTTTCTGCTGTTAAAAGTTGTGTTGAGTTTATCTCACGTATAATGAGAATACTAGGTATGCATTGTGAGTTGCCAGTCCTTTGATTCTAGAAAATGCCATGAGGTATACATACCATCATTTAGGGTTTAGTGTTTTGAACAATTGCTCATTCAATTCCTCAAATTTATCCTTTTGAATGGAGAAAGGTTAAGATTGGGAACCACAGCTGTCATGATTCGACACAGAGATGTACACATAATTCATACAACCTTGCAGTATGATAATTCGTAACACTCCTACTCAAAGCTAAACATGATTTAAGTTCTTCTTTTCATTACACACTCTTATGAAAATTCAAGGCCAATACATGTATGCTAAAAATAGATTTGCAGATGATCTTCTAGACTGAACCATGTATGCATTCTGTTGGTTCAGCATCTGAAGGAGGATGATAGTTACATTTTTATACCTTTCTATACCATTCTCTTATAGCTTATGCTTATGAGGCCAGTGGTTATCTAGCAAAACTACCCATCTCAGCATTTTGACATGGTAATATGTTTTGAGTGTCCCTCAGTGATTTCTCGTTGACATGATCAACTTTAGGGATGGAAAATACAGAAGCATTGAACTTTATTATTGATTTGAGAGTGTGTACGTACATAGTAATTAATTTTTCAAAATTAAAGAACCTTAGGTATTGATATATATTTTAGAATTGCCCCTACAGAAGAGTATCATGCTCTATTCAAAAGACACGGCCCAAAAATTCACAGGCAATTATAGAAGTTGTGTATGCCTCAACTCTAGTTTGCATGGAACATCTGACAAGTTCTGTTGCTTTAAGATTACTAATACTCAGTTGGTGTGTTATGGATACACTAGTGGCTCATGCCCCTGAGGTTTGGAATTATTTTTTCTTGTTCGTTTCGCTACGCTTGGAATATTCTTTTATGGTGGCCAATACTACTAACTTGCTAATTTGATCTGCCTATCCATTTTGCATTAGCTCGGTCATATATCCTCTATTTCTGTTTCTGCTCATATTTTCAGAACTGCTACTAACTTGTTTTGATTTCTTGTTTTGTAGACAATGAGATTGCTTCAATTTGCAGACTTGAACAACTGAAAGAGTTGAACACTCTTGGTATGACATCTAGGTCTAATTTATTGTTTCATGAATTATATTAATGGAGTTGTAGATTCAATTGTGATCCAACTTGTAGTTTTCCTCTGTTTTCATTGTACTACTGTGTTTGTTTGTTTTTATTTATTTATTAAATTTAGTTGAGGTTGTTAGTAATTTAGTGGAACCTCAATGGTTTATTTTTTTAATTTTTTTTTTCTTCTTAAAAGCAGGATCTAAGGGTTTCACACCTACCCCCTTGTCGTGACTCGAACCCTATACCTAATAACCTACTTCCTAGGTAGTAACTATGTAGGAAAAGTTGCTGTGATTGGCTTGGAAGTCTTCCAATCTTTTCCCCTTTGACTTCTTAAAAGAGAGAAAGGTCTTTGATTAAGTAGCTATACTAGTGCCAATCCCTTGTGACCATGGTAAAATGTTGTCCGCCAAATACTTGTACTCAAATGATCCTTTCAAAGACTCCTTCATAATTTGTCTAGGGCCACATGAGGGACGCAGGAGCTTGGCTTTACCTGGGGGACTACAGTATAATTTGGTTGGGGTACCGAGAAGTGTGCTTAGTTTGCTTTTGTTAGTACTTATGAATCCATTTGAGGATAAGATTCTGGCAAGGTCCAAAATATATACTGACACTGTTTCTCCATATGTTTTAGCATTGAAACAGAATAGAATATTTATTTGGGCTTTATTTTTTTTACTCTGCAGTTCTTTCTAAAAATCCGATTCGTGAAATTGGTGATTCTCTGATGAATGTCAAATCTATCACAAAGGTAAGCATCTTTCTGGTGGTTGAATGTCTTTGGTTGTACTTTTACTTGAGTCCTCAAATTTTACTTTTCTTCAAGCTTTCTCTTTCTCACTGCCAACTCCGGAGTATAGAGTCTTCTCTCAAGTCATGTGTTGAACTGAAAGAGCTCCGGCTCGCTCACAATGCTATTGAGGTTTGTTCTGATTTTATGTGCCTGTTGAAAAACATTCTGTGTAAAATGTAAATTGTAAAGCTGCTTTGTTGTAATTTTTCTTAGTCATTGCATTTACTCATTTTGCTAGCTTACTATTCTAATTACTGGCTTCCAACTGTTTTTAGTGACAATCACATGTTTATCTTTTCACTTTTTTGTTGAAGCTTAGTTTGTTCATTATGTAATTACGTTAGATGTAAATATGTTTTGTTCAGGGTCTCCCTGCTGAGTTGGCTCAGAATAAGAGACTCCAGAATCTGGATCTGGGGAATAATGTGATCACCAGATGGTCTGAACTTAAGGTTTGATGCAGAGGAAACTGAGGCTTTTGTTTCTATAATTTTTTTCTTTGTTTGGAACAAATTTCTTACCACGGTTATTCTTATATTCTGAGTTAGGTGCTTGATTCCTTGGTCAATCTGAAGAATCTTAATCTCCAAGGAAACCCTGTTGCTGAAAAGGATAAATTAGCAAAGAAGGTAATAGTCAATTTGTTGCCTTTCCTAAAAAAGGACTCAGGTGATTCCAGTTTGTAACACATTCTCATGAAAACAATATTTCTGTAGATTAAAAAGATGTTGCCAAATCTGCATGTTTTCAATGCAAGACCGATAGATAAATACACCAAGAATGAGAAGGGTGCCCGGGTTGATGCAGTTGTTGAAGAAGAGCAAAAGCATATAGACTCAAAACATCAAGGCGGTGGAACTAAGGATAGTAATCTTGATAATGCAAGAGAATTGGATATGAAGAGGAAACGGAATAGGGAAAAAGCGAATGAGAATGTCTCGGACCAGGGTGTTTTGGTCCAGCAGGATGAAGGAGGGGATAGCATCAAGAAAAAGAAGAGTCGTCAAGATGTAAATGAAGATTTTAGTGATTTTGAAGATGCTGCTGATTTGGAGGAATCAAAGGGAAAGAAGCTGAAAAAGAAAGGCCATAAAGACGAAGATACCAAGGTTAAAAAGAAACTCGATAAGACCAAGCAGCAAAGTGAACTTGATATTATTGATGATGCAGACACTCCATTTTTGGAGCTCTTTTCTGATGACAAAGTGGTAGATGCTGAGGATGATGGCAGACAAAGTAAAGTTAAGAACAAGGCTAGTCACGACACAAAATTATCGAGTGGCGTGGTAACCATCACTTCAAGTAAACCTAAGAAGCGGAGCACAGGTTCTACTCTACCACTGCTGCCAGTAGATGAAATTGGAGCTGGCGGTCCATCAACATGGGACTGATTAATAATCATGGGGAGGATGCTAAGCAACTCTGGTTAGTGGTATGTAAAATTTTGGTTCACGTATTAACTTGCTCCATGTCAAGAAGCTAGGATATGGATCAGGATACTGGATTGTAGGTAAAAACTGAAAACCATGTAGGTATGTGCGAAAAGTTTTAACCATTGGTAAGCAGACTAAGATCGACTATTATTTGGCTGTTATTCTGTGGCAAGAATGAGATTTTGTTTGATTGAGTAAGCAATAAGATATTGTGGCCTAAGTTTCCAGGAACCCAGTTTGTTGAAGACCATATCTTGTCTCTTAGTTGTGCTGATTATTAGTTTGATTGACTAATTAGTTAATGTATACCTGGAACTGACCATGTTAGGGTTCTTTCAATCTTTCAGGTCAACATTGGAGATTGCTAATCTTTTGATTGCCTTTGAATCCAAGTATGAAATCGCTAGTCACCATTTTTTTTCTTCTCAGAGGATTAAGAAATGGGATTCTCTGACCTTTTTGGTGTCTAAGATTATAAAGTACTGTTAAGTAGCAGCAGAGTTTGGTGGCGAGTGCGACTTTCTATGGTTCTACATGTGGATACTTTGAGGCAGTTCACATTGTTTAGCCAAACCAGACAAAATCATGGTCAGAGACTCAGAGTGTTAATCTAGTTATAAACGTGTTAGGCATGCTAACCTATTTTATTTTTCTTATTGCTTTGCTCGATAGCATATAACACTTTCATAATCACAGTTAAGTTGGTCACTCAAAACTAAGTTAACAAAAACTAGTAAGAAAGCATATACTTATTATGGGGAAATGATAATATATTAACATAGAAGATTATAGAGCAAAGCTACACTTATGGATAGGGCTGGGCATGGGACGGGATTCACTTGATCCCGATCCTGTCCCGTGAGATTTTAAAAGGGAAGGGATGGGGTGAGACGGGATTAGACTTTTTGAAAAGTGGTCCCGTTAGGCCCGTATCCCGTACGGGACCGAGACGGGACCGGGACCAAAACGGGGATCCCGTCGCCGACGGCTTCTTCTGTGAGTCCGCCTTCTCCTTGCACCAACACCGCTACCTCAGCCGCCTCCTCTCGGAAGCTCAGGTATCATAAAAAACCTTGTCCCGAGTATATGCAAAAAAAAAAGCAGCTTTATGAAGGAATAAACCCATTGGAAGCTGCTGTCTTTGGCGCAGCACTAGAGGGATATGTAGCCTCAGGAGTTCATGATCCCTTCGAATCCATGTATCTGCTATCTATTCAGGTCACACCTCTTTCAATCGGAATTCGAGCGGATAGAAACAACGTGGTGCCGATCATACCTAGAAACACCAGAATACCAACACAAAGAGAGATGTTATTCACAACGGCTCATGATAATCAAGTGTAGGCACTTATAATTGTTTATGAAGACGTGAAGGCAACAAGCTGGAAGAAAATCATTTGCTGGGATACTTCAAGGGGATTCCTCCAGCCCCCAAAGGAGTTCCACAAATACGAGTAATGACGGACAACGATACTTCGAATATTCTGAGAGTTATGGCTGCTGTGTTAATGCCAGGTTCTCATCTTCCAATAAGTCCTGTCCTAGACGTGAGAATGCCAACAGTTGATGATGGTCACGCCTGGTGCACGGAAGCCTTGTACAGAACATATGATGCTACTCTAGACTTGGTATCGGTGAAGAGGATTTAGTTACTAAGATAAGAAATGCAGCTGAATAAATTTGTAACGAGTAGTACGAGCTGTTGTTTTGTATGTATCATTGTTCTCTGTTTGCAGACTTTCCTGTGAATTTGGTGTAATAAAGGAAGAAACTGTCTGACATAGAGATTGAGAATGTGAAGAAATTGATCAAACGGTTGAATTTTTTTTCAGTTTTTATGATATCAATTGAGATCAAGTCAAAAAAAAAATATATATATATATATATAATAATTATTATTTTAATTTTATATTTAATATGGGACGGGACGCAACATGATTCATTTAACTGATCCCGATCTAGTTCCGTTGTTTTAATTAAAACGGGATCGGGACGGGACGGGATATGTATTTTTCAAACATAAATCTCGTCTGGTCCCGGTAAATTTAAGGACGGGATCGAAATTTCAGGACCAAATGCCCAGCCCTACTTATGGATGTTAAGAAAACGTCATAGGTTAAGTAGATGAGTCGTGGCTTGATTAGTTAAGTAGTTTAATTAATAATGATGAAATCCGACCGGCTGGTAAAAAAGATACTCTACCGGATACGTAAACACATTGAAACTAGGGTATAATTTGTAATGTCGCTATCAAAAGTCCCCTTAAAAGGTCAGGTTGGACTGATTGACTGATCCATAGATGCTGCTACTGTATTTGAGAGGATCAACTATGGTTGCCCTAAACTCTCCTCTATTTAGTGTGTCTTTGTTTTTTATTCCTATTCTTATATGTTAAAAAAAATAGTAAATTACAATCAAGACTTGAGGCATATGCAATCTTGATTGCGGCCTTGACATAGAAGCATGTAAAAAAGTCAGAGATGAGGGCAACTACTCTCTATCCATATGATAATTCGATGCCATATATTCACTTTGATGGAACCCCACTTTGATACCTGACTGAAACAAATTCATCAATTCGAAGACAAAACGATCAATAACCAACAAATATCCACGTCGATTGGACGAAATTTAAACACGATCACGTGATTCACGTCGATCTTGATCATCGCTGCCATTTCATTTCCAAATTGGTAGGCTACTACTTGTACGTCCTATCAGCCGCCACAATTTCTCAATCTATGCCCTTATCTGACTTTGATAATTCTCATGTCCATCTCTCCAAAGTGGTGCTAGGGCAAAATGTCATGGTCCCATGAAAGGGAAATTCAAATAACTCGATTATGATTAAATTGAAAAATGGTAGTCATTAGTCATGACACAACGTTCTATTTATGTGTATGCTTCACTTATTTTTTATCTGTGTCAGCATGTACATAATTTGCTAAAAACCTATATGTAAATGTGTTTGTGGTTTATCAATAGCACTCTAGAGCTCAATGGTAAGTTTCATAATACGATGTTCACCACCTTTTAAACTAAGATTTTGGTCACATATCGACATTTCCCCGTTCAATATATAGTTTCCTATGAGTATATCACTTATGAAAATTTTCAGCTAAATTGGTTATCGTTGGGTACTACAGTATATCAAATTAATGGACGAACTGAATTTTTTCAACTTGAACCGTTCGTCTTTATAATTAGTTTATCATCATTATGAACACCCAAATGATAAGCGATTTGGTTGAAAATTTTCATAAGTGTCTACTTATAGGAAACTATATATTGAACGGTGGAGATGGTCGTATGTGGCCAAAATTTTAGTTTAAAGGGTGGTGAGCATCGTATTATGAAGCTCGCCATTGAGCTCTAGAGGGCTACGTACTTTTTGGTTTGTTATTACATAAATATTGTCTCATCTTAAGTGTTGAGTGATCTCGATACAATTGGAAGTAAGTTGCCTACCAATTATTAGAAATTTGTCATTTTAATGTGGTGAGATCTTCACTCCAATTTTCAGTCTAAGAGCATTTTTAGCAATACTAGCCATATTTTAGTTAAATTTTAGCCAAAATGGTTAGCCATTTTAGAACTACGTCTGTATAAGTTCCCTCTATTTTAGTTTGATTTGAATTAAAAATATTTATTAAATGAATAAAAAATGGTTTAAATGTATATATAAATTATATAAAGAATTTATTAAATTTAAATGTTTTAACTTTTAGTTATCACGCTCTCTAAATTTGGTTATCGAGATAGCTAAAAGTTAACATAGAGTTATAATAAAGAGCTTGATATAACTATTATTTTTCGCAAAAATTAAAATAGCTAAAGAATTATAATAGAGTATTGTTTCCGTTCAAACCCGTAGGCCTGATAGAAACTGGTGGATCTTGGTGTGATTTCCTCCTGCGAACCCTGCTAACTAAGGGAAATACGGGGTGGGCCGGTCTTCTCCTCTCTGATGCCTAGGTTAGTATCGTTGGGACTGTTTCTGCCCCAACCCGTAGGCCTAGTGAAAACTGATGAATTTAGATGTGATCTCCTCCTGCAAACCTGCTAACTAAGGGGAATACCGGGCGGGCCGGTCTTCTCCTCTCCGATGCCTAAGTTAGTACAGTTGGGATGAATAGATAACTTAAGCCAGAGTGATAAGCAGTTGGAGAGATCAGTTACCTATTAAAGAGGGTAGTTGAGGCCCTTATATAGGTGGTCGGGCATGAGGTCTGGTCTTACTCTTCGATGTGGGACTGGTTTCCTTCTGTTCGCACACAAAAGGGCAGCTCTGGTGGCCTCTTCGACAGGCTAGCGTCCCCGGTCCCCGGACCCCTGGTCACAAGGTAGACTGCTGGATCTCGGGTCCGGGTGCTGGTGATTCTGCTCCGAGCCTCAGTCCGGCCTCATACGTACTGGCTGCGGGTCTGTGGGCCTGTGTAGCCCCTCTGTGGCTACTGTCAACAAGTCCCCCAAGTTTCCGGTCAAGTGCAATCTTGAATGGGGACTTAATATGTCTCGCTCCTGTCCCGCAGACCCGTAGGGTTACCGACCCGACGGTACCCAGTCCCCCAAGTCCGCATTGAAGATTTGGCATGACCGGGCGTTCGGGCAGAGAAGGTGTGGTGATGTGAGTACCTATTAAAGATGACGTGCGACAGTTATGAGTATACTTGCAATACTGATGGTATTGTGTTCAAGTGTTGTCGTGCCATGAGTATGGAACGGAGTGAAACCCGGACAAGTGCATGGGATGACAATGTAGCGTTGAGATCCGCCATGCAAGAGATGTGGAGCGGGGTGAAACCCGGACAAGTGCATGGGATGACAATGTAGCGTTGAGATCCGCCATGCAAGAGATATGGAGCAGGGTGAAACCCGGACGAGTGCATGGGATGATGATGTGGCGTTGAGATCCGCCATGCAATAGATATGGAGCGGGGTGAAACCCGGACGAGTGCATGGGATGATGATGTGGCGTTGAGATCCGCCATGCAATAAATATGGAGCGGGGTGAAACCCGGACGAGTGCATGGGATGTTGGAACGAGTCCCCCAAGTTCCCAAAGTAAAATTGCTGCCAACGGTGGGGCAGGCCGGGAGTAACCCGGTGGCTCGGCCCAGCTTGTGTTGGAATAAGTGTGGGGTAACGTGCCTGCGGGGAGATTTGTTCTGTGTTAGAGAAACAATCTGCCCGGTGGGGTGGCGTGGAGATAACAAGTCTCGCCTTGGATCCCCATATTTATCACAGTTCAATGTGATGCAGGGTTTTTAGCCTGCTGGAAAAGTTTGCATGTGTTAGATGTAAACTCTCCCGGGTTTATAAAGCCCATGTGTTTGAAGCCTTGAGTTGTTGTTGGCTTGTCCCTGCCCGCAGGGGCGAAGGAAAGTGACTAAACCGGTGGAATGCCTTGGAGCCGGTTGAATGTCACATAACCGGTGGAATGCCATGGAGCCGGTTGAATGCTACATAACCGGTGGAATGCCATGGAGCCGGTTGGATACTACATAACCGGTGGAATGCCATGGAGCCGGTTGAATGTTACCTAACCGGTGAGATGCCATGTAGCCGGTTGGATACTACATAACCGGTGAGATGCCTTGGAGCCGGTTGGATACTACATAACCGGTGGACTGCCTTGGAGCCGGTTGGATACTACATAACCGGTGAGATGCCTTGGAGCAGGTTGGATACTACATAACCGGTGAGATGCCTTGGAACCGGTTGGATACTACATAACCGGTGGGATGCCTTGTAGCCGGTTGGATACTACATAACCGGTGGACTGCCTTGGAGCCCTTGGGGAAGTGGGGGGGCTTGACGCCTCGGTTCCCGGTCCTATCTCCCTTAACTGCCGCTTGTAGGCGGAACAAGTGGCTGGCATGCATTTAAGGAGGAAGCCCATCAGTCCAATCAGTTATGATGGCGTAGGAATGTTATCGATGCAGGGACACGTGTCAGTAGGGAGCGATTTGAGATTGAGGGCCTGGATTCGCAGGCGTTTGACTTGCCCCGATTGAGTATTTGGGCGGATTACAGGGGTACATAGGGCATCAGACCCGTCTATAAAAAGGCCTCCTTTGTCTTCATTATTTCTGTTTTGCTCTTGGCCTAGAGAAAAGAAGAGAAGGTTGGAGAGGAATCCGGCGAAAGTTCTGTGGATGTACCTCGCGCTATCCGTGCTTCAAGCGTTCTGGTTCTTTGCCTACCATTGCTCGGTGTTTTCGTAGGACTGACTTTCCTCGGTTGTGCATAGTAATCGGTAAGTCTTGCTTTCTTTGCTTCGTGTTTTTTTCTTTTTGGTTGGCGTTTTGTGCCGGGGGGGGTGGGGGGTGGGTGCTCTGTCGCCGACTGTGAGTCATTTTGAGCGGGGCGTCTGCGGCAAACTTGGGGAGCAGCCGTAAAGGACGCTGTTCTAGCTTATTGCTGACCAGCGGTGGGGTTTTGTTTTCTTCCCCTTAGGTTAAATGGCTTCTGCGAGCTCTTATGGGGCTTCCGAATCGGCCGACAGGCGTCCCGTGGTGGACGATGAGGAGAGATTGGAGGATTGGCTCAGTTCGGATTCCCCGGAGTGCAAAGCCGCTGACCGTTCCCGGAGCGGGGTCTCGTCTTCCGGGTCTCTGGGTTATGAGGGCATCCTGCACGGGGTGCGCTTTCCTAGTACTCCGCCCGTGAGCTACACTATCGGGAGTGGGAAAAAGGTTGTAGTGTGCGATGAACCGGAGGGTACTATGAGCCCTGCAAAGATTGCCGCCTTCTGGGAGACGTGGAATATCCCTGATGAGGTGGCGTTATGGCCGCTGAATCTCGGAGAATCGGCCTGTAGCCCGGAGGCGGGTTGGGTTGCTGTACACGGAGACGACCAGGGTTCACCACGGGTTCACCACGAATTTCACCACGGGTTCTCCCTCCCGCTGCCAAACTTCGTGCAGTATATGCTTAGCGCTCTGCAAGTGTCTCCCGCGCAGCTTCTCGAGAACTAGTGGAGGCAGCTGCTGAGCCTTGGTTGTCTGTACGAGCTGTCCAGGATGAGCATGCCAATGGTGAACGAGTTCCGGGCACTGTACAGACTGTCCTTCTCGAAGAAGAAAGGGTGCCGGGGTTGTCTGACCTTTAGCGCCCGACACTTCCAGCCTATCATCACCCACCTGCCTTCCTGGGTGGACAATAACTGGAGGACGAAGGTGGTGATGGCGGGTGGGAAGTGGCAGAAAAGGAGCAGGATGTACCGGGTTCCTGGTGCCTTCCAGCCCCTTGGCGACCAATCGTTCGTACTGTCCGAGTTGGAGCGGGACAGGATTATGACGATACTCGGGTGCTGGGACGATTTTGAGCGAAGCTCCTACAACTTCATACCGTGGGAGGTGTTAGAGTACTGCTGTCTTGGGCGGGATCCCGGTGCCTAGCAGAGTTTTAGTGGCGGCGTTTCTATTGACCGAGTTGATACTAACGCTTTGTTTGTTCTGCAGGTCCATCTTCCCGGACGGTCGTTAGACCCGGTAATACACTATCCATAGACCGTGAAGACCTTGTCTCGAGTTTGAAGGAGAAACGGGAGGCCGTTTCACGGACCTCGGTGGATGAGGAGTCCGGTCGGCTTACCGTTCATGCCGAACCGAGGGCCTTGGACGTTGAGGACGACGCCTATATCCTAAGGCGTGTGAAGACTCACCCCGCTGCGTCCAAGGCGGGACCCGGAAAGGGCAAGACCACCGGGGGGCCACCAAAGGTTCCTGGTGGGACGAACAGGATTCCGCACCGACCGGGATCGGTCCCGCTTGTCACCAGGGTTTCTCAGACAGGCGCACAATCTTCTTCACCGGACGGCCTGGGTGAGAAGAGGCGGAGGATCATGGACGTCCCTCCCTCCGCGCTGGTGACGCTGACCGGCCGGTCGTCTGGTGCAAACTTGGCGAAACAGCTCAAGGTGTCCAGCGGTGCGATGAGTTCCGCTGGGGACAAGGCCGCTGCTGCCTCAAACTCTGCCAGTCAGCAGAGTAGCCCCGCTCCTGCGGAGGAACAGAGGGGAGGTCAGGAGAGTCCCTTCGTCCGGAGTCTGGCGGCAGATGTGGCTGGCCTTGGTCTGGATAGGCCTGGGTTCGCTGGAGCCTTGTCGGGGGAGAACCGCCAGAAGAGCAAGGAGTCAGTCCTCCGAGTAAGAATTGCTTGGTGCCATGGCACTGCTCATAACTTCTGCCGAGTCTCGTTACTTTTGTTGTTTGCTTAATTGGCTCTCTATTGTTCTGTAGCTATTGTACAATCTGTACCAGCCGGACCCGAGTGAGGAGCTGTTAGAGCTGAAGAGGCAAGTGGCCGCTCTGACAGGAGCCCGTGAGCGCCTGGAAGTTGAGAAGTCCAGGCTTGAGCGGGAGAAGGTCAGGCTGGAGGAGAGGGCCAAGAAACAGGTGGCCAAACTAGAAGGCCAGGTCCGGAGTCTCGAGGAGGAGAAGGAGCGGGCTGAGGAGGAGAGGGCCGAGCTGGAGGCCAGATGAGCTCCAGGTGGGAGCTGTCGCTGTGCGTGCCGCCGCCGCTGCTGCGGCTGGAGAAGAGGACCCAGAGCTTTTCCAGCGGGTTGTTCTCAAATATCACGATAGTGAGCAGTTTCTTGAGCTCCTGGAAAAGGCTAGGGAGTCGGGTATCGCCGATGCCTACGTGGAGCGAGAAGAGAAGAGGTACCTGGATACCTCTCGAATGCCGAAGGCGGGGGCCGATGACGATACCCATGGGCAGCTGGCAGAAGAGGAGCAGCCGGAAGGGGAAGGCGGGCCTCGACCATCTGCACCCGCTGGAGAGGATGCGGTGGCTTCATCTGGGGAAACTGGAGGGATGCCCGCTGAGGGGGGAGACGCAGCTCCTTAAGATTTTTGTTTTGCTATCTTTTTTGTAAATCTGCTGGAACAGTTTTTTTTGTTTGTTTGTATTATGCCCTTTTGGATGTACGTTTTTGCTCCGGTGGGATTCCTTGGATTTCTCTTAAAATAGTTGGCATACATATCTTATAATGTTGCGGTTGTTGAACCGTTGATATGCCAAACTAACTGCTTGGAATTTCTGGCACCTAACCCTTCACCGGGTCCGGGCGTGCTTACCAGCCCTGGCCCTGCTCTCGGTTGGGATCTGCTCTCCTTTCCCCTATATACCGCTGAAGCTGACCGCTGAAGCTGACCGCTGTTAATCAAACCCTCCACCACTGTCTTGAGGGCGAAACAACTGTTCGTCTGATGGGTAGCTTCATCGTGATAGGAGCAGTACTTGCCTGTTCGCGCCTAGGTAAGTTTCCCCTTTGGGTACTTGCTCCTCGGCGGTGGGGGAATGATGTTCCCGTTTCGTGCAAGATGTCCTCGTATGAAGAGGTTAGAGTGGTGAAGACCTCTTGACGTTCTGCTGGCATGATCGCCAGGGGGCGTTCTTGCCGGTACTGCGCTGGCTTGTGCTCGCCCTGGAGTTTGTCATGATAGGGTTTCTGCTGCTGTTAGTTTCCCCAATTTCTGCCGGGTCTGCTTGGTTGGGCGCCTCGGTTCTCGCTCCGCTGGCTGGTCTTGTTTTCTCGGCCGGTCGGGGGATGCTCCTCCCGCTTTCTCTTCAACAGGTGTTGCCCATACGTTTCATGATCCGCCTGAGCATGCCTGATGGCCATCGCCATTAGCTCGTCATACCCCTGCGGGAGTTCCACCCGTACGGCATAGGAAAATTTTCCTGGCCGAAGCCCCTGTTCGAACGCCATCTCGGCGATACCCTTGTCGAGGTTCCGAACCCTGGTCGTCGCCGTTTGCCAGCGGTTGACAACCGTCCTTAGCTCCTCGCCAGGTGCCTGTCTGCAGTTGAAGAGGATGGTTGATGTCTGGGATCCTTTGACCTGGAGGATGAAGCAGCCTACAAACCGGTCGGCCAGTTGCTCAAACGCCTCGATGGAGTTTGCCGGGAGCTCATAGAACCAGCTGAGCGCCTCTCCAGATAGGGTTTCCTAGAATATGTTGCAGCACACTGCATCGGAATAGCCCTTGGCGCACGTTTGGGACTGGAAACTATCCAAATGTTGGTATGGGCAGCCGGATCCTGAGTATGTGAGTTTTAGGGATTTCTGGTTACCAGACCTCCCCGATTCCAGAACCCGGTGCGAGAAGGGGCCCATGCGTTCATTGAATCGCGCGCCTTCCATCGGCCGCGCCGCCCTTCTCTCGTTGGCCTCCATTTGGGCCTTTAGATCCGACACAGAGTCGGTAAGTACATGTAATGCCCGTGCGGTCGGGGTGACGACTTCATCCTCGAATGAAACGTGCGACTGCGGGGGTACTAGCGTGCTCATTGGCAAAACCGCGCCGCCCGGGGACTCCGCCCTCCTGCGGTCGCTAGACCTTCCTCCCGATGACTGTCCCGCCTCAAGGCGCTGAGGTTGGCCTGGCGCGGGTGTAATTGCCCTTGCCATAGCGGCGTTGCGCTGCTGTCCTCTTTCCAGGGCATACACCAGGGCAGCGTTCACCGTCTCCATTTCCTCATACCGAGCATTGGATTTTGCTCTATCCCGGTCGCTCTCCGCGGGCAGGCGACCGACTTCTGCCCTCATCGCCCGTATCTCCCTCGCCATATTGTGCCGGTCGGGCTGTACGTGGTGTCCCGGTCGCTGTCACCGAGCAGACTCTCCTCTTTGTCGCTCGGATCATCCGAGAATGTCAGTGAAAAGCCCCGGTGCGTCAGTTGGTCGCCTTCCGCCGGGCCTTTCCCGCGCGCGCTATCGTTATGTGCCCCTGACGTGCTGTTCGGCCTCCCATAGCTGCCACCGTCCTGGGTGCCCTGGTCGCTGTGCTGCTCCCGTATAGCGACCGGGGTGGAGATGAGCACTTGCTCTGGTGCAACCCGCTGACCCTCCGTCGTATTTCTTTCCTGGCCCGCTTCTGAGCTTTCTGCCATTTGGTGATGCTTACGTGACTTTTATACAAGTTTCCCACAGACGGCGCCAATTGTTTCTGCACCAACCCGTAGGCCTAGTGGAAACTGATGAATCTAGATGTGATCTCCTCCTGCAAACCTGCTAACTAAGGGGAATACCGAGCGGGCCGGTCTTCTCCTCTCTGATGTCTAAGTTAGTACAGTTGGGATGAATAGATAACTTAAGCACGTGTGATAAGCAGTTGGAGAGATCAATTACCTATTAAAGAGGGTAGTTGAGACCCTTATATAGGTGGTCGGGCGTGAGGTCTGGCCTTACTCTTCGATGTGGGACTGATTTCCTTATGTTCGCACACAAAAGGACAGCTCTGGTGGCCCGTTCGGCAGGCTGGCGCCCCCGTGTCACCGGGCCCCTGGTCACAAGGTAGACTGCTGGACCTCGGGTCCGGGTGCTGGTGATCCTGCTCCGGGCCTTAGTCCGGCCCCGGACGTACTGGCTGCGGGTCTGTGGGCCTGTGTAGCCCCTCTGTGGCTACTGTCAACAGGGACAAATGGATAACTTAAGCGGGAATAATAAGTAGTTGGAGAGTTTAGTTACCTATTAATGAGGGTAGTTGAGGCCCTTAATCCCTTATATAGGTGGTCGAGTGTGAGGTCTGGTCTTACTCTTCGATGTGGGACTGATTTCCTTCTGCTCGTACACAAAGGGGCAACTTTGGTGGTCTGTTCGGCCGGCTGGCGTCCCCGGACCCCGGGCCCCTGGCCTCAAGGTAGACTGCTGGAGCTCGGGTCCGGGTGCTAGCGATCCTGCTCCGGGCCCCAGTCTGGGCCCGGGCGTACTAGTTGCGGGTCTGTGGGCCTGGGTAGCCCCTCTGTGGTTACTGTCAACAAGTCCCCCAAGTTCTCGGTCAAGTGCAATCTTGAATGGGGACTTAATATGTCTTGCTCTGCTGGCCCGCAGACCCGCAGAGTTACCGACTCAACGGTGCCCAGTCCCCCAAGTTCGTGTTGAAGATTGGGCTTGGCCGGGCGTTCGAGCAGAAAGGCTATTTATGATGGTTCGTGGTGATGCGAGTACCTATTAATGATGACGTGCGACAGTTATGAGTATGTGTTGTAATGATGGTGGTGTTGTGCTTAAGTCTCGCCATGCCATGCATGTGGAACGGGGTGAAACTGGATGAGTGCATGGGATGATAATATGGCGTTGAAATCCGCCATGCCATGAGTATGGAACGGGGTGAACCCAGACGAGTGCATGGGATGATAATGTGGCGTTGAAATCCGCCATGCCATGCGTATAGAACGGGGTGAACCCGGACGAGTTCATGGGATGATAATGTGGCGTTGAAATCCGCCATGCCATGAGTATGGAACGGGGTGAACCCGGACGAGTGCATGGGATGATAATGTGGCGTTGAAATCCGCCATGCCATGTGCCGCAAGGACTCGACCGGTGGACTGCCATGTCGGAACGAGTCCCCTAGTGAAAATTACTACCAACGGTGGCACAGGCCAGGGAATACCCTGGTGGGGTGTTTAGGCCATGTTATAGCACCAACCCACACCTGATGATTCGTCCCAGCTTGTGTTGGAATAAGCGTGGGGTATTGTGCAGGGTTGCGAGTCTGCGGGGAGACATGTTGGGTGCGACCCAACAGGTTCACCGGTGGGATGTTGCGGCCGTGTTTAAGAACCGGTCAACACCCTTTTTCTCAGCCGGAACGTTATAGGCGTGAGGCTGTGTGCAGGGTTTCTAGCCTGCGGGGAGATTTGTTCTGTGTGAGAGAAACAATCTGCCCAGTGGGGTGGCCCGGCCATTTGTTCCCCATAATTTCACAGCTTGGTGTGATGCAGGGTTTCTAGCCTGCTGGAAGAATTTACCTGTGTTAGAGGTAAAATCTCCCGAGTTTATAAAGCCCATGTGTTTGAAGCTAAATATGCTCAAAGATTGGTGGCTTGCTACGTTATAGCCTCATCATCGTAAATACTGATATTTGACCACTAATTAGTTGCAAATTGGGCATCATTTTCTCTTCCTAAACAAAACAAAGAACCTTTTTGGGTATCCTTTTTGGGGGGGGGTGGGTTAAATTTTCTTCTCATTGTGGTTAATCCAACAATTACATTAGTTCTGACATTGTATCATATTAATTTTAGTTTTCCCTGTTGCTAATTTTATATGATCCACAATTTCTTTGTCTTTCCCTGATTTAGCCTCTGGTTTGCATGCAATCCACAATTAGTCTGTTGTCTGCTTTCATTGTGCAGACTTCATAGAACACATCCATATTCAAATTAAGACGTCAATCGAGTTTGTAGCTAGTCGTTATATAAGCTTCATCCAGTTAAGATATTTCTAGTAGTATATATGAATATAATATATAGATTAGCACTACATGCAGTATATTAGTCAATATGAATCAGATGTTAGCTAGATCGGTACGTGATTTTTACGTGTTAATGCTTAAAAAAAAAATCGTAATCATGTTCTTGATATGTAATTTGATCTCTCTTTTGTTATTAGATAGTGATCCTTGTGGTCAGATTGGCACTAATAAGCTTTATCTATAAACCAGCCACCCCAGATATCTATTTTACTTGTTCATATATGCTCGTCTTTTAGGCAACTCCAATAACAATGGTTTTGTTTTCTCATTGTATTATTTGTCCTATGATCATGACTTGGAAGCCGATTGAATCATATTTGTCCCTAGAACGAACTACTCTTTGGTATCTTTCTCCTCACAATATTAATTTGATTAATCACCGGCCTAAGCCGGGGATGTTTTAATTGGTGAACCATATACAAAGACATAGTAACCGACACATTTCTAATTTCCTTTGTTAATTTGACAGAGGTGGTAAATTGGCCTGTGCTTTGGCAGACGTCAATCTCATCATAAAATGCTTGTCTACGTTTTGCTCTACACACATAACTGAGTGCGTGGAGATGAACTTGGATGCTGTCGGCTCATACATAGTTTCAAATCTAGATTGAACATATTGTACCTGGGGTAAAGAACTGAGTTTTTAAAGTTGTAAAATATAATTTATAATTCTAGTAGTCAAAATAGTAATTTAGTCGTTAAAGTTAGAATTACGACTTTAAAAACTGAATTACCACTTTAATAATATTACAATTTTAATGACATTATGTAAAAATAAAAAAATTATAACTTTAAGAACTCAGTTACAACTTTGACGACTGATATAATATATTGAGTACTAATTTTACAACTTTATGACAAAATTAATGTACAGCTTGCCACACATTGTAATATATATTCCTAAGTATGTATTGTTATTTATTCTAAGAATTACTTAATCCTTATTATTTTAAGAATAATTACTTAATTATTACAAAGTTTTGTTTGCCTCATGTATAATAGTGATTATTGGTTTCTAATACTGCCGTATGGACTTGTGTACGTCTAAAATGACACAAATTGGCTGCAAGTAACCTTTTCTTTTCCCTTTGAATATATAGTACCACTGTACCACTATTACACCATGAACATAGAGCTCACTCATATATATTCGATCTAAATCCAACACCCGAGTTTGACTTCGACACCAAATCCAAACCCCATTTGACTCGGATCTTAAATTGGTCATCATCAAAACCAACGAGAAACACGCACCTCAGTTGCCCGCATAGCGACCGATGCTCAGCACCATTTGTGCCATAAAGAAAGTCGCTAACTATGAGATCCCGCATATAAATTTGTATGGGGATCTCATAGTTAGCAAAGAGTAGTAACATAATAGAATAATTACTTTTACATTGCGGAAGTGTTTCATTTCGTATAACTTCGATCACTCCCTTAGAAATACCACTAGTCCAGCAAACAACCGAAGCGACTACTTTTTGTCGTTGCTTCAGCTCCATATGTGTCGCTTCATTACCGAAGCGACAACAAGTCGTCGCTTGGATGTCGTCGCTTCAGTCTCGTCGCTTCGATTCCAAGCGACGAACATTGACGCAAACGTCGTCGCATCGATATTTTAAGCGACGAAACCAAAGTTCGTCACTCAAAAGCGAGCGACGAGTTTTGAGTCATCCCTTGGATTTTTATGCGCCGAATTTTGGGTCGTCGCTTACCATCTGTAGCGACCAACTTTGATTCTAAATTGGTCCCTTAATGTCATGTTACAGAGAAGAAAACATGGGATGAAAAAAAGGAAGCGACGAAGTTTGATCGTCGCTAAGATTTTGATGCGACGAATATTGGGAAATGTTCGTCGCTTTATGCAGAGTTACAGATTAGAAAAACAGGTTTCTGGTAAGTATTGAACCAATTTCAATATCGATCAAATAACACAAAACCTGCATTCAAATCACATATAACACACATCCAACATAACACAAACACACTACATATTATATATACGTAAATTTCATTCAAAGCTACAATATGTTACATAATTACTGTTGACAGTAGCCACAGAAGGGCTACAATAGGCCCACAGACCCGCAGCTAGTGTACCCGGGGCCGGCCCAGGGCCTGGGACCGGATCATCAGCACACGGACCCGGGGTCCAGCAGTCTACCTTACGACCAGGGGCTCGGGGACCGGGGGCGCCAGCATGCCAAAGAGGTCACCAGTGCTGCCCTTTGGTGTGCAAACAGAAGGAAGCCAGTCCCACATCGAAAAGTGAGGCCAGACCTCACGCCCGGCCACCTATATAAGGGCCTCAACTACCCTCATTAATAGGTAACTGATCTCTCCAACCGCTTATCATACGTGCTTAAGTTATCTATTCATCCCAACTGTACTAACTTAGGCATCGGAGAGGAGAAGACCGGCCCGCCCGGTATTCCCCTTAGTAAGCAGGTTTACAGGAGATCACGCTTGGATTCATCTGTCTCTACCAGGCCTACGAGTTTGTGCAGAAACAATTGGCGCCGTCTGTGGGAACCTTGGATAAAAACCACGTAAGCATTACCAATGGCAGAAAGCTCAGAAGAAGGCCAGGAAAGAAATGCCACCGAGAAGCAGCGTGTTGCACTAGGGCAAGCGCTCATCTCCACCCCGGTCGTCGCGCGAGAGCAGCGCAGCGACCAGGGCAACCAGGAAGACGGGAGCTGTGGGAGGCCAACCGGCACGCTGAGGCCATACCATGATAGCTCGCGCGGGAAAGGCCCGGCGAAGGACGACCAGCCAGCGCACCGGGGCTTTTCGCTGACGTTCTCGGACGATCCGAGCGACAGGGAGCAAAGCCCGCTCGGTGACAGTGACTGGGACACCACGTACAGCCCCGACCGGCACGATATGGCGGGGGAGATACGGGCGATGGCAGCGGAAGTCGGTCGCCTGTGCGAGGAGGGCGACCGGGATAGAGCAAAATCCAATGCCCGATATAAGGAAATGGAGGCGGTGAACGCTGTCCTGGTAGCCGCCCTGGAGAGAGGACAGCAGCGCAACGACGCTATGACCAGGGAACATGCACCTACGCCAGGCCGATCTCAGCGGTTTGAAGCGGGACAGTCATCGGGCGGAAGGCCCGGCCACCCCGAGCGAGCGGATTCCCCAGCCGACACGGTCCCGCCAAAGAGCACGCCGACGCCACGGCAACCACACGCTTCATTCGAGGATGAAGTCATGACCCCGACTGCACGGGCATTGTAGGTACTCACCGACACTGTGTCGGATCTGAAGGCCCAAATGGAGGCCAATGAGAGAAGGGCAGCGCGGCCGATGGAAGGCGCGCGATTCAATGAGCGCATGGGCCCTTTCTCGCACCGGGTTCTGGAATCAGGGAGGTCTGGTAACCAGAAATCCCTAAACCTCACGTACTCAGGATCCAGCTGCCCGTACCAGTATCTGGACAGTTTCCGATCCCAAACGTGCGCCAAGGGCTATTCCGATGCAGTATGCTGCAACATTTTCCAGGAAACCCTGTCTGGAGAGGCGCTCAGCTGGTTCTATGAGCTTCCGGCAAACTCCGGACATCGACCATCCTCTTCAACTGCATGCAGGCACCCGGCGAGGAGCTGAGGACCTTTGTCAACCGCTGGCAAACGGCGACGGCCGGGGTTCGGAACCTCGACAAGGGTATCGCCGAGATGGCGTTCAAACAAGGGCTCCGGCCGGGAAAATTTTCCTACGCCGTACGGGTGGAACTCCCGCAGGGGTATGACGAGTTAATGACGATGGCCATCAGGCATGCTCAGGCGGACCATGAAACGTACGGGCAGCACCTGCTGAAAAGAAAGCGGGACGAGCAGCAGGAGGACCACCCCCGGGAGGAGCACCCCCCTCCCAGCCAAGAAGACAAGGCCAGCTAGCGGAGCGAGAACCGGGGTGCCCGACCGAGCCGACCCAGTAGAAATTGGGGGCAACGGCAGCAGAGGCCCTATCATGACAAACCCCAGGGCGAGCACAAGCCGGCGCAGTACCGGCAAGAACGCCCCCTGGCAATCATGCCAGCAGAACGTCAAGAGGTCTTCACCACCCTAACCTCTTCATACGAGGACATCTTGCACGAGAACGGGAACATCATTCCCCCACCGCCCAGGAGAAAGTACCCAAAGGGAAAGCTTACCCCGGCGCAAACGGGCAAGTACTGCTTCTATCACAATGAAGCTACTCATTGGAGGGTTTGATTAGCAACGGTCAGCTCCAGCGGTATATAGGGGAAAGGAGAGCAGATCCCGACCGGGAGCAGGGCCAGGCCTGGTAGGCACGCCCGAACCTCCAAGCGGTTAGTTTGGCATATCATCGGTTCAACAGCTGTAACATCATGATATATGATAGGAGCACAATGTGCGACGATATTATATGCTTATGCCCTCGTTTATGCTTTGTTTAACCCTTATTTGTCTAAGATTGAGTCATAATTTAGTTTAGTGTTGTTTTGGTGAAAAATGGTTAAGAATCCGAAAAATGACTAAGTATGAGAAATCTGGAAAATAATGCAAAATATGTCTTTTTCGTGATTTTGAGATGAATGAAACTGTGATCTATCCTTGTCCGAATTCTTTGAAATTTGGCGTACTTAATATTCATTTACTAAGGAATGTTGTGTTAAAATTTCAGATCAATCGGAGTTCGGGAAGTCACCCAAAAGTTGGCTGCAAAACGGCAGTCCGAGCATTCCAATCCAGGGACTTCCAGGATTTTCCTGGGACTTTGATCCAACTTCGAAAAATCATTCCCGACGATTCACAAGGAATTTGATCTAGATATTTTATGGGGAGATGGCTATATGTGTCTAGTTTATCTGAGACTTGGAATCGCGTCAATTGGATCTCCGAGAAGGGAGATATGTCTGATTTACTGGAGCAAGGTCATTCCAGCCGAGTTGCTGCCGGTCTTGTGTTCTTGCGGGTTTGGGGCATTTTTCCATGGATCAAGCTCACCAAATGGAGTTGTCAAGCCTACACAAGAAGTTCATGAAGATATGCAGCCCAATCCAAGGAAGAAAATCAGAAAAAGAAGTTTCCTAGAAGAACCAAGAAAGGAAGGAACCAAAACCTTGTTGCACAAGGATTGCCTTTGCCGATTTGGACTAGGTTTTCTACCTAGGGTTTCTGCCGAATTTTCCTCTATATATAGCCATGTTTTCCTACAGAAAAATCATCTCATCTCAAGCATAAACACAAGGCCTAAACTCTACCAAAATTCACCAAAGATCCTAGACAAAAACCCTAAACCGAAAACCACCACCACCACCAACCAAGTTCCTGCCGACATACCTTACTGCCGTGCAGCCTCATCCCATCATCCACACATCGCCGGATCCACACCAAGTGAAGCTCTCAAGGTGTCTCAAAGTGTGATCCACTCCCTACTTCGGTTTAGTATTTTTGTCTAGTTATGTTTAAGTTTTGTCTATGAAACACTCATGAATTTTTGGTGATGATTTGTATGTCTATGTATGAATCAATTTTGGTTTTATAAATTGTGTGTTTTGCATGTTAATTTGTAATATGTGACTTGTAGATTTTTATGTTTGATAACTAGGACAATAGGTATGCTATGTTGTTTGAGAACTTAATTCGATTAGTAATCTAAGGTTAGGGCAATAAATCGACACACTAGTTTTGTTTTAAGCATTTGTTGTTTGACATGTAATTCTAAGTGCTAGGTTTCATGTGATAGAGTTCATGGTTGAGTCATACTCGTAGTTTTCTTAAATCATGTGCTCACTAGGTCTAAATACCTTAGAACTTGCAAGATAATAAGAGGATTGACAACCCTACTTGTTCGCTTGTCTTCGATTTGTGATTCATGTGCTTAATTGTTGGCCCAGTAAAATCGGTTAACACATACCTTAGGATTATACTCGTATTTAATCTTAAGACTCTAGTAATCAACGATTAGATGACCTCGTAGGCTCTAATTGGGATCGAAATTGGTTAGGGAAACAACATTCATACTTGTTCCTTACCTTCTTGCATATTAGTCTACATGTTAAAGAGTCCTTTGTGCTAAATGTTTTCTGAGAGATGATGATCACTTGTAAATATTAGTCTTAGGTTTTTAATTTTCTGTTTTTGTTTCTCTTATTGCCGTGTGTCGTCTAGGGCAGCTTAGTGCTACCGATCCTATCTCAATCCCCCTTGATTTCGTGTGAATATGTATATATGTATATAAGTGTGACAATTATGTGCATATATGTTTGTGAATATTTTTATTAACATTCTCATGTTTCAGGTACCCTTAATCCCCGGCTAGAACGATCCCTACTTATTCTATACTACTAACGATTGTAGGGTTATTATTGCTTGATGCTCGCTTAGGCGACACGTCAATATATGCCAACTATTTTGAGAAAAATTCCACCGGTTCCACCAGTGCAAGTGTATTTATATCCAAGGAGTAATACAAACAAAAACCGTTCCAGCGGGTTTACAAAAATAAAAGAGCAAAGCATAAATCTTAAAGAGCCGCGCGCCCCCCCCCCCCCCCCCCCCCCCTGCTTCAACGGGCATTCCACCAGCTTCTCTAGATGAAACCGTCGCACCTTCTCCAGCAGTTTGAGGCCCGCCTTCCTCTTCCGGTTGCTCCTCACCTACCGATTGCTCATGGATATTCTCATCAGCTCCGGCCTTCGGCATTCGAGAGGTATCCAGGTACCCCTTCTCTTCCCACTCCACGTAGGCGTCCGCGATACCCGATTCCCTGGCCTTCTCCAGGAACTTAAGGAACTGATCGCTCTCATGATACTTGAGGACAACCCGCTGGTAAAGCTCCGGGTCCTCTTCTCCAGCCGCAGCGGCGGCGGCGGCGCGCAAAGCGGCAGCTCCCACCTGGAGCTCATCCACTTTGGCCTCCAGCTCGGCCCTCTCCTCTTCAGCCAGCTCCTTCTCCTCCTCGAGGCTCCGGACCTGCTCTTCCAACTTGGCCACCTGCTTCTTGGCCCTCTCCTTTAGTCTGACCTGCTCCCGCTCCAGCCTGGACTTCTCTACTTCTAGACGTTCTCGGGCTTCTGTCAGAGCTGCCACCTGCCTCTTTAGCTTCGGCAGCTCCTCGCTCGGATCCGGCTGGTACAGATTGTACAACAACTACACAACAACAGGGAGCTAATTAGGCAAGCAGCAAAGGTAACGAGTTACGAGCGGTGCCATGGCACCAAGCAATTCTTACCCGGAGGACCGACTCCTTGCACTTTTGGCGGTTCTCCCCCGCCAAGGCTCCGGTGACCCCAGGCCTGTCCAGGCCAAGGCCAGCCACATCTGCCGCCAGCTTCCTGACGAAGGGACTCTCCAGACTCCCCCTCTGTTCCTCTGCAGGAGCGGGGCTACTCTGCTGACCGGCAGAGTTTGGAGCAGCAGCAGCCTTGTCCCCAGCGGAACTCGGCGCACCGCTAACCACCTTGAGCCGCTTCGCCAAGTTCTCACCTGACGACCGGCCGGTCAGCATCACTAGCGCGGAGGGAGGAACGTCCATGACCCTCTGCCTCTTCTCACCGTGGCCGTCCGGTGAAGAAGATTGTGCGCCTAACCTGGTGACCCTGGTGACGAGCGGGACTGATCCCGGCCGGTACGGAATCCGGTTCACCCCACCAGGAACCTTTGGTGGCCCCCCGGTGGTCTTGCCCTTTCCAGGTCCCGCCTTGGGCGCAGCAGGGTGATTCTTCACACTCCTCAGAATATAGGCGTCGTCCTCAACGTCCATGGCCCTCGGTTCAGCATGAACGGTAAGCCGGCCAGACTCCTCATCCACCGAGGTCTGCGAAACGGCCTCCCCTTTCTCCTTTAGCCTTAAGAGAAGGTCTTCACCGTCCATGGATAAGCTATTGTCGGGTTTGATGACCGCCCGGGAAGATGCACCTGCAGGACAAGCAAAAGGTTAGTGTTTAAAACTAGATCAGCAGAAATGCCACCGCTAAACCTTGCTACGCACCAGGATCTCGCCCGAGACAGCAGTACTCCAACACCTCCCGCCGAATGAAGTTGTAGGAGCTTCGTTCAAGATCGTCCCAGCATCCGAGTATAGTCGTAATCTTTTCCCGCTCCAACTCGGATAGTTCGAATGACTGGTCGCCAAGGGGCTGGAAGGCACCAGGAACCCGGTACATCTTCCTCCTCTTCTGCCACTTCCCACCCGCCATCACCACCTTTTTCCTCCAGCTATTATCCACCCAAGAAGGCAGATGGGTGATGATAGGCTGGAAACATCGGGTGCTAAAGGTCAGACAACCTCGGGACCCTCGCTTCTTCAAGAAGGATATCCTATACAGTGCCCGGAACTCATTCACCGTTGGCATGCTCATCCCGGATAACTCGTACAGGTAACCGAGGCTCAGCAACCGCCTCCACTAGTTCCCGGGAAGCTGCGCGGGAGACACTTGCAGGGCACTGAGCGTGTACTGCACGAAATCTGGCAGCGGGAGGGAAAACCCGTGGTGAAATTGGTCTAAGTGCACGGCAACCCAACCCGCCTCCGGGTTACAGGCCGATTCTCCGGGATTCAGCGGCCGTAACGCCACCTTATCGGAGATACTCCACGTCTCCTGGAAGGCGGCAATCTCTTCGGGGTTCATACAACCCTCCGACTCATCGCACTCCACGGCCTCTTCCCCACTCCCGTTGGTGTAGCTCACGGGCGGAGTGCCAGAAAAGCGCACCCCGTGCGGGATTTCCTCAGATCCCGAGGACCCGGAAGACGAAACCTCGCCCCGGGAGCGGTCAGCGGATTCGGCCTCCGGGGATTCCGAACCGAGCCAATCCTCCAGTCTCTCCTCATCGTCCACGACGGGACGCCTGTCGGCCGATTCGAAAGCCCCATCAGAGCTTGCAGAAGCCATTTAAACCTAAGGGGAAGAAAACAAAACCCCACCGCTGGTCAGCAACAGGCTAGAACAGCGCTCCCTGCGGCTCCTCCCCAAGATTACCGCAGCCGCCCCACTTAAAAACAACTCACTGTCGGCGACAGAGCACCCCCCCCCCCCCCCCCCCAGCTGCAAAATGCCAAAAAAAAAACACCAGGCAAAGAAAGCAAGACTTACCGATTACTATGCACAACCGAGGAAAGTCCGACCTACGAAAACACCGAGAAATGGTAGACAAAGAACAAGAACGCTTGAGGCAACGGATGTCGCGGGGCACCTCCACAGAGCTTTCGCCGGATTCCTCTCTAACCTTCTCTTCTTCTCTCTGAGCCAAAGAGCAAAGCAGAACTTATGAAGGAAGAGGAGGCCTTTTTATAGATGGGTCTGATGCCCTAGGCACTTGTAATCCCCCCAATACGCAATCAGGGCAACTCAAAAGCCTGCGAATCCAGACCCTCCATCTCATATCGCTCCCTACTGGCACGTGTCCCAGCATTGGTAAACTTCCCACGCCATCATAACTGACGGGATTGATGGGCTTCCTCCTTAAATGCATGTCAGCCACTTGTCCTGCTTACGAGCGACAGGTCAGGGAGATAGGAGCGGCAACCGAGGCGTCAAGCCCCCCCACTTCCCCAAGAGCCACGGCTTCTCACCGGTTATGATCTTTCAACCAACTCGAAGGTTTCTCACCGGTTATGGTCAATCCAACCGGTTCCATGGCAGTTCACCGGTTAGGTATCATTCAACCGGCTGCATGGCATCTCCACGGCTTCTCACCGGTTATGATCTTTCAACCGGCTCGAAGGCTTCTCACCGGTTATGATCTTTCAACCAGCTCAAAGGCTTCTCACCGGTTATGGTCAATCCAACCGGTTCCATGGCAGTTCACCGGTTAGGTATCATTCAACCGGCTGCATGGCATCTCCGCGGCTTCTCACCGGTTATGGTCAATCCAACCGGTTCCATGGCAGTTCACCGGTTAGGTATCATTCAACCGGCTGCATGGCATCTCAACGGCTTCTCACCGGTTATGATCTTTCAACCGGCTCGAAGGCTTCTCACCGGTTATGATCTTCCAACCGGCTCGAAGGCTTCTCACCGGTTATGGTCAATCCAACCGGTTCCATGGCAGCTCACCGGTTAGGTATCATTCAACCGGCTGCATGGCATCTCCACGGCTTCTCACCGGTTATGATCTTTCAATCGGCTCGAAGGCTTCTCACCGGTTATGGTCAAGCCAACCGGTTCCATAGCAGTTCACCGGTTAGGTATCATTCAACCGGCTGCATGGCATCTCCACGGCTTCTCACCGGTTATGATCTTTCAACTGGCTCGAAGGCTTCTCACCAGTTATGGTCAATCCAACCGGTTCCATGACAGTTCACCGGTTAGGTATCATTCAACCGGCTGCATGGCATCTCCACGACAGCTCACCGGTTATGATTTTTCAACCGGCTCGAAGGCTTCTCACCGGTTATGATCTTCCAACCGGCTCCATGACAGTTCACCGGTTAGGCATCATTCAACCGGCTCGAGACCATCTCACCGGTTAGGTAAAATTCAACCAGCTCGAGAGCATTTTACCGGTTATGAGACATCCAACCGGCTCCATGGCATCTCACCGGTTAAGTATTATTCAACCGGCATGGGCTTTATACACCCGGGTGAGTTTACATCTAACACATATACTCTTGTCCAACAGGATAAAAACCCTGCATCGCACTGAACTGCGATCAATGTGGGGCTCCACGGCGAGACTTGTCACCTCAACGCCACCCCACCGGGCAGATTGTTTCTCTAACACAGAACAAGTCTCCCTGCAGGCTAACAAACCTGCACATTACCTCAACGCTTATTCCAACACAAGCTGAGAAGAACTAGCCAGTGTTAAACGGTGCTTCAACATGGCCGCAACACCCACCGGGGCACCTGTTGGCACATTCCATGCTCCAACAGGCCTCCCGCAGGCTAGCAGTCTTACCCCATGCTTATCCCAACACAAGTTGGGCCGAGCCACCGGGCTACTCCCGGCCTGCCGTTGGTACAATTTCATTTTGGGAACTTGGGGGACTCGTTCCGACATGGCAGAACGCCCGGTCGAGATCCCATGCACTCTCCGGGTTTCACCCCGCTCCATATCTATTGCATGGCGGATTTCAACGCCCCATTATCATCCCATGCACTCTCCGGGTTTCACCCGCTCCATGCTCATGGCACGACAACACTTGAGCACAATACCATTTGTATTGCAAACATACTCATAACTGTCGCACATCATCATTAACAGGTACTCACCACGCCTCCCCTGACCGAACGCCCGGTCATGCCCAATCTTCAATACGAACTTGGGGGACTGGGCACCGTTGGGTTGGTAACTCTACGGGTCTGCGGGACAGGAGCAAGACATTAAGTCCCCATTCAAGCAGTGGCGGATCCAGAAACTTTTCCCAGCCAAGGCAATAAAACAATGTCACTTAAAAATAAAATCCATCTCAACTGAAAAATAAAAATAACATGAGATTACTTTCAAAATCCACAACTTGAGGTTATCCTATGATCAATACAATCCAATAACAATAAGTGTTTGAATGAATTAAAGCTTTCGGTTGTTTCTCGTTCATTTCGGGGAGAACGGAATCCTAATTACTCATGCATCCCAGAGGTGTAATGTTGTTGTTTACTGACCCCCAGTAATGTTTTCTGGGGGTAGTAAACTGGCTTGCTTTGGTATGAATGTGAAAAATTGGTGTGTCTGATAGCAAGAACATGAGGCTTTCTTTCAAGCAGGTGTGCACATTAGATATGTGTATGGTTGTATTTGACAAGTGATTGGATAATACTATGCACAACCATGCTGTTGAACTATTTTCTTTTCGTTTCAGGAGGACATGCTACTATGACAATAACAAAAGGCTACTATGACAATAACAAAAGGCTACTATGAAAAAAGGCTACTATGACAATAACAAAAGGCTACTATGACTATGACAAAAGGCTACTATGACAAAAGGCTGTTTACCATTCTCTCCATAACTATAATCAACAATTGAATCAATTAAAAAGAATGCATATTCCCTAGTCTTAATCGCCACTTAATAATCTCATGAAATGATGATCATCTGATTTCCTAATTCCTAAATCACAATTCGAGTTCAACTGAGTTTCACAGCTTAGATAATCCATCAGATGACTACTAGACTACCAATGGAGAAAAAGAATAAGAAAGCAAAAAAATTGATAGATAGTAATCATAGTATGATAGGATTCAACAGAGATAATCAATAATGAATCAAACTAACATATGATTATAAGAATACTTACTTGGACAGTTGGACGAAAGATTGTTTCAATTATATGATTGTTTCAAGATGGGTGTTCTTCACTTCTCATCTGGGTTTGTGTCTGAAATCCCCAAAATCCCCAATTATGTTGAGTCTTCCTTCAGTCCTCTTCTATTTACATCTTCTTCTTTTTTTTCTGTCCGTATGAAACGACGTCGTTTTATAGGATTGGGATATTAAGTGAACGACGTCGTTTTGAGGCAGCAACCCAGCAAAAAAAAAAATTGCTGCAACTTCCAGTCGTCCAGACTCCAGAGCCCAAAGATTTTGCCGGAAATCTGCCATTTTTGCCAAACTTCAGTGCAGAAAACTCATATAACCAGTGCAATTGACAAAATCCAGCCTAGGCAACTGCCTAGACTCGCCCATGAGTGAATCCGCCCCTGCATTCAAGATTGCACTTGACCGGGAACTTGGGGGACTTGTTGACAGTAGCCACAGAAGGGCTACAACAGGCCCACAGACCCGCAGCCAGTGTACCCGAGGCCGGCCCAGGGCCCGGGACCGGATCATCAGCACCCGGACCCGGGGTCCAGCAGTCTACCTTACGACCAGGGGCCTGGGGACCGGGGGCGCCAGCATGCCAAAGAGGTCACCAGAGCCTGCCCTTTGGTGTGCAAACAGAAGGAAGCCAGTCCCACATCGAAGAGTGAGACCAGACCTCACGCCCGACCACCTATATAAGGGCCTCAACTACCCTCATTAATAGGTAACTGATCTCTCCAACCGCTTATCATACGTGCTTAAGTTATCTATTCATCCCAACTGTACTAACTTAGGCATCGGAGAGGAGAAGACCGGCCCGCCCGGTATTCCCCTTAGTAAGCAGGTTTACAGGAGATCACGCTTGGATTCATCTGTCTCTACCAGGCCTACGGGTTTGTGCAGAAACAATTACAATGTACGATAATCCTCGGGAATGTACTACAATATCCAACAAGCTACAATAATGTACAAAGAAAAAAAAGGGTCCTAATCAAGGTCATCATGGGGGATACGTAATGAAGCACATGAAGCTATATCGGCGACTGGAGCTGTTGCGGTGGCATTCACTACCAGAAAAGGGGTTATAGCCGACGATATGGGAAAAAACGGCCGACGAAACAGTACTTCGTCGGCTATAAGGGGTCATAGCCGACGAATTACTATTTCGTCGGCCACATCGTCTGCTATAATATTATAGCCGACGAGTTCTCGGCCGTCGTCGGCTATAACTATAGCCGACGAAAAGTTTTTGGTTATACCCGACGAGGGGGGTATTCGTCGGCTATAAGAGTTATAGCCGACGAAAAGTTTTTGGTTATAGCCGACGATGAGGGTATTCGTCGGCTATAACTCTTATATCAGATCTATTCTACAGCAGCGAGCTCATTCGTCGAAAACATTTCGAAAACGCTCTGAAATCGTCCAAAACCTCGGCCATAAGCTTGAAAGGTACGTATATTGCTGTGTGTGTTGATTTAGTTGGTTATATGCAGAGGTGTGTTAATTTAGAGTTTAATTACAATAAATGTGTGATTAATATATATATATATATATATATATATATATATATATGTGTGTGTGTGTGTTTGTTGAGATGAGATTATTAATGGGTTGATATGTTGGTTAGATAGAATTGAAGTTTTGTTGAAGATTAGTGATTGATTGTTGATTTATAGGTGATTTTAGATGAATTTGATGAAAAAATGTATATATATATTAATTAATTTAATTGTAATTAAAAATATATTGTTGGTATATATAAAAAATACATTGTGTTTAATTAATTAGGGAGATTGACAATGTTTTAATTAATTTAGGGATGCATGTGTGTGTGTGTGTATATATATATATATATATATATATATGTGTGTGTGTGTGTGTGTAATGATGAATTTTTTAATTAATTAGTACGTACGTACGTACGTAGTACGTGCATATATACATATCTATATACAGCTATATTTATTTCTTGAATTTACAGGATGGACAAGAGTTGGATTACCCTTGGAAGATGGGATCAGGCGTATCATGATGGAGTTAGGAGTTTCCTGGATTTTGTGATGGCTAACTGTGAAGACACTACACTTCATTATTGTCCGTGTAAAAAGTGCAAGTGTGCCACCCCACGACACCGGTATTCCATAGAGACAGTGGAGCAACACCTGGCTAGATATGGATTTTGGGTCCTATACACTAATTGGATTTATCACGGTGAATCAGAGTTTGCGGGTCCTCATGATCATGGACAATTTGCCGAGAGAGGGATTTCCTCCAATGATCCAACAACGAACTGGATCAACGATATGTTTCCTCGTGAGAGCGGTACGGTGTCTTTGATGAAGCACCAGATGTGCAACTCCCTCCTCCGGAGATGGAGTGTTTCCCTGATATTGAGCCACTCGAGCCATTACCCCGATCTCCGGTCAACACAAGTGGTATGGAAAAGTACAACAACCTGATCGCATTGCAACAGACTCCGTTGTACCCCGGATGCAGTAAGACTGTCCTTGAATCTGTCATGGGAGTGATGAAGATCAAAACGGAGAACAAAGGCACTGTCAAATCGGTTGATGATTGGCTGAAGATATGGGGTGGGGCGATGCCCCCCGGACATCGGCTTCCTACCAGTCATCATAAGGTGCGACATATCCTTAAAGATCTCGGCCTTTCCTACATCAAGATTCATGCATGCAGATACGATTGCGTTCTGTTTTACGGGGAAGGACTTGCAGATCTTGAATACTGCCCAGTATGCAATACAGAGCGGTATAAGTTCACTCCTAAAGGGAACAAGAAAGCTGTGAAGATACTTCGGTACTTCCCGCTGATTGATAGGCTTGAGCGGTTGTTCATGTGTGCTTTCACGGCCAAAGCTATGAGATGGTGGGCTGAGAGGAATGTGCCTGACGATGACACCCTTAGACATCCCGCCGACGGAGAGGCTTGGAAGAAGAATGTGTTGGAGTTTCCTGAATTTGCATCAGAGGTTCGAAATGTTTGGCTAGGGCTATCATCCGACGGTTTCAACCCTTTTGGCAAGAAAGAGCTTCAGTACAGTGTGTGGCCAGTTATTTTGATTCCGTACAACTTTCCACCGTGGATGTGCATGAAGAAGGAATATAACATGCTCACATTGTTGATTCCAGGCCCAGGTTATCCGGGAAAGTGTCTCGATGTGTATTTGAGACCCGTAATTGAGGAGCTTCGGTACTTGAGTCTGAACGGCCACCTGGTCTACGACCGGTTCAAAAATGAGATGTTCCGGATGCATGCCATGCTTGTTGGCACGATCAGTGACTTTCCTGGGAGGGGTATGTTGTCGGGCAGCGTCACCAGGGGTTACAGGGCTTGTTCAGAGTGCATGACTGTTGATTGCTCCAGTCCTCATTGTAGCAAGATTGTCCAGATGCGTCACCGTCGTTGGCTTCTGCATGACCATCCATTTAGGGACGATGCACAAGCTTTTGATGGGACTGAAGAAAGGGGCTGGACACCCGAGCAATGGACAGGGGAGGAAATATTGGCAGTGTTGAATGAGTATGACTTTGGTCCGCTTAGCAATCATCCCGATGTGTTGCGCACGATTCCAGAGAGGCCGGATCGGTATAGGTTCTGGTCACACAAGAGCATCTTATGGGAACTTCCTTATTGGGCCAGGTTGGCTACCAGATACTACCTGGATGTCATGCATATAGAGAAGAACGTGGGTGAAGCCGTGGTTGGCACAGTTTTGAATTGGGAGAAGAAAACAAAAGACACCCCCAAGGCACGCGTTGATCTGAGAAATATGGGACTGCGGGACCATTTGTGGTTGAGAGAGAGCAGGAGCAAAATGCCCCAAGCTCCTTACACCGTCACCAGGGACCAGAAACATGAAATCTTTGGATGGCTGAGTAATGTCAGGTAACTTTTTATTAGGCATGTATTCCCTAAAGAATCCATCTGTTGTTGGACGACTATATATGCATGAAATCTAATTGTTGTTAATGGCTATGCAGGTATCCTTATGGCTATGCGGGTAACATAAGCAAGTGTGTTAACTACCGAGACAACAAGATGTACGGATTGAAGAGTCACGACTGCCATGTACTGCTTCAACGCCTCTTCCCTATTTTCATTCGAGCGTACTTGGAGGATGAAGTGGTTGAGCCGTTGGTGGCGTTGTCAAGATTCTTCCAGAAGTTATGCGCTAGAGAAGTTAGAAAATCAGACCTCATGAGAATGCATGAGGAAATCGTTTTTATCTTGTGCAAGTTCGAGAGGATATTTCCCCCAAACTTCTTTGACATCATGCCTCACCTGATGATCCATTTTACCCAACAATTGTTGCTTACCGGTCCCGTACACTACACTTGGATGTATCCCATCGAAAGGTACATGTTATTCATAAATTTGATTTATACATGTTTTTAAATAAAAGTTGCATGCTCTTAACATGCACTTGTTAACCTTGCAGACAACTTGGAGACTACAAGAAATATGTGCACAATAAATCTGCGCCTGAGGGGTGTATTGCTGAAGCTTACATTGCGCATGAGTGTGTAACGTACGCCAAGTTGTACTTGGGAGCGATGGAGGACCCCCCACAACATCCAAGTCGAGATGACCCCGAGTTCAACCTATCTATCGTCGCCAACTCTGTTGTACCATACGGAAGCTTCAAGAAGAAGGGTGTGGACAAGTTGCCTGACCATGAGGTAGGGATTGCCCACTGGTGGGTTCTAATAAACTGTCCGGAGGTACAGTATTGGAAACGAACCCATCTTCACTGCAAGGAAGTTCGCGGTGATGTCGAGTACCACAACACGACGTTTGCAGACTATTTTCCACAATGGGTAAGTGTATAAATATATATATTAGATGGCTTTCTTTTACAGTTCCCTATTCTTTAATCATAAACACACCAAGTGATTTGAGTTATATTTTTCAGCTGATGCAAGTGGCTGCGAGGGGTGGTCATACAAATTACTCAGAGGAATTGAGGCTGTTGTCGATGAAGCCGATATCTTCCACAGTCCGCCCAATGTGTGATGTCAACGGCGTTAAGTATATATGTGAAGCTAGAGATGGGGAACGCAAAACACAGAATTGTGGGGTGATGGTCGATGGTGCAGAGGGGGGCGTGGATTTTTACGGTGTCCTACAGTCAGTTGTTGAACTCATTTATGGGAACCGCATGAAAGTCCACTTGTTCAAGTGTCGATGGTTTGATACTAGGCCGCACCGCATACGGATCGATCAGTACGGCATACTTTCGGTGAATACCGCCACTAGTGTGTATGAAGATGACCCCTTTGTTTTCGCCACAGCGGCCAAAAAGGTCTTTTATCTTGACGATCCATTGAACAAAGGCACGTGGAAGGTAGTTAACCATGTGTCTCAGCGAGACATATACAGTGCTACCACACTTGGTGTGAGCACAGAGTGTCAAGAAGCGACCGCATACCAAGAGCCGGACGCCGGCGACATTCCGGAATCCTCCACCATCCGCGATAATAATGTGACGCCGGGCAGAGTGGTTCGACTTCCTAGGGGTCAGGTGCCCATGTATGATGTTAATCTGAATCGTCTATATCAGGCAGACGATGACTCAGACGACGAGTACGAGCACCGGTTGCCAGATATTAACTACTATACTACGTCTGACTCAAGTGATGAGGATGATTCTGATTATCATCCTTAGTATACTGTTTATGTATGTATTTGTGTACGATGGTGCATGCATGTATGAATACATTTTTCGTCCTTAATTACCGTTTTCCGAGTTTATGGGAAATTGTATTGAATTGTTTGTGCGATGTTCAGGAATTTATCAGGTGAAATAGGCAATTTTCAGGCCCTAAATGGCAAATTTTCAGAAAGATAAGCATTATAGCCGACGAAATGGACCATACTTCGTCGGCTATAATGCCCATTCTGGGTAATTTAATATGCAAGTCGTCGGCTAACGACAAAATGTTGAAGGTCGTCGGCTAAAGTATAGCCGACGACCTGTAATTCGTCGGCTATAAGCCCTGGCCCGGATGTTGACCGAAACCATTGCTTGATCCTTCAAATGCAAAAGTGTCGTGAAATAAGATACGACCGAAATATTGAAATACGTCTCTGGTTGAAAAATAGGAAGATTCCGACAAAATCTGTGTGCCGAATGTTGCGGTTAGCTGTTTTTTACTTCCGTTTTCCTATGGGTAGCCTGACGTTCGGTAAATATTTTGAGGAAAATTTTTATACGATTAGTTGTGTCTCATCGATCTGAAACTATTCTCTGTTGAAGGTCAGGCCAAAAAACGTCATTTAGACGGGCCAATTTCCGTTTTAAAGCGTTTGGAGGTTTGACTTTGCAGTTTGACCGTACCGATCGAGCCTTTAACGTTGTCAGATGTAGTTGGAATTTTTTTCATACATGTATTTACTCTTAACGGTGATATCTGACGGTTGGAATAGATTTTCCAAACTTTTAGATTCGAAATCGGAACATATGCACTAATGTTCCTTAACTTGTTTACCAAGTGTTTAAGTGAATGTATAGTTTCAAATAGTTACTATACGTAGACCCTTCAAATGCAAAAGTGTCGTGAAATAAGATACGACCGAAATATTGAAATACGTCTCCGGTTGAAAAATGGGAAGATTCCGACAAAATCTGTGTGCCGAATGTTGCGGTTAGCTGTTTTTTACTTCCATTTTCCTATGGGTAGCCTGACGTTCGGTAAATATTTTGAGGAAAATTTTTATACGATTAGTTGCGTCTCATCGATCTGAAACTATTCTCTATTGAAGGTCAGGCCAAAAAACGTCATTTAGACGGGCCAATTTCCGTTTTAAAGCGTTTAGAGGTTTGACTTTGCAGTTTGACCGTACCGATCGAGCCTTTAACGTTGTCAGATGTAGTTGAAATTTTTTTCATACATGTATTTACTCTTAACAGTGATATCTGACGGTTGGAATAGATTTTCCAAACTTTTAGATTCGAAATCGGAACATATGCACTAATGTTCCTTAACTTGTTTACTAAGTGTTTAAGTGAATGTATAGTTTCAAATAGTTACTATACGTAGACCCTTCAAATGCAAATGTGTCGTGAAATAAGGTACGACCGAAATATTGAAATACGTCTACGGTTAAAAAATGGGAAGATTCCGACAAAATCTGTGTGCCGAATGTTGCGGTTAGCTGTTTTTTACTTCCGTGTTCCTATGGGTAACCTGACGGTCGGTAAATATTTTGGGGAAATTTTTTTTACGATTAGTTCCGTCGCATCGATTTGAAACTATTCTCTGTTGAAGGTCAGGCCAAAAAACGTCATTTAGACGGGCCAATTTCCGTTTTAAAGCGTTTAGAGGTTTGACTTTGCAGTTTGACCAAGGAATAGCCGACGCAATACTGAAATTCGTCGGCTAAACTCTTGCGATCCGCGTCGTTTCATTGTCTGCCGTTGGATGGGGGAGATCTGACGGCTGCTGAGCGCGTGCAGTATAGCCGACGATATGCAGACTATAGGCGACGAAATTCATACTTCGTCGGCTATAACCGGCCCGCAAAGCCCAACTTCGGCCCGGCCCGGATTTAGGGTCAGAGTATAGCCGACGAAATTCGTCGGCTATGACTACAGCCGACGAATTAAAATTATATCGTCGGCTATAGTCCTTCGATTTTCACACTATAGGCGACGAAATTCATTCTTCGTCGGCTATAACAGGCCCGCGACGAAATTCATTCTTCGTCGGCTATAACAGGCCCGCAAAGCCCAACTTCGGCCCGGCCCGGATTTAGGGTCAGAGTATAGCCGACGAATTTCGTCGGCTATGACTACAGCCGACGAATTAAAATTATATCGTCGGCTATAGTTCTTCGATTTAAACCGCAACAGAGGCGCCTCTCCCTCATTTTCTGCAACGAAAACCCTAGCTAATTTCCCCCCCACCCGATCGACCGATCGACCCAGAACAAGCCGACGCCGATCTGCTATCCCCGGCCCCACCCGACCCCTCCCCGCCCCTGCCCCCTCCTTCCCGAGCGCTCCCCGACCCGAATACTGTCCTAACGGCAACGCCACCCCTAGCCGCCGTCGCCTCCGCACCGCACCACCTCCCCTAGCCGCACCACCATGTCAGGTAGTCCCGCTCTCCCTCATTTATGGTTTTTGGAAATTTTGTGGAATTTTGTGGTTTTGTGGAATTTATGGATTTTGTGAAATTTTATGGTTTTTGTGAAATTATGTGGAATTTAGGGTTGTTGTGCAATTTATGGAATGTTGTGGAATTTTTGTTAATTTTGTGGAATTTTGTGGAATTTTGTGGAGGATATATATATATATATTTTTCGGAATATATATATATATATATATTTAGGTATAAATATAGTTATGTATATATATAATTAGGTATATATATATTTAATGAAGTTTTTTATTTTTTTGTGAAATTTATGGAATTTTGTGGAAATTTTTTTAATGTTGTGGAATTTTTGTTAATTTTGTGTAATTTTTAGGAGGATATATATATATATATATTTCGGAATATATATATATATATATATATATATATAATTAGGTATAAATATATTTATGTATATATATAATTAGGTATATATATATTTAATGAAGTTTTTTATTTTTTTGTGAAATTTATGGAATTTTGTGGATTTTTTTTTTATTTTGTGGAATTAACAACGATTTGTAGGAGGATATATATATATATATATCTATATATATAGAGCTTCGGAATATATATATATATATATATATATATATATTTATATATAATTAGGTATAAATATATTTAGGTATATATATAATTAGGTATATATACATTTAATAAAGTTTTTAATTTTTTTGTGGAATTTTTGTGAAATTTATGGAATTTATATACTAATTGTGCAGGAAACCGCCGCGCTGTAGACCGATGGCTTGCTAGACCGACCGAGAGCGACCCCGACGCTCAGGCAGGACCCAGCCGTGGGGGGAGCGGATCCAGCGGTCGTCGGGGCCTACGCCGGCCTATGAGTCGACGAGAGGAGACCTTGATGGGATTGACCCCGAGCGATCCACGTGGGGGCTCCTCGTATGAGTCGACGGGAGCGGGCCCTGACTCGAGTGTCGGAGGAGGACGCAGAGCCTCCAGACCCCAGTGCACTTCAGCACTGTTCTAGGATCGGCAGCCGACCCCACCGCGCGCCGATCTGGACCCTCCAGAGATGCTCCATGTCCCCCCACAGCGACAGCGTCCACAGCTACGGGGCCCACCGTCAGAGGGATCAGGCCCCTCAGGGTCCACGCCCCGTATGTCTCCGCCATCGGGGATGTACATGGTCCAGTTCCTCCCTGCCATCCCCGAGTACGACGCCAGGGGGAGGCAGATTTGGAGGCACGACCGGCCCCACGAGATTCCCTGGGAGGAGGCCTACGTCCACAGGCCTTTCGACTCAGAGGATTGCCGCGGCCTGTGGTGTGTTCGTGAGAAGGACAAGCAGTACAACGACGCAGGTAATTGGTTAATTTAATTAATTATTTAGATTGTTTAATTAATTATTTAATTAGTTAGTTTAAATAATTATTTAACTATGTATTCATTTTAATTATGAAACAGGCGTCCTCGTAAATAAACCCGCGGGGACGAGACGGACCAGAGGGCCAGCGAACATGTCGACCCTGGAGAGGGAGCTCGCCGGTGGGATCAGGGAGATCCTGCCCGGTCCCGGTGAGGATGGACGCCCGATCGAGAGGAGAGACACCACCACCAAGTATATCAACGCGACGGGCATGCTCGTGCGGGACAGGGTCCCACTGTTGTGGCCCGACTGGGGCTCTGTGCCCGATGACATCAAGGCGCGAGTGTACAATGCACTGTCGGTGAGTTAAATCATATTTTTATTATAGAAAATAAACATTTATGAATTCAGTCCTTATAACTATATAAAAATATTTTCTAATTAATTTATAAAATTGCAGCAATGGTTTAGAGTCCATCCTACCTTGGACTGGTGGAGAGACGAGCAGCTGAAGAACAGGTTATGTGTTTCGCTTTTTTTTGTATAAATATATTTATTGGCAGTGTACGAATATATCTAACAGTTGTGTTTTGTTAATATAGGTACTCCGAGTGGAAGAACGAGCTGTCGACACACTACAGGACGTACCATGTGGAGCAGGGCTTGGGGCGAGGTGCAACCCCCCACGAGTTCCGGTACAGGGAGTATGAGTGGCTATGGCTGGTAGCCTACTTCGGGAGCGACAGGGTCTCGGTAAGAAAATTTAGCCTGCTAGTATATAACTTTTTACTGTTATTTAATAATTAAATTATGTAGTTACTTAATTAAATTAATTAGTTAGTTAGTTATTAGTTATTAAATTAAGTTAGTTAGTTAGTTACATAGTTAGTTAGTTCGTTACTAAATTAAATTAAATTAAATTAAATTAGGTAGTTAGTAAGTTAGTTAGTTACTAAATTAAATTAGTTAGTTAAGTAGTTACTAATTAAATTAAATTAGTTAGTAACTAAATTAGTTAATAATTTTATTTTGGTTAGTTCTTAATATTTTAATTTAGTTACTAATTTATATTTGCGTTTATATGTTCGTTCTTATAATACAGAAAATCTCGAAGACGAACAGCGAAATCTGCAAGAGGAACGAGCACCCCCACCACGGCGGCGCCCGCTCCTGGAGGCAGTGGGCAGAGATTGCGAGGAGGGACCGACCGCTGAGGCCGTTGTCGTGGATTCATGCGCAGATGTATCCGGGGCGTCCCGACCAAGTGGTAAGTATTCGCCCATCTTCAATAAAAGTGTTTCATTAAATTAATTTATATTTTTTTTTATTAATTCGTTTATTATATTTTCTTGTCAATTAGGCGGAAATAGATGCGGAGACCGACGCGATCACCTTCGGGATCGCGCGAGACACCCTGGGGGAAGGGGCGTCCGACGAGGCGATCGCGGAGTTTGCCTCCACGATCGACACCCTTGAGCCGCGCTTATCCTCTCAGATCATGCACGCGGCGGTAGGGACGGGCAACAACTATTTCTACAAGAGAGGCCTAGGCGCGGCGGGAGATGAGGTTCTCAAGTACACGCCGGCCAATCCCAACACGCAGCGTGCGGCTTCGACGAGAGGAGACTTGCAGACACAGCTGCAGAGGACTCAGGCGGAGTTGGCGAGGGCGGTGGAGGCGCTCCAGCAGACGGAGTTGGCGAGGGCCGCGGAGGCTTCGGCGCAGCAGGCCAGAGACGCATCTGTGGCGGAGATGTACCGATTGATGCAGCAATCTTGGGAGGCTCAGCAGGCTGGACTCCAGCCCCCGCCTCCGCCACAGATGCCCCAGTTCGTCGTCCCCACTCCCCCCCCCCCCCCCCCCCCCCCGCATCGGAGTACGCCGCCAGGCGATCAGGGTAGCCATAGCCACCGGAACTCGAACGATCCCGTCGACGACGCTACGCGTTTAGGGGGTGATGATGAGTAGATGACTAGTTAGGGGGTTAATTTGTACAGTAGGTAGGATATTAGGGATGGATTGATGTGGATATTTGTTGGATATTTGGATGTTTGTTTGTGGATTTTCTGCAGCCAAACCGAAGACGAAGTGAAATTGGGCCCGAGTTAAATTTTTAAATTTTTTTAAATATTTAGGGGTTATAGCCGACGAAATGGACCATATTTCGTCGGCTATACCCTCCCGGCTTCCGGCAAAAAAAAGCCGTTCCTGGTACCGGCGATTGTTATGGCCGACGATGAATTCGTCGGCTATGCCGGACGTATAGCCGACGATAGTGTCGTCGGCTATACTTCAGGGTTAGGGGCAATTACGTAATTGTTGAAGCCGACGATACTGTCGTCGGCAATGTTCGAAGTATAGCCAACGACGCTTTATTCGTCGGCTATACCGCGTGTTTTATAAGCCGACGACTTACCCTGAGTGTCGTCGGCTATACTATAGCCGACGGAGCATTCCCGACGAGAGAATAGCCGACGATTTAATGAAAACGGTCGACGAGATGGTGTCGTCGGCTATAACCCCTTTTCTGGTAGTGATTGTCACCCGTATTGCCTTGGGCCGCCATGAAAGCTTGGACGATAGCCTCCATCTGTGCCATATGCCGCCTCAGATCTTCATTCTGTTCGGTGAAGGCTGCTAGCTGGCTCCTTAAATCCTCATCTGCTCTGGAAACTCGTGCACCGCCTCTTGATTTTGGCGGGCGTCTTAATGCACCCCCTAACCCTGCAAAACTGGTAAAATTAAAACATTAGTCAAATTAAAATCTAAAAACTAAAACTTGTAAAAGATTTAGGTGCAAAAAAAAATTACCTCAGACCCTCGTCCTCGACCCTCGTCCTCGGCTTCCCACCCAGCTCTTTCTAGACTACAGTCATCTGCTCCTCAACGGGAACGAGACTTATCACGTGACTGTCGCCCGCCTCATCACTCACTAGACTAGCACACAGCTTATCCATCTTCCTCTTCACCGCTGCCTGTAAAAAAAAAAAACAAGTCCAATAGATTAGGGTTATTATACATTTTAATTAAAAAAAAAACGAAATCACAAGCGAATAGGGAAGGAGCTCACCACTTTCTCCTGCGCATTTTTCGTTGGTTGATAAACATCACAGATTGTCTGCAATATAGGGGCTAGATGTCCTTTCGCCTCATTCGCAGCGACCCGGTAGTTGTACGGAGTGGTGTAGAGTGATGGTTGATTGCATACCCCTTCTCCTTTCCCTTGTTCCGGTTAGTGGCGTTCCGGGTACACATCTTCTGCAAAGAACCGTATGAATATATATTAAAAAATTCATATGAGAATTAAGAAATTATATGAAATGCAAAAACCTGTAATTAATTTCCATTACCTTATAATCGCCGTCCTAAAAGTGAACTTTGAGGTACTCCCACTGCTCAGGTCGATGGATGAACTATGCCGGTGTCGCCTTTGATACCTCAACGTAGTGAGTATGTCATACTTCCAGTCCTTGTAAATCTTGGAAGCGGTCTCGTCGATGTATTTCCACATGCCTGTCTCGGTGGGAAGGAGGTCATAGAGCGTCTAGTAAAAAATAATTCAAAAAAATCATCAGAAATAACATATTAGTAGATAATGTAGTATGTTAATTGGTTTTACGAAATTATTGTAAAATAATGCTTTACCTCCATATAAGTGGTCAATGCATCCTGGTGCTCCTCATCCAGCTATGCAAAAGAAGGCGCAAGCATCGACACTTTGCTCCGGACGGCGCTCCCGATGTCTCGGGACATCAAAGTCCACCACTTCAAGAGGTGCGGACCCTTGTGCTCTTCGGCGTACTCAACCTTCAGAGGCTGGTTGTTGTTCTATCATCTTCAAATACTGGGTCTTTGTGCCCGTGACGATGTCGAGCTTCTCAGGGTTCCGCTCCTTCATCTTCTTCCCCGTTGCCATATCAACCACCTCTGCCAGAAAGATGAAGTCAAGAGATGAATAAACATGTAAGTATCATATAGCATATACAATTATGTATTGTCTGCATATAACTAGGAACTAGAAATGTATTTATCTATATGCTTATGAATGAATGCAGAAATTGCAATACAGAGTACAAGAAATTGTTGTCCAGTAAGTTTACTTGTGCATTTGAGTAAACAAATTTGGCTTTCTTTGGACAGATTCACTAGTATTAACTAAAATCCTACAACCATGACATCCACTCTATTTGCATTAAGATTTTATACATCCATGTCTTCAGAAAATCTGATACTAACTGATGCAGTAACATAAGGGCTCACCCCAGGAGCCACCGCAAGATTTGAACCTTCGAGTCACTAAGCTAGAATGTGATGAATGATCTGCCACTGGCAATATAATTCTGTCACAAATTCATAGACATGTTTAGGCTGATCGGTTGCTATCTGCCTATCTAATTCTATATTTTTCACAGAACAGATTTCTGAATTTGGAACTTCTTGTATAAATCCAAATGGAAATGAACAACTAACAGAACCTTCACTGTGATATATCCTAAATAATAACCCTAAAAGGGTATTACATATCTCAAGTAATATTCAATTAAAAGGTGTTAGTTAAGAGTTGTTGATTCTCAAACGGGAGTTCTAAGCTGATAAACACCACAATTATATATAATATGAAACCATAAATTTACACACGGCACCACACTCTCTCACTAAGCCACTCACAAGTTTCAAAAACCCTAACTACCACAATCCATACACAACACAAACTAATTACATCAGTAATTAATAATTTCAACCTAATCTACCATAAAATTCATAAAATTTTACTAAATTGCAGTATTTCACAAAATTTGGATTTAACTAAATTTCACAATTTTACTAAATTACACAAAAATTCAGTTTCACTAAATTTCTCAATTTCACTAAATTTCACTAAAATTCAATTTCACTAAATTTCACTAAAATTCAATTTCACTAAATTTTACAATTTCACAAACTAACCTAATCTCAATTTCACCAAAATGACTACAAACTCCATCATATATTCAAACACCCAACACTAAAAACAACACAAAACACATTATAAACCAAATCCAACTCAAGATATCAAACACTAAATTCAACCAATCAAACCCAAATATGGTGATTACAATGAAGATGAGAGATTATACTAACCTACAAAGCAATTAGAAGAGAAGACCCAAGCAATTAAATCCCGAAATTGACGAAATCAGCCGATCTGCCCCATTTTTCGCAGCTCCGGAACAATTTTTTTTCACCCAACTTCAACTTCTGCAATCTGTTGAAGTCGAGGGCTTTATAAGAGATTTTTGAAACTTTAAGCGACGAATATTGGACAAATCTCGTCGCGTCGTTTATTCTACAGCGACGAAGGTTATGAACTTCGTCGCTTCAATAATCAGTGAGCGACGACGAATGAATGTTCGTCGCTACATTTTCCAAAACATGGTTTTTTGATAAACCTACTGTGACAACTTATCATTATTCGTCACTTCAATAGTTTGTGAGTGATGAATTTTACGCATAATTCGTCGCTCTTGCGATTCCAAGCGATGAGTCCAAATGCGTCGCTTGGATGTGTTGAAGCGACGAAGTTTTTTTTCGCTTTTGATTCTTCGTCGCTTCAGTTCTTTCCTGCAGTAGTGTACAAACAAACTACATGTCTTTCAAATCGGTAAATAGACATGGCAAGCAAATCATCTCATGCATACTTCCACAGTCCATATTTGAAAACGAAGATGAACTTGTTGATATTATGCTATAACAGGTTCAAAGAAATTCAGCCAGGCGTCACTGCCGTCCATTAATGCATGCATTAGTCATTAGTCTAATATTCATATTACAACTTATAATAGTTATAGAGCGCAGCTGATGATCAGTACAATTTTTTATATGCCAAACTCACACTTTGACTATTCCAATTACGAGTCAAGTAAGTACAGACCACCAAATTACACAATTCAGCCGTTCGTTATGACTTGGGCAACTCACGTAATCCAGTTTCTGATAACGGTCTACATTTAGTTTAGGGCTCAAGTTCCAGTCAAATCTTTCATAAAGTTACTTCTCAATATTGGATATTTTACCAAGTATGGTAGAGTTAGTGAACTATATACCACAGTAATTGTCATGTCTTGGCCGGTATTCTAAGTTTGAATATAAGGTAAGAGTGTTATTTACCACACTAATCAATCACTCTCACCAGTCACCACCATGCTAATTATGCACGTAAAATTTAGTGTTGTTTTCATTTAGACAAAGCAATTTTTTTCTGCGTGGAAAACCAAACACAGAACTAGACTCGGTACTAGTATCATCGAGTTTGGTGGCTTAGTTTGGTTGCTGACCTAGTCAATAACAGCAACTCTGTAACGAAAAATTCACTGAAAATAAAAATGAAAAATAGACCCAGCAAATCTCATCACCTGTCTGAAAGGGACCAAACAATCAAACAATACTATACACAAAATAACAAGAGTCATTCTCAGTCCCCAAATTAAAAAGCAAAATAAAAAGAGAGGGGTAATTATTTAAATAGCTAAAGGATTTGATTAATACAAGATTGAAAATGGAGAAGATATGAAACACGCTTGTTTACCTCCAAAGATAATATAAAACTCGAAAACGAAGTTTGTAGGAGATTTGCCTGCACCTTCACTCCAACAAGTTTTAGATTAAACTAAGCCTGAAAGCCGTTGTTGACTCTCTTCCTCCTCTTCCTCCAAAGACCACCCTCCCCACTATATTATCAAACCTTCCAACCCTCTCTTTGTCATCACTCCCACTTCTTCAAGCTCCAAGCCTCGATCACATTAACACACAGCTAGAGAAGAGCTTCTAATTATCCAAACCATACTTCTACACAATCGTTTTGATATAGAAATGGCTTCTTTCACAGCCCCCATAGTTGAACAAGGCGGCGAGGTCTCCATCTCCGCCCTCCACTCCGACATAATCACCTCCCACATCCTCACCCGCCTCGACGGCCCCACGCTCGTCTCCGCCTCTTGTGCTTCCTCACAACTGCACGCCTTCTCGGCCGATCAGACACTCTGGAAGGGCATCTGTGCCACCACGTGGCCTTCCGTCTCCGATGAACGTGTTGAAGGTGTCATCTCCACGTTCCCCTCCGGCCACCGCTCTTTTTTCTCGGACTCCTTCCCGCTTCTTGATCACTCAACCTCTTGTGATCCCCCCAGCCGTTTGACTCCGGCGTCGGAGCTGATCTCTGCCGTGGATATATTCTACAAGGGAGAGCTGGTTTTCTCCAAGGTTCAAGAGACCGAGACCGAGACCGGATGGTTCCTATGCTCGCCCTTCCGAATCGACTTGCTTGAACCCAAAGAGACCGTCCCAACTCCGATAAGACATGTCGGAGATACCGACGAGTCTCTTAAGCACTTGGAAGAGAACTTGACATTGAGCTGGATCGTAATCGACCCGACGCAAAAGCGTGCGGCCAATCTTTCTAGCCGGAAGCCAGTGTCGGTGACCCGACACTGGCTCACCGGCGAGGTACAGCTCCGTTTCGCGACGATCATGCCGGGAGATCGTCGCGGGGAGTTTGTGCAGTGCGGGATGGTTGTCACCTGCAAGGGGAGCGACGGAGGAGAGCTTCACGTAAGGGAGGTGAGCATGCAGATGGAGGCCATGGAGGGAAACCACCTGAACGGGAAGGAAAGTTTGGTAATATTGCAAGGGGCGATTGAGGGAGGGAAGAGGAAGAGGGAGAGGGAGGAGGGAAGTGAAGGGAAGGCGAGGTTTGGGGAGTTTCTGGAGATGAAGAGAGAGAGGAAGGAGAGGACGCAGAGGAGAGAAAGGGCTTTGGACATGATCTGCATTACTACTGGGGTTACTTTGTTCATGGCTTTTTGGTCCTTCGTCTTGTTCAGATAGAGACCGAGTTACAGTCATGAGTCGTCGACATTACAGTTAATTTCAGAGTACATTCATACAAAGGATGAGTACAGAAATTGATATATATATATATACTAGCTAATTACGATTGTTTCATTTCATTTTTTAGTTCTACACACATGTGAATATGAAAATGTGTACACATTTATACACCATTTGATTGGCTTCCAATTAAGTTCCCCAATTAATGAAAGCATATATTTAAGCCATTTGTCTGTTCCATTTTTAGTTCTTTGTTCTATGATCATCATCTTTCCGGCAACATGCAAGTGCTCATAAGTATAGAAATGAGTAATTTTTTTTTTTCATTATTATTATTATTTTTTTTATTACATTATCAAAAACAAAAGATGAATGCATTCCTCCTTTAACAAAAAAGAAAAAGAAAAATTTGTATTTCTTCAAGTAAAATATAAATGATCTGATCGATCACATTGTTTTGTTAAGTAATTGGAAGATTGATTGCAACAAATTTGTTGAGTGTATATATCAGAGTTGGCATTGATTTCATTGTTTTTTTTTTTTTTGCGGAGACTGCCTGGTCATTATGTGGAGGGGTTCTATACTAGAAGTATGATCGGTTGCACTTGCACATATATACTGCCACTTAGTTTTAGTTATATTTCTCCATGTGGGATGATGAATAATTTTTGTACAGCTTCGCATTGGATCAAGCTAGTGTGTACTAATTATGATTAGCATTATGTACGTGCTGCTCGATAATTAATTGTTATTTTAAGGTGTTGAAGAGATTTTAGCTCGTTATTTTTAGAACTTGATAACCTTATTTTCACTTAACAATTACACTACTTTTTCTTTATATATAAAATAGAATTACACTACTTTTGGTGTATTCCAACTTTATCTTACAATAAAATCGATTGAGTTTGATTAAAAAACAAATACAAAAGAAAAGAAATGCTCGGACGTGTAGTGTGTGTGGGGTGGGGGGCGGTCAAACAGGTCAGACAAAGCAGACGCCAGTGATTTGGTTTGAACATTGGGTTTGGCAGGGTCACCATTGGACGCCTTCAAAATGGCTTTTTGTTTTCAACATACGTACTCTCTCTCTCTCTATAAATATAACAAAAATAGACCCAACGTAAGAAGTATTTTGTTGCTCTATTATTAGAATCAGTCGTGTAATCATGCTCTGTTGGTGGTCTTTTTAAATTATCTTGATATTGATGATCATCAATCTGGTAGTTTGGAATGAAAAATGGCGGTTGAAGAGGAAAAATCAACTAATGGCGGTTGAAGAGGAAAAATCACACATAGAAAATGTGACAAATAAAATACAACTTATAAGTGGATGGATAATACCCAATTGTACCGAGACTTTTTGTGATTAAAACCCAACACCTTAAAAGTGGTTAAGTTGAGACAATATCGATTCAATGGAAATCTACGGGTCACGGTTGTCGTCGTTTAACAATGACCTGAGCTAGGCGAATGAAGTTGCCAAACCTTAATCTTCGGCCCTCTTGTATACAACTTAAACGGAACGAGCTGAGTGCAACTCTAGAGGTTATTAGCTTGATTGATTTCCTCATATTCTCTTGCTTGGGGGTTTCTATAAATACACTTAACAATGCGAGATTCTCGTATGTTCTTTTAATTAGTTTTGATGTTATATATGGGGCGGTGGAATACATGTTTAAGTGTATTCTACAAAATTTTCTTTCGAGTGCATAAGCGAGGAGATAAGAATATGAGAGTTTAATTGTTCAACAATTGAATTTAGTTTTTGAGGCCATTCTGGAAGAGAGGAAAGAAGAAGAAAAAGACGAAGATGGAGAACGGAGGGATGGAAGAGCCAGAAAGGGGATTTTGACAGTTTGAGAGTTCGGAGGGAGGGTTCGTCAAACAAATTTATATATCATGTATACAGTTATCTTTTTCAATCCCAGAATCTTGGGAGGGCTTGAGCTGCCCACATTTACCTAGATCCACTGCTGCGTAACCATATGTTGTCATTTGTAGAGAGACAAGAAGATGTGTTAATTAACTAGTATCAAATTATCTAATTTGGATCCCAAAAGGGTCAAAGAAAAGGAAAAAAAAAACCTAGGCCCAATAGCGGGCCCAACCTAGTTCTTTCACCTAGCTTGAGCAAACAAAACATGCATGTTGATGTCGCCCGAAATTCCCCTAATTAAGCGTACTGCCACCAAGAAGTAGCCACCGGAAAATGCCAACCAGGCTCGACCAAGATCATATCTCCAAACCATATTACTACATACAATAAATTAATTGTCGGTGAACTAGTTACCTGTTACCTCACTAATTAATTGTCATGTTCTGATCAGTATACAGTTAAACCTGGATAAATGAATATTCGATAAATTAATAACATCGATAAGATAATAATTTTCTCCGATCCCGAGTCGGGACCAGTGTATATTACTAGACACCTTGCTAAATGCATAAGAATAATATTTTTTTTGGATTTTCTTTAGATCCCAGCGAATATATAAAGTAATAATTGATAAACTAAATCTTAAAAAACATTCACAAAAATGATTAATAATACAAATTAAAAAAATCTTAACAATTTACTATTTCTTAATTTAGTTATTCCTACCCGAAGTTTCCTTTTATAGTTCTTTACTTTCTCCTAATGTCTAACCAAATTGAAAGTCATTCTCACACTGTATAAAAGTTGAAAAGTAAATAATTCTAATAGGAAATAATATCTATATAAAGTTATGTAGTTCAACTACCAACAAACAAATAATCTTCTACAACCCTACTCTGATGACGAGATCAAAGCAACTTTGTTCCAAATGCACCATTTTAAGAGTCCTGGCCCTGATGGTATGTCCCCCTTCTTTTTTCAAAAGAATTGGTCTATTGTTGGTAATGATGTATGCTCGGCAGTCCGGAGTTTTTTGGAATCAGGTCAGATGCATCCAGAAACAAATCACACTTACTTGTGTCTCATCCCAAAAGATAAAGCACCGAAAGAAGCTGTCGAATTTTGCCCCATAGCGCTCAGTAATGTCATTTGCAGACTCTGCTCTAAAGTTGTTGTCAATCGATTGAAGATGTGGCTGCCTCAAATCGTCTCTCCTCTCCAAAGCGCTTATGTGCCGAGGTGAATTATTTCAGACAATACTCTTATTGCGAATGAGGTAGCTTATTTCATGCACAAACTTACTACACAACTGTCTGGTTTCTTCTCTCTAAAGCTTGATATTAGCAAAGTGAATGATCGCTTGAAATAGAAATAGTTAGAGGCTATTCTCTATAAATTGGGTTTACATGCTACTTGGATTCAGATGATTATGAATAATATTACAACTGTCAGTTACTCTATATTACAGAATGGGGAGCCATCTCCTACTATTGTCCCAACAAGAGGAATCAGACAGGGAGACCCTCTCTCACCATATCTATTCATTTTTTGTGCTGAAGGTTTATCTGCCCTCTTATTCTCTGCAGCTGATCAGAATATCATTACAGGGCTGTCTATGAGTATTCAATCACCTAAATTGCATCACTTATTTTTTGCCGATGATAGTCTACTCTTTGGTCAGGCTACGGAAACCGAATGTGAGGCTTACATGCATATTCTCAAGCTTTATGAGTTGGCCTCGGATCAACAGGTCAATCTTGACAAGAACAGTGGGGTCTTCAGTCAGAATATTCCCATGGACGTCCCACAACATCTAGCTTCTATTCTGGCAGTAGAGTGTGTGGAGGAGCATGACAGATACCTTGGTCTACCTTTGCGAATAGGTAAATCAAAAACTACAAAATTTGCCTACATTAAAGAGAGACTGACAAAGAAGTTGATTAATTGGAAATAAAAAAATCTTAGTAGTGCAGGAAAGGTTGTTCTTATAAAAGCTGTGGCTCAGACCATGCCTCTTTATGCTATGCATTGTTATTTGCTGCCTAAGGGTCTATGTGATGATATACACCAACTTTGTGCTTCTCTCTTCTGGGGGGATACAGATGACAAAAAAAAAATTCATTAGAGAAGCTGGGACAAATTATGTTTATCAAAGCCAGAGGGAGGTTTGGGTTTCAAGAATTTATATGCATATAATTTGGCAATGCTTGCCAAACAGGGATGGAGTCAAATCCTCATTCATTACTGGCGCGATTATACAAAGCCAGTTACTATCTGAATTCAATAATTTGGGAGGCTGAACTTGGGGACAGACCATCATTCTCTTGGAGAAGTATACTGCAGGCTCTACCAATTCTTAAGGCAGGAATTCAGTGGAAAGTTGGTAATGGAACGGCTATAAATATATGGCAGGATAAATGGATCCCCATGACCCCTTCATATCAGGCTACCAAACCTCCTTCCACTCCACATGAGTATGTTTCTGACCTTTTTGATGAGAATCGCAAACAGTGGAAAGAAGATATTTTGTGAAATTTGTTTCCAACTCATGTTGCTACTAAAATCTTATGCATATCTCTTGTTCGTAATAATGCTGAGGATTGCCTTGTCTGGTTTTCTGAGAAACGTGGTTTTTTTCCTGTTAAAACTGTGTATTGGATTGCCCGTGCTGATGTCCTGCAGAATTTTCTTACTTCTAGTTCCACAGGTGATTCCTTTCGACCACTCTGGAAAGTTCTATGGAAAACTAATGTTCCTAGCAAAGTACAAGTGTGTGCATGGCATCCCTGTCAGAATTTGCTTGCTACTAGAGATCGTTTGCTTACTAAAGGATATGATGGAGAGGTGAGGTGTTTGCTCTGCGCTCATGTGTATGAAGATGTGAGTCATCTGTTTTGTAAGTGTCCTACTGCTTACAATATCCTTACTAGTACCCCTTTTGATCTCAAAAATACTTTATTGCCTTCTATAAATTTTAAAGAGTGGATGCTTGAGTGAGCTAGTTCTATGTCAGCCAAGAGTTTTGAACAATTGCTCATGATCATCTGGTCTTTATGGAAGAACAGAAACAATAAGTTCTAGTCTAATTCTCAACAGACCTCTATTGATATCACTATGCGTAGTTTTGCTTGGCTTGGGGAATTCCAAAGAGCTCGGTCACTAGCTGCCAAGCCAGCTACAACAACTCTAAAGCATTGGAAACCTTCTCCTGCTGGAACTCTCAAACTTAATGTTGATGCATCTTTTCTCCCTGCTCTTAATCAAGGCAAAACTGGTGGGGTTCTAAGTGATCACAATGGGACATTCAAAGTTGCTTTTGCTAACCCGATCCCTCATTCGGCTTCAGCTAAGCAAAGTAAACTAGTGGCTCTTCGAGATGGTCTTGATCTCCTCTACTCTCTTCAGGTATCAAATGTAATTGTAGAAAGTGATTACCTAACAGCTATACAAATAACTCATCTCAGGGATCATGTGCTTCTTCCTAATGGTGCACTACGTACATTTGTCATCTTACTTTGCAACAATCTCTCTTTTCCAACCTTCAACACTTTGCGAATTCTTCTTCTTCTTCTTCTTCTTCTTCTTCTTCTTTTTTTGTATGTTTGTTTGGTCGATGAATTGACCTGATCACAACTACAACATTCCCAGTTATTCCTTCTTCTTCTTCTCATTTTTTCCTTTTTTTGTATGTTTGTTTGGTCGATGAATTGACCTGATCACAACTACAACATTCCCAGTTATTCCTTATAGGCCATCATAATAATATTGTACTTCTACGGTTCTACCTACTGAACTAGAGTCTAGAAAAGTACCATACCGTAGAGGTTAATTAGGGTTTCTTAAAAGGAATTTTCTAGTTTGATAAACAGTGCTTTAAGAAGAATGGGTAGGAAAACATTGAGAAGATGGAAGATGAGTAGATCGGTGGCTCTACCATTAGTCTAATATCGGAGATTTTTGAGACACGGGCAAAATAAGGTTTTTATGAAAAAAAAAAAATCATTCGTCGGGTGAAATAAGAAGACGATAGGGACATAGGGTGTCCATAGCTTCACCCGGCCGATTTACTAAATCGTTTTTTATTTAGACTAAGCATTTTCTTTTGTGTGTGTGGAAAACCAAACACAAAACTAGTACTATTGACCAACCAAAAAAAAAAAAAAACTAGTACTTGCATCATCATCGAGTTTGGTCGCCAGCTAGTGTGGTTGACCTAATCCATAACAAATTAACACGTAACTCCCCAAACTAAAAAAGCAAAATAAAAAGATAGGAGAAACTATTTAAAAAGATTAAGGATTGAAAATTAGGAAGATGTGAAACACGCTTGTGTTCCAACCTCCAAATAAAATTAGAAACTTCGAAGACAAAGTTTAGATTAAACTAAACATGAAAGCCGTCCTGAGACCACTCTCCCCACTATATAACCAAACCCTTCCAACCCTCTCTGTCATCACTCCCACTCCTTCAAACTCCAACCTCTCATATAGATTAAGAAAGAGCTAGAGAATAAGAAGAAGAACAATACTTATACGTCAATTAGTTGATACAGAAATGGCTTCTTTCACAGAGCCAATAGTTGAACAAAGCGGCGACGCCTCCATCTCCACCCTCCACTCCGACATAATCACCTCCCATATCCTCACCCGCGTCGACGGCCCCACCCTCGCTGCCGCTTCTTGTGCTTCGTCAGAATTGCACGCCTTCTCGGCCGATCATACACTATGGAAAAACATCTGTGCCACCACGTGGCCTTCCGTCGTCTCCGATGAACGTGTTGAAGAGATCATTTCCACGTTCCCGTCTGGCCACTGCTCGTTTTTTTCAGACTCTTTCCTGCATCTTGATCACTCGTCCTCGTGTGATGCCAGGCGTCTGGCTTCGGCAACAAAGTTGATCTCTGCCGTGGATATTTTCTACAAGGGTGAGCTGGTCTTCTCCAAGGTTCAAGAGACCGAGACTGAGACTAGTAGGTTCCTATGCTCGCCCTTTCAGATTGACCTGCTCAACCCGAAAGAGACTGTTCCAACTCCGATACGGCATATCGGAGAAACTAACGAGTTCCTTAAGCACTTGGAAGAGAACTTGACATTGAGTTGGATCGTGATCAACCCAGCGCAAAAGCGTGCGGCTAATCTTTCCAGCAGGAAGCCAGTGTCGGTGACCCGGCACTGGCATACCGGCGAAGTACAGCTTCGTTTCTCGACGATCATGCCAGGGGATCGTCGCGGTGAGCTCGTACAGTGCGGGATTGTGGTTACGTGCAAGGGAAGTGACGGAGAGGAGCTGCATGTGACGGAGGTGAGCATGCAAATGGAAGCGATGGAGGGGAACCACCTGAAAGGGAAGGAGACTTTGGTCATTTTGCAAGGCACGATTGAAGGAGGGAAGAGGAAGAGGCAGAGAGGGGAGGGAAGTGAAGGGAAGGCGAGGCTTCAGGAGTTTCTAAAGATGAAGAGAGAGAGGAAGGAAAGGACGCAGAGGAGAGAAAGGGCTTTGGATATGATTCGCATTGCTACTGCGCTTTGGATAATTTGTTGCTGTTTTAATTTGTTTTAGAGATGGCTCATTTTTTATTTTTTCATTTAAAATCCCTTAATCACCGTACCCTACTTATGTAATGGTAAACACGAGGTGTTTACTTAGCGTTTATCTTCGATGGTATAGTAACTGTTTGCTCCGAGGAGGCTTAGGGTTTGTAATATGCTAGGTTTGTGTGTAAAGTTGTAGAGTACGTGGCTTTCATGCCCTAAAACGGGTATATATATTGAAATTGCTAGGTTTTGACTGTTCCTTGACCCAAGGATTATAAATCTTGCTTCCTAATAGAAATGTTCGAATAAACCATATTACTACGTACAATAAATTAATCGGTGAACTAGTAACCTACTATCTCACTAATTAATTATCATGTCTCCATCGGTATACAGTTAAATCTCGATAAATGAATATTCGATAAATTAATAACCTCGATAAAATAATAATTTTATCCGGGGACCAGTATATATATATTACTAGAAACCTCTCTAAATGCATAAGATAATTTTTTTTAGATTTCCTTTAGATCCCAGTGAATATATAAAGTAATAATTAATAAAATAAATCTTAAAAAAATTCACAAAAATGATTAATAATACATAAAAATAGTTTCATAATACAAATTAAAAAAATCTTAACAATTTATTATTTCTTAATTTAGTTATTCCCACCCGAAATTTCCTTTTATAGTTCTTTGTTTTCTCCTAATGTCTAACCAAATTGAAATTCATTCTCACACTGTATAAAAGTTGGAAAGTAAATAATTCTAATAGGAAATAACATCTCTATAAAATTACGTAGTTCAACTACCAACAAACAAAACTCTCTATAAATTAATATATATTCATTTATTGATGATAAATTATTCAGTTATTAATAATATAAGAATCCCTCTAAAATAATAATTTTGCATGATTCTAACAATATTCATTTATAAATGTTATATTGTATTAGGTTTGAATATGAGGCGTTAATTACCTATATATAATTACAGTGTTGTGAACTAATTTATTACCACCGGTCACCACCATACTTATTTTACACACAAAATTATCTTCCCAAGATACCCATTGGGTAAAAACTCTCTCTCTCTCTCTCTCTCTCTCTCTCGATCTTTGCGCCGTTTGAGAACACCAACCCCCCCAAATTAGTTTATGTCCGGTGGCAGCCATGGCAGTGGTAGCCTTGCTGCACTGAATATTGGCTTGCTGTCGGACGAGAATTCTAAATGCCTAGGTCCCAATTTTTGGTGGTTTGAAGGTAATCAGAGGTCTTCAAGTTTGGCCGGATTTTGAAGTTTCTTGGCGTCTGGACAGGTATGTCATTTCGATGAAGGCATCTTGATATCAACGATGGTTTTTTTTGTCATCCTTGTGAGCGTTGGCTTGTTTTTCCACACTTTGTTTGGTCTTCAACCTTTGCTCGGGGCAGCAAAGAAGTGTGCTGATGTCATATATGCTTAGGCGGAGTCGCGGCGGCGGCGACGATTGGTGGTGATGGAGTTTCGTGTTACTGGCGCTAGAGGCAGACGAATTGGGCTCAGGTTTGGGCCTTCTAGGTTGGCTTTGGGCTATCTGCATGGTGGGCTTTTAGATGGTGATGTTGGGTTTGTCCCAACAACAAGCTAGGCTGGGTTATAGCGGAATTGTTGGGCTCGTCCCAATCCCGACCCTATCTTTTTCGCTTTGTTTATTTAATTTAATTTTTTTTGTAATAGGATTTTAGCACCTAGTGGTGTTCATATGCCATGTTTGTTAATGGGCTGCAGTTTCGATAATAGCTGGTCTATCTTATGTACCACGGTAGAATATAATTGTCTACCAGGCGCCTTATTCTATCCTGAAAATAGGTGATAGCGGGTGAGTATGTAATTGCCATCTTGGATTCAATATATTAATGAACATTTTTCAAAAAAAAAAAAAATTATACACACAAAATTTAGTAGGGTACTGCTATTGTCGCCACTTGAATGTTGACTTAATTCACCATACAATATAAATTTTTATAACACATTCCATTATAAATCATAACCTGATTAACCTCAGCCCACTACGCACATTTGCACTACGTCATATATGGGGTTACGCGAAGGACATTGAATACGTCTGTTTCTGTCTGAATTCGTAGACTCACAGATACTGGTGGATCTTGGTGTGACTCCAACCTGCAATTCCTGCTAACTAAGGGATTACCGGGCGGGGCCGGTCTATTCCACTCCGATGCCTAAGTCAGTATAGTTGGAATAAACTGATAACTTAAGCGGGAATGAGTAGTTAGAGTATTGATTACCTATTAATGAGGGTAGTTGGGACTCATATATAGGCTGTCGGGTGTGAGAACTGGCCTCACCCTTCGATGTGGGACTGGCCCCCCTTCTGCCCATAGTACTGTACTGTTTCGGCCCCTGTTTGGGGAGCTGTCGTCCCCGGTTCCCGGGCCCAGGTCGCAGGTAAGACCTGCCCGAGCGCGAGTGCAGGTGCTCATGCTCTGGCCCCGGGCCCTGGGCCGGGTCCAGGAGTGCTGGTTGCGGGTTTGGGGGCCTGGGTAGCCTCTCTATGGCTACTGTCAACAAGTCCCCCAAGTTCCCGGTCAAGTGCCATCTTGAATGGGGACTTAAATATGTCTTCCTTTACAGGCCCGCAGACCCGCTAGGGTACTTACTCACCGGTACCCTAGCCTCCCAAGTCCGCGTTTAAGATTGGGCTTGGCCGGGCGTACAGATAAACCTGTTATGATGATGCGTAATGTGATGAGTGCATGGTTATGATGTTGATGCCGACAGTTGCATATGGGTAGAAGATGTAGTACGTGAGATGATAATGTGGCGTTGAAATCCGCCATGTTATGTTCCGGAAAAACCCGGTGAAGATAGCGAATGGGATGATGTGACGTTGAAATCCGCTATGCTATGTTCCGGGAAAACCTGGTGGAGATAGCGAATGGGATGATCGAGTCCCCCACGTTTTAGTATCGTAGCCGCAAAGGGTACCGGTTTACTAAAGCGGTGGATGGCGAGGTGTAAGTGTATAACCGGGGAACGTGCCGTTTATAAGAGTTCTTGGTGGGTGGCGTGGTCCGGAGGGATCCTGGGCAGCCGTCCCCACATGTCACACAGCCTCTTGTTCTTGCAGGCATATAGGATGTGAATGGTTTTTAGCCTGCAGGAAGAGTTGTCCTGTATGAGAGGATCAAGTCTCCCGGGGTGAAGCGGTCCAGTGTTGGTATCGGAGACATCCCCTATCGGTTCATACCCTTTGGCCGTACAGGTGTGAGGTATGTGCAGGGTTTTTAGCCTGCGGAGAGAGTTGTCGTGTATGAGAGGATCAAGTCTCCCGGTGGGTGGCGGTGTTGACGAGCGCCCGGGACCTCTTGGAGTTGGAGAAATCCAAGCTCCAACGGGAGAAGGCCAGAAAGCAAGTTGCTAAGCTGGAGTCCCAGGTTGAGACTCTTGAAGAAGAGAAGAAGGGTCTGGAGGAGGAGAGGGCCGAGCTGGAGACTAAGGTCGAGGAGCTCCAGCGGGAGGTGGCGACGGTATCCGCCTCTGCCGGAGGGGCGGTCGATGAAAATGACCCGGAGGTGTACCAGCGAGCAGTGAAGAAGTATCAGGAGAGCGATGAGCTTCCTGATCTGCTGGAACGGGCGCGGGATGCGAGGATGGCCGATGCTTATGACGAGTGGAAGAATAAGGGCTATCTTGACTTCTCAAAGTTGCCACTGCCGCGGGGGGACGAAGAGGAAGGTCTGGAGGATGGTAACGAACCGGCCGGTGAGGACCCTGCTATCGAAAACGCCGCTGGTGAAACCACTGGTGAAGAAGCTCCTGCTGAGGAGGGGGAGAAGGCAACAGTGCCCTAGCAGGATCCGGACTTTGTACACTCCTACCCTTTTTTTTCTCTCTCTTTTTTTTTTTTTTTTGTAAGTGCTGCCCTGAATTACAATAAATGGACATTTTGTCTGAGCTTGCATTATGCCTTTTTCAATTTGCCTGGCTTTGCTACCCATGGATTGCGCTCTGTACTTAGTTGAAAACAAATTTGGAATTATTAACTGCTGAAATTACACCTGCCGAACTGGTTGGGATGCCTAGCTAGTTTGTTTGGAAGCGAGGAAAAAAACTAGCGTTTTACTCGGGCTGATAGGTTGTTGGACCGCTGAGCTTCTGTACGGGTATAACATTTCGACCGGTCGTGTGAGCGTTGGTGTTGCAGGATAGGCGTCCCGGTGCCGGGCGGTCCCCACTGTCCGGGTTACCCTTGATACCGCTGCAAGTCGCCGCCGCAGACTAGGCCCTCAATCGTGGTTTTCAAGGCAAGACAGTCGTTTGTGTGGTACGTGGCTTCGTCATGGTAGGAGCAGTACTTACCGGTCTACGCCCTGGTCAGGTTCCCCTTTGGATGCTTACTTTTTTGTGGAGGGGGGATGTGGTTCCCGTTCTCATATAGGATGTCCTCGTAGGAAGCGGTTAGGGTGGAGAATACCTCTTGTCGTCCCGCTGGCATTATTGCGGGGGGGGGGGGGGGGGGTGGGGCTGTGTGTGTTGGTAGGGCGAGGGCTTGCCACCTCGCTGGGAGGTGTCAAGAGTGTCCCTCCGGCGCTGCTGGTTCGGCCAGCTCCTTGGCTTCCTGTCGGATGAAGCTCATCGGTCGTAGCCTTGCTGCCAGATTCTTGTCTCCTACCGGGCGGAGTCATATTCCTCCTGCCTTCTCTTATGTTGGCGAGATCCATAAGTTTCGTGGTCTGCCTCTGCATGCCTAATGACCATCGCCATCAACTCATCGTAACCCTACGGGGTCTCCACCCACACAGCGTACAAGAATTTTCCAGGTCGGAGACCTTGCTTGAAGGCTGATTTAGCAATCCCCTTGTTCAAGTCTCTAACCCCGGCAGTGGCCGTTTGCTAACTATCTATTGATTCAGACAGAAACAATTATCCTTAGACTCACAGAGACCGGTGGATCTTGGTGTGATTCCTTCCTGCAAATCCTGCTAATTAAGGGAATACCGGGCGGGCCGGTCTATTCCGCTCTGATGCTTAAGTCAGTATAGATGGGATAAAATGATAACTTAAGCGGGAATGAGTAGTTGAAGTATTGATTACCTATTAATGAGGGTAGTTGTGACTCAAATATAGGCTGCCGGGTATGAGGACTGGCTTCATCCTTCGATGTGAGACTGACCCCCTTCTGCACATATTGTTGGACTGTTTCGGCCCCTGCTTGGGGAGCTGTCATCCCCGGTTTCCGGGCCCTGATCACAAGTAAGACTTGTCCGGGCACGGAATCAGGTGTCCATGCTTTGCTCTCGGACCCTGAGCCCGGTCTAGGAGTCTTGGCTGCGGGTCTGGGGACGTGGGTAGCCTCTCTATGGCTACTGTCAACAAATACTATTAGCAACTCCAACCTTTTCCTCATATCTTTGATTTTATTTATTTTAGTGCTAAAAAATTTGGTTATTTTGCTCCAACGTATTCCCTAAATAACATCCCTAACATTACTATATAATTTCATAGATGTTTAATGAAATCGTAATTTCCATCAGTGTGTATCTTTACCTAATTAAGATTAGAATAAGAATCTTGTATTAATTTGAAGTTCCTTACCTTTTAGAATTCTTAATGTAATTCCTATATATATATGGCCAATTATCAATGAATATGACACAACTATTATTTGATTACGTTTCTCCTTTTACACACGTTGTCATCTCGTTGCTCTTGCCTTCAGCTAATATTTTTTAAAACTTTGGTAAAGTGTGCTGGTTCCTCAAAATGTCTCGTGTAGACTCTTCCTTGAAGGCTGAATTTTGATATCCCACAGAACAACACATTTTCGTTACCAAATTGGTGTTCCTAAGGTTTTTATTTGAATTGAAGCTAATGTAATTCAAACCGTAAAAATTATAATTAAAAGGAAAGATTATTTAATGCATGTCAATCGTCAGCTCAATTCAAACCATGTCAGACCAAGAGTTAGATATATCGGCCCATATTCGTGCAACGCAAGTGATGTGAATATATATATATATATATATATATATATATATATATATATATATATATATATATATCATATTCACATCACTTGCGTTGCACGAATATGGGCCAATATATCTAACTCTTGGTCTGACATAGTTGCTTTAATCTTGGTTAGAAAAATGGTGAGTCAATATCTAATCATATTGATTGGCAGAGCCCCTTTTTATTCTAGTAAGTTCTCATGCGTCTTCCATTCTATGATTTCTCACGGCTAATAATAACAGAGTTGTTCTAGGAGAAATAGATGATAATAAACTATATCTTTATTGATTGATAAGGAGGCCTTTATATAGGTATTACATCAAGTATCCATGGTAATCAGGGATTCCCTATCTAATAAAGTATCTAGACTATTAGCCTTATTAGGACAAGACACACCACGGAAGTTACGGAATTAACCTTCCTTGAACACTCCCCCTTGTGTCGCGTCCTCAATGGTGCATGAACTGTTGCCTAGTTAAAACCTTTGCCAGCAAACAAAAACCTCTTGGGCAAAAATAAAAGCATGGTCTAAGGGAAAAGAGTATATATATATATATATATATATATATATATATATATATATATATATATATATATATATATATATATATATCTCATATTCACATCACTTGCGTTGCACGAATATGGGCCGATATATCTAACTCTTGGTCTGACATAGTTGCTTTAATCTTGGTTAGAAAAATGGTGAGTCAATATCTAATCATATTGATTGGCAGAGCCCCTTTTTATTCTAGTAAGTTCTCATGCGTCTTCCATTCTATGATTTCTCACGGCTAATAATAACAGGGTTGTTCTAGGAGAAATAGATGATAATAAACTATATCTTTATTGATTGATAAGGAGGCCTTTATATAGGTATTACATCAAGTATCCCTGGTAATCAGGGATTCCCTATCTAATAAAGTATCTAGACTATTAGCCTTATTAGGACAAGACACACCACGGAAGTTACGGAATTAACCTTCCTTGAACACTCCCCCTTGTGTCGCGTCCTCAATGGTGCATGAACTGTTGCCTCGTTAAAACCTTTGCCAGCAAACAAAAACCTCTTGGGCAAAAATAAAAGCATGGTCTAAGGGAAAAGAGTACAACGCACCAACTACAAGTATGTGAGACATGCATAACTAGACTCCCCCTGAAGTCTAGACGAGAACTCCCCCTGATAGTCAATCAGTCTTTGAGTTCGGATAAGCGACACATACCAATGCGCTTTACATGCTTCATAAATGTAGATTTGGGTAGAGACTTAGTGAACAGATCAGCTGCATTATCTTCTGAGCTGACTTGCTTCACTTGGATATTCAAAGTCTCTTGCTGCTGCTGATTGTAGAAAAACTTAGGCGAAATGTGTTTAGTATTGTCACCCTTGATGTATCCCAACTTCATCTGCTAATGCATGCTGCATTATCTTCAAATATGCAAGTTGGTCCCATCGTAGTAGACTCAAGTTCACTAGACTCTCGAATGTGAGATATAACTGAGCGAAGCCAAACACATTCTTTGACTGCTTCATGTAGTGCAATAATCTCAGCCTGGTTCGAGGAGGTAGCAATAAGGGTTTGTTTGGTTGATCTCCAAGATATCGCCGTATTCCCAATGGTAAAAACATAACCGGTTTGGGAACGTCCTTTGTGTGGATCTGACAAATATCCAGCATCAGCAAATCCTACCATCACATCATTTGGTGTATCTGAGTAGGAGGGGGTATCGTCAAAGCCGTATCGGGACCACGACTTAGCATCCTCGGGTCCGGATATGTTGGCGGATATGGCTGCAGGATGGCGGATGGCTGAGCCGCGGCTTGTTGTGGCGAGGCAGTGTGCTGCTGAGCCAAAGCCAGTCTTGGCGGCTGACCGGTGGCGATCCGAGCCACGGTTTGTGCTGTTGGATGCAAGAGATCGACTAGGTGTCGAATCCTGATGAGTGTATCGATAGTACAAGCCCATGTCAAGGGTTCCTTTAAGGTATCGAAAGATGTTCTTGATTCCAACCCAATGACGTTGTGTTGGCGCAGAGCTAAATCTAGCTAACAAGTTCACTGAGAAAGCAATGTCTGGTCTAGTACACTGAGCTAGGTATAACAAAGCTCCAATTGCACTAAGATATGGATATTCAGCTCCCAAGACCTCTTCGTCATCTTCTTTCGGACAAAAGGGATCTTTGTTGATATCCAGACTTCTAACGACCATGGGAGTGCCTATAGGATGCATAACTTTGTCCATGTTAAATCGCCTGAGCATCTTTCAGACATATGCAGATTGGTATATAAAGATTCCACCACTTTGGTGCTCTAGTTCTAAGCCTAGGCAAAACCGAGTCCTTCCCAGATCTTTCATCTCGAATTCGGATTTCAAGTAGCTTGCGGTCTCATTGATCTCATTTAGAGTTCCAATGATGTTCATATCGTCAACATAGACGGCTATAATGGCAAATCCTGAACTTGTTCTCTTTATGAACACACAAGGGCCCAACTCACCATTCTTGTATCCTTTTCCAATCAAGTAATCACTTAACCGTGTGTACCACCACTACCAGAAAAGGGGTTATAGCCGACGATATGGGAAAAAACGGCCGACGAAATAGTATCTCGTCGGCTATAACCCCTTATAGCCGACGAATTACTATTTCGTCGGCCACATCGTCGGCTATAATATTATAGCCGACGACGGCCGACAACTCGTCGGCTATAACTATAGCCGACGAAACGTTTTTGGTTATAGCCGACGAGAATGGTATTCGTCGGCTATAAGAGTTATAGCCGACGAAAAGTTTTTGGTTATAGCCGACGAATAACTCTTATATCAGATCGACCTTCTGCATCAGGGAGCTCATTCGTCGATGAAATCGTCCAAAACGCTCTGAAATCGTCCAAAACCTCGGCCATAAGCTTGAAAGGTACGTATATTGCTGTGTGTGTTGATTTAGTTGGTTATATGCAGAGGTGTGTTAATTTAGAGTTTAATTAGAATAAATGTGTGATTAATTTGATATATATATATATATGTGTTGAGATGAGATTATTAATGGGTTGATATATATGTTGTATTGGTTAGATAGAATTGAAGTTTTGTTGAAGATTAGTGATTGATTGTTGATTTATAGGTGATTTTAGATGAATTTGATGAAAAAATGTATATATATATTAATTAATTTAATTGTAATTAAAAATATATTGTTGGTATATATAAAAAATACATTGTGTTTAATTAATTAGGGAGATTGACGATGTTTTAATTAATTTAGGGATGCATGTGTATATATATATATATGTGTGTGTGTGTGTAATGATGAATTTTTTAATTAATTAGTACGTGCGTACGTACGTAGTACGTGCATATATACATATCTATATATAGCTATATTTATTTCTTGAATTTACAGGATGGACAAGAGTTGGATTACCCTTGGAAGATGGGATCAGGCGTATCATGATGGAGTTAGGAGTTTCCTGGATTTTGTGATGGCTAACTGTGGAGACACTACACTTCATTATTGTCCGTGTAAAAAGTGCAAGTGTGCCACCCCACGACACCGGTTTTCCATAGAGACAGTGGAGCAACACCTGGCTAGATATGGATTTTGGGTCCTATACACTAATTGGATTTATCACGGTGAACCAGAGTTTGCGGGTCGTCATGATCATGGACAATTTGCCGAGAGAGGGAGTTCCTCCAATGATCCGACAACGAACTGGATCAACGATATGTTTCCTCGTGAGAGCGGTGTCTTTGAGGAAGCACCAGATGTGCAACTCCCACCTCCGGAGATGGAGTGTTTCCCTGATATTGAGCCACTCGAGCCATTACCCCGATCTCCGGTCAACACAAGTGGTATGGAAAAGTACAACAACCTGATCGCATTGCAACAGACTCCGTTGTACCCCGGATGCAGTAAGACTGTCCTTGAATCTGTCATGGGAGTGATGAAGATCAAAACGGAGAACAAAGGCACTGTCAAATCGGTTGATGATTGGCTTCGGCTATGGGGTGGGGCGATGCCCCCCGGACATCGGCTTCCTACCAGTCATCATAAGGTGCGACATATCCTTAAAGATCTCGGCCTTTCCTACATCAAGATTCATGCATGCAGATACGATTGCGTTCTGTTTTACGGGGAAGGACTTGCAGATCTTGAATACTGCCCATTATGCAATACAGAGCGGTATAAGTTCACTCCTAAAGGGAACAAGAAAGCTGTGAAGATACTTCGGTACTTCCCGCTGATTGATAGGCTTGAGCGGTTGTTCATGTGTGCTTTCACGGCCGAAGCTATGAGATGGTGGGCTGAGAGGAATGTGCCTGACGATGACACCCTTAGACATCCCGCCGACGGAGAGGCTTGGAAGAAGAACGTGTTGGAGTTTCCTGAATTTGCATCAGAGGTTCGAAATGTTTGGCTAGGGCTATCATCCGACGGTTTCAACCCTTTTGGCAAGAAAGAGCTTCAGTACAGTGTGTGGCCAGTTATTTTGATTCCGTACAACTTTCCACCGTGGATGTGCATGAAGAAGGAATATAACATGCTCACATTGTTGATTCCAGGCCCAGGTTATCCGGGAAAGTGTCTCGATGTGTATTTGAGACCCGTAATTGAGGAGCTTCGGTACTTGAGTCTGAACGGCCACCTGGTCTACGACCGGTTCAAAAATGAGATGTTCCGGATGCATGCCATGCTTGTTGGCACGATCAGTGACTTTCCTGGGAGGGGTATGTTGTCGGGCAGCGTCACCAGGGGTTACAGGGCTTGTTCAGAGTGCATGACTGTTGATTGCTCCAGTCCTCATTGCAGCAAGATTGTCCAGATGCGTCACCGTCGTTGGCTTCCGCATGACCATCCATTTAGGGACGATGCACAGGCTTTTGATGGGACTGAAGAAAGGGGCTGGGCCCCGGAGCAATGGACAGGGGAGGAAATATTGGCAGTGTTGAATGAGTATGACTTTGGTCCGCTTAGCAATCATCCCGATGTGTTGCGCACGATTCCAGAGAGGCCGGATCGGTATAGGTTCTGGTCACACAAGAGCATCTTATGGGAACTTCCTTATTGGGCCAGGTTGGCTACCAGATACTACCTGGATGTCATGCATATAGAGAAGAACGTGGGTGAAGCCGTGGTTGGCACAGTTTTGAATTGGGAGAAGAAAACAAAAGACACCCCCAAGGCACGCGTTGATCTGAGAAATATGGGACTGCGGGACCATTTGTGGTTGAGAGAGGGCAGGAGCAAAATGCCCCAAGCTCCTTACACCGTCACCAGGGACCAGAAACATGAAATCTTTGGATGGCTGAGTAATGTCAGGTAACTTTTTATTAGGCATGTATTCCCTAAAGAATCCGCCATCTCTTGTTGGACCACTATATATGCATGAAATCTAATTGTTGTTAATGGCTATGCAGGTATCCTTATGGCTATGCGGGTAACATAAGCAAGTGTGTTAACTACCGAGACAACAAGATGTACGGATTGAAGAGTCACGACTGCCATGTACTGCTTCAACGCCTCTTCCCTATTTTCATTCGAGCGTACTTGGAGGATGAAGTGGTTGAGCCGTTGGTGGCGTTGTCAAGATTCTTCCAGAAGTTATGCGCTAGAGAAGTTAGAAAATCAGACCTCATGAGAATGCATGAGGAAATCGTTTTTATCTTGTGCAAGTTCGAGAGGATATTTCCCCCAAACTTCTTTGACATCATGCCTCACCTGATGATCCATCTTCCCCAACAATTGTTGCTTACCGGTCCCGTACACTACACTTGGATGTATCCCATCGAAAGGTACATGTTATTCATAAATTTGATTTATACATGTTTTTAAATAAAAGTTGCATGCTCTTAACATGCACTTGTTAACCTTGCAGACAACTTGGAGACTACAAGAAATATGTGCACAATAAATCTGCGCCTGAGGGGTGTATTGCTGAAGCTTACATTGCGCATGAGTGTGTAACGTACGCCAAGTTGTACTTGGGAGCGATGGAGGACCCCCCACAACATCCAAGTCGAGATGACCCCGAGTTCAACCTATCTATCGTCGCCAACTCTGTTGTACCATACGGAAGCTTCAAGAAAAAGGGTGTGGACAAGTTGCCTGACCATGAGGTAGGGATTGCCCACTGGTGGGTTCTAATAAACTGTCCGGAGGTACAATATTGGAAACGTCACCATCTTCACTGCAAGGAAGTTCGCGGTGATGTCGACTACCACAACACGACGTTTGCAGACTATTTTCCACAATGGGTAAGTGTATAAATATATATATTAGATGGCTTTCTTTTACAGTTTCCTATTCTTTAATCATAAACACACCGAGTGATTTGAGTTATATTTTTCAGCTGATGCAAGTGGCTGCGAGTGGTGGTCATACAAATTACTCAGAGGAATTGAGGCTGTTGTCGATGAAGCCGATATCTTCCACAGTCCGCCCAATGTGTGATGTCAACGGCGTTAAGTATATATGTGAAGCTAGAGACGGGGAACGCAAAACACAGAATTGTAGGGTGATGGTGGATGGTGCAGAGGGGGGCGTGGATTTTTACGGTGTCCTACAGTCAGTTGTTGAACTCATTTATGGGAACCGCATGAAAGTCCACTTGTTCAAGTGTCGATATGGTTTGATACTAGGCCGCACCGCATACGGATCGATCAGTACGGCATACTTTCGGTGAATACCGCCACTAGTGTGTATGAAGACGACCCCTTTGTTTTCGCCACAGCGGCCAAAAAGGTCTTTTATCTTGACGATCCTTTGAACAAAGGCACGTGGAAGGTAGTTAACCATGTGTCTCAGCGAGACATATACAGTGCTACCACACTTGGTGTGAGCACAGAGTGTCAAGAAGCGACCGCATACCAAGAGCCGGACGCCGGCGACATTCCGGAATCCTCCACCATCCGCGATAATAATGTGGCGCCGGGCAGAGTGGTCCGACTTCCTAGGGGTCAGGTGCCCATGTATGATGTTAATCCGAATCGTCTATATCAGGCCGACGATGACTCAGACGACGAGTACGAGCACCGGTTGCCAGATATTAACTACTATACTACGTCTGACTCAAGTGATGAGGATGATTCTGATTATCATCCTTAGTATACTATTTATGTATGTATTTGTGTACGATGGTGCATGCATGTATGAAAATATTTTTTGTCCTTAATTACCGTTTTCCGAATTTATGGGAAATTGTATTGATTTGTTTGTGCGATATTCAGGAATTTATCAGGTGAAATAGGCAATTTTCAGGCCCTAAATGGCAAATTTTCAGAAAGATCAGCGTTATAGCCGACGAAATGGACCATAATTCGTCGGCTATAATGCCCATACTGTAGCCGACGACTTCCAATTCGTCGGCTATACTGTAGCCGACGACTTGCAAGTCGTCGGCTAAAGTATATTGACCGAAACCATACGTAGACCGTTCAAATGCAAAAGTGTCGTGAAATAAGATACGACCGAAATATTGAAATACGACTACGGTTGAAAAAATGGGAAGATTCCGACAAAATCTGTGTGCCGAATGCTGCGGTTAGGTGTTTTTTACTTCCGTTTTCCTATGGGTAGCCTGACGGTCGGTAAATATTTGGAGGAAAATTTTTATACGGTTAGTTGCGTCGCATCGATTTGAAACTATTCTCTGTTGAAGGTCAGGCCAAAAAACGTCATCTAGACGGGCCAATTGCCGTTTTAAAGCGTTTAGAGGTTTGACCAAGCAGTTTGACCGTCCCGATCGAGCCTTTAACGTTGTCAGATGTAGTTGGATTTTTTTTCATACATGTATTTAATCTTAACGGTGATATCTGACGGTTGGAATAGATTTTCCAAACTTTTAGATTCGAAATCGGAACATATGCACTAATGTTCCTTAACTTATTTACTAAGTGTTTAAGTGAATGTATAGTTTCAAATAGTTACCATACGTAGACCGTTCAAATGCAAAAGTGTCGTGAAATAAGATACGACCGAAATATTGAAATACGACTACGGTTGAAAAATGGGAAGATTCCGACAAAATCTGTGTGCCGAATGCTGCGGTTAGGTGTTTTTTACTTCCGTTTTCCTATGGGTAGCCTGACGGTCGGTAAATATTTGGAGGAAAATTTTTATACGGTTAGTTGCGTCGCATCGATTTGAAACTATTCTCTGTTGAAGGTCAGGCCAAAAAACGTCATCTAGACGGGCCAATTGCCGTTTTAAAGCATTTAGAAGTTTGACCAAGCAGTTGACCAGGGAATAGCCGACGAAATCCTTAACTTCGTCGGCTAAACTCTTGCGATCCGCGCCGTTTCATTGTCCGCCGTTGGATGGGCGAGATCTGACGGCTGCTGAGAGCGTAAAGTATAGCCGACGAGATTCATATTATAGTCGACGATATGCATATTATAGCCGACGATATTCTTAACTTCGTCGGCTATAACCGGCCCGCAAAGCCCAACTTCGGCCCGGCCCGGATTTCGGCCCGGCCCGTCAGAGTATAGCCGACGAATTAAAATAACATCGTCGGCTATAGTCATTCGATTTAAACCGAAACAGAGGGCGCCTCCCTCATTTTCCAGAAACCCTAAATCCCCACTGCCGCAGCCGCCCGTCCCTCCCCGACGCCGACCGACCACCACCGACGCCGACCGAGCCTCCCCCTCCCTACCCTCCCCCTCCCCGCCCCCTCCCCGTCGTGCCCGACCCCTCCCCAACCCGAAACCCCCTGCCGCCGCCGCCCCGAGCCGCCGTAGCTTCCCCTGCCGCCGTAGCCGCCCCTGCCTTGCGTCGCCTCTGCCGCCCCTGCTGCAGCCGCCCAGCCGCAGCCGCCCCTAGCCGACCCGAAACCCCCTGCCGCCGCCGCCCCTGCCGCCGCCGCCGCCGCACCGCACCACCGGTCCTCGTCCAGACTGCACCACCATGTCAGGTAGTCCCGATCGAGCCTCATTTAGGGTTTTTATTAATTTTGTCGAATTTTGTGAATTTTAGGGTTTTTGTGAATTTTTTGTGGAATTTAGGGTTTGTGTGAAATTTATGGAATTGTGTGGATTTTTTGTTAAATTTGTTAATTTTGTGGAATTTATATACTAATTTTGTGGATTTTTTGTTAAATTTACGGTTTCTATATACTAATTGTGGAATTTTGTTGAATTTATATACTAGTATACTAATTTATATACTAATTTATATATAATTAGGTATAAATATTTTGTGTAATTTTTAGGAGGATATATATATATATATATATATTTTTTTTTTCGGAATATATATATATATATATATATATATATATATTTAGGTATAAATATAGTTATGTATATATATAATTAGGTATATATATATTTAAAAAATTTTTATATTTTTTTGTGAAATTTAAGGAATTTTGTGTTATATTTCGGAATATATATATATAATTAGGTATAAATATATTTAGGTACGTATATATATAATTAGGTATATATACATTGAATGAAGTTTTTAATTTTTTTGTGGAATTTTTGTGTAATTTATGGAATTTATATACTAATTGTGCAGGAAACCGTCGCTTTGTAGACCGATGGCTTGGCAGACGGACCGAGAGCGACCCCGACGCTCAGGCAGGATCCAGCCGTGGGGGGAGCGGATCCAGCGGTCGTCGGGGTCTAGGCCGGCCTATGAGTCGACGAGAGGAGACCTTGATGGGATTGACCCCGAGCGATCCACGTGGGGGCTCCTCGTATGAGTCGACGGGAGCGGGCCCTGACTCGAGTGTCGGAGGAGGACGCAGAGCCACCAGACCCCAGTGCACTTCAGCACTGTTCCAGGATCGGCAGCCGACCCCACCGCGAGCCAATCTGGACCCTCCAGAGATGCTCCCTGTCCCCCCACAGCGACAGCGTCCACAGCTACGGGGCCCACCGTCAGGGGGAGCAGGCCCCTCAGGGTCCACGCCCCGTATGTCTCCGCCATCGGGGATGTACATGGTCCAGTTCCTCCCTGCCATCCCTGAGTACGACGCCAGGGGGAGGCAGATTTGGAGGCACGACCGGCCCCACGAGATTCCCTGGGAGGAGGCCTACTTCTACAGTCCTTTCGACTCAGAGGACTGCCGCGGCCTGTGGGCCGTTCGTGAGAAGGACAAGCAGTACAACGACGCAGGTAATTGATTAGTTTAATTAATTATTTAGATTGTTTAATTAATTATTTAATTAGTTAGTTTAAATAATTATTTAACTATGTATTCATTTTAATTATGAAACAGGCGTCCTCGTCAATAAACCCGCGGGGACGAGACGGACCAGAGGGCCAGCGAACATGTCGACCCTGGAGAGGGAGCTGGCCGGTGGGATCAGAGAGATCCTGCCCGGTCCCGGTGAGGATGGACGCCCGATTGAGCGGAGAGACACCACCACCAAGTACATCAACGCGACGGGCATGCTCGTGCGGGACAGGGTCCCACTGTTGTGGCCCGACTGGGGCTCTGTGCCCGATGAGATCAAGGCGCGAGTGTACAATGCACTGTCGGTGAGTTAAATATGATTTTTATTATAGAAAATAAATATTTATGAATTCAGTCCTTATAACTATATAAAAATATTTTCTAATTAATTTATAATATTGCAGCAATGGTTTAGAGTCCATCCTACCTTGGACTGGTGGAGAGACGAGCAGCTGAAGAACAGGTTATGTGTTTTGCTTTTTTTTGTATAAATATATTTATTGGCAGTGTACGAATATATCTAACAGTTGTGTTTTGTTAATATAGGTACTCCGAGTGGAAGAACGAGCTGTCCACGCACTACAGGACGTACCATGTGGAGCAGCGCTTGGGGCGAGCTGCAACCCCCCACGAGTTCCGGTACAGGGAGTATGAGTGGCTATGGCTGGTAGCCTACTTCGGGAGCGACAGGGTCTCGGTAAGAAAATTTAGCCTGCTAGTATATAACTTTTTAATGTTAGTTAATAATTAAATTATGTAGTTACTTAATTAAATTAATTAGTTAGTTAGTTAGTTATTAGTTATTAAATTAAGTTAGTTGGTTAGTTACGTAGTTAGTTAGTTTGTTACTAAATTAAATTAAATTAAATTAAATTAGGTAGTTAGTAAGTTAGTTAGTTACTAAATTAAATTAGTTAGTTAAGTAGTTACTAATTAAATTAAATTAGTTAGTAACTAAATTAGTTAATAATTTTATTTTGGTTAGTTCGTAATATTTTAATTTAGTTACTAATTTATATTTGCGTTTATATGTTCGTTCTTATAATACAGAAAATCTCGCGGACGAACAGCGACAACCGCAGGAGGAACGAGCACCCCCACCACGGCGGCGCCCGCTCCTGGAGGCAGTGGGCAGAGATGGCGAGGAGGGACCGACCGCTGAGGCCGTTGTCGTGGATTCATGCGCAGATGTATCCGGGGCGTCCCGACCAAGTGGTAAGTATTCGCCCATCTTCAATAAAAGTGTTTCATTAAATTAATTTATATATATTTTTTTTAATTCGTTTATTATATATATTTTCTTGTCAATTAGGCGGAAATAGATGCGGAGACCGACGCGATCACCTTCGGGATCGCGCGAGACACCCTGGGAGACGGGGCGTCCGACGAGGCTATCGCGGAGTTTGCCTCCACGATCGACACCCTTGAGCCGCGCTTGGCCTCTCAGATCATGCACGCGGCGGTAGGGACGGGGAACAACTACTTCTACCAGAGAGGCCTAGGCGCGGCGGGAGATGGGGTTCTCAAGTACACGCCGGCCAATCCCAGCACGCAGCGTGCGACTTCGACGAGAGGAGACTTGCAGACGCAGCTGCATAGGACTCAAGCGGAGTTGGCGAGGGCGGTGGAGGCGCTCCAGCAGGCGGAGTTGGCGAGGGCCGCGGAGGCTTCGGCGCAGCAGGCTAGAGACGCATCTGTGGCGGAGATGTACCGATGGATGCAGCAGTCTTGGGAGGCCCAGCAGGCTGGAATCCAGCCCCCGCCTCCGCCACAGATGCCCCAGTTCGTCGTCCCCACTCCCCCCCCGCATCGGAGTACGCCAGCCGATCAGGACAGCCATAGCCACCGGAACTCGAACGATCCGGTCGACGACGCTACGCGTTTAGGGGGTGATGATGAGTAGTTAGGGGGTTAATTTGTACAGTATGTAGGATATTAGGGATGGATTGATGTGGATATTTGTTGGATATTTGGATGTTTGTTGTGCATTTTCTGCAGCTAAACCGAAGACGAAGTGAAATTGGGCCCGAGTTAAATTTTTAAATTTTTTTAAATATTTAGGGGTTATAGCCGACGATATTGGCATTATTTCGTCGGCTATAAATGCTATAGCCGACGATTTTTACCAAATTTCGTCGGCTATAACTGTTATAGCCGACGAAGATGACATATGTCGTCGGCTATACCTTCCCGGCTTCCGGCAAAAAAAGCCGTTCTGGTACCGGCGATTGGTATGGCCGACGACAGTGTCGTCGGCTATAACAGACGGATAGCCGACGACAGCGTCGTCGGCTATACTTCGGGTTAGGGGCAATTACGTAATTGTTGAAGCCGACGATCTTGTCGTCGGCAATTACGTAATTGTTGAAGCCGACGATCTTGTCGTCGGCAATGTTCGAAGTATAGCCGACGACGCTTTTGTCGTCGGCTATACCTAGTGTTTTATAAGCCGACGACTTACCTGGTGTATCGTCGGCTATACTATAGCCGACGGAGCAGTCCCGACGAGAGAATAGCCGACGATACTTCGTCGGCTATGACTATAGCCGACGAATTAATGGAAACGGCCGACGAGATGGCGTCGTCGGCTATGACGCCTTTTCTGGTAGTGCACATCCTACCAGATTGTCGGAGTCCATATAGAGATCGTCTCAAACTGATAGCAAATGAACTTCGTGGTTTTTGTTCACTTGACTTGGGTAACGAAAGTCCTTCTGGCACTTTCATGTACATCTCCGTATCTAGATCCCCATAAAGATACATTGTTACAACATCCATAAGCTGCATATTGAGTCTCTCTGAGACTACCAAATTGATTAAGTATCGGAAGATAATAGTATCCATGACAGGAAAATACGTCTCCTCATAATCAATTCCAGGGCGTTGAGAAAAACCTTGCTCCATGAGTCGAGCTTTATATCGCTAGACTTCACTATTCTCATTGCGCTTTCTGACAAAGACCCATTTATGTCCAACAGGCTTCACGTTCGGCGGTGTAGGCACAACCGGTCTGAATACTTGCCTTTTCTTTAGAGAGTCTAGTTCAGCCTGGATTGCTTCTTCCCACGGCCAATCCGCCCTACGTTGACACTCATCAACAGTGCGGGGTTCCATATCGTCGTCGTCAATGACTTCTTGAGCAACGGCGTAGGCGAATGCATCATCGATATACATGGAATTTCTTTCCATAAGATTGTGCATGCATAAGTAGTTTAGTGAGATTTCCTTGTTCTCCAACATCAACGGTGAGTCTGAGGCGTCCCCCAGATGATTCAGAGTTGATTCTTGGACATAGGTATAGTCGGAGACAATCTCGTGTGACGGCGTCACAGTATCGATGATGAACGGATCGCTTTGTGCCTGGACACATGCCTTCTTTCTAGGTACATTGTCCTTGGAACCGATTGGTCTCCCCCTCTTTCTAGGAGGATCCGAAGTCGACGCCGGCCCTCAACTTGGAGGTGCCGAGCCTAGGCTGCCGACGGCATCTAGGGCTGCGGGTCCGAGACCGGCGGCGCGTGCTCGTGCGTGGCGAGGAATGTTGAGCCTTGCAGGTACATTCGCAGCAGGTATGGTTGATCTTGTCACTTTCGCAATATCAGTAAAGGAGTCGGGCATCGAATCGGCCACCTTTTGTAATTCCAATATGCATTGTATTTCGGTCTCACACTGAGACGTACGGGGATCATAATGAGACATAGTGGGAGAGAACCACGTCAATTCTTGACGTTCACTAGGGACAGATGCGGCCCCATCTCCCCCTAACGTCGGGAAGGATGTCTCATTAAAGTGACAATATGCAAATCTTGTAGTAAACAGATCATCTGTCAGAGGCTCTATGTAGCGGAAAATTGTTGGTGCTTCATATCCAACATAAATAGCTAATCGTCGTTTTGGACCCATCTTGGTACGCAGTGGAGGCGTGATAGGCACATATACGGCATAACCAAAAGTACGCAGATGCGAAATATCAGGCTCGTAACCAGTTACTAACTGGTACGCACTAAATGGTTGGCTATCTGTGGGTCGTAGACGAATAAGCATAGCTGCATGTAATATTGCATATCCCCATGCCGAAACCGGCAAGTTAGTGGCCATGACAAGGGACCTAGCAACAAGCTGTAGTCTCTTAATAGCGGCTTCTGCAAGACTGTTATGAGAATGAACGTGGGGCACGGGATGTTCAACTTCAATCCCAACTGACATGCAATAGTCATCAAAACACTTTGAGGTAAACTCTCCAGCATTATCCAGTCTGATTGACTTAATCAGATTGTCCGGGTGGTGAGCCCGAAGCTTAATGATCTGAGCTAGGAGTTTAGCAAATGCAGCATTCCTCGTGGACAACAACGCTACGTGTGACCAACGCGTTGACGCATCAACCAGAACCATGAAATATCTAAATGGTCCGCATTCTGGTGTTATAGGTCCACAAATATCACCTTGTATTCGTTGTAGGAACGGAATATTCTGTTTATTATCAATAGCAAAAGATGGTCTTGCTTGAAGTTTTGCTAGTGAACAAGCTTTGCAAAACGAACGATGAGCATTAGACATCGCTACAGAAGCATGAGAAGCAGGAGGAGGCCGAACCTCTCCTTGGAGCCGAGAGGCGGCTATCGACGGCATGGCGGCCGAACCGAGGCCGAGGCACCCTATGTGCTTTTGTGATCTGAAAAACGGATGACCGTGGGAGCATTTTAGAATACGAATCATCAGATCACGACCCGGATGACCGAGTCTCTCATGCCAAAGCTTGTAAGCATCTGAATCGCATAAGACAACAACATGAGATTCATTGGCTCTAATGGTTGTGAAATACATGCCATTTCGAACACGTTTACACTTCTCCACAATGCGAGTACGCAAATTCTCAATGGAGGTGATCAACAGATATTCAGTTCCATTTTCAACATAAGTGCTGAGGTGATAGTCGTTGTCACGCACATCCTTGAAAGCTAGCAAGGTTCTTGGTGCCTTAGGCGCATATAGGGCGTCCTCTACCCGAATTTCAGTGCCATTTGGCAATAAGAATTGAGCAGTGCCACGACCCTTAATGACGGGTCCGGTTCCTGTCATCGTAGATAACGACGATTCTCTTGGTGAAAAATCTGAAAACAATTGCCGATTCCTCAGAATCGTGTAAGTTGTTGTACAGTCCAACAAACACTCAATCTCGCCGTGATACATCTACAAAAACAATGTAAATTGAATCAATAGTCTACTTTAGACTTTGGCGAACACTTTAAAGTAAGTGTACTGAAGCAATATATCATCACAAAATGAAGTGCATTAAGGCCAATAACATAGCCATGGCATCGACATAACTTGAGAGAAAGAGATAAGCCTTATTGTAATCACCGAATACCAACATTGAGAGTTAACATAGCCTAGGTCAGAGATTGAGACCGGACACCGTCGTAGGTGGCGTGGCCGAGCCAAGGCCGAGGCCAAGGCAAAGGCCGGGGCCAAGCCAAAGTTGAAGTTGTGGTAAGGCCGAAGCTACCCTGAGGCCGAGCTTAAGCAAGGCGAATGGTGAAGGCCGGTCGGGCATTGAGGCAATACGATGCGACGGTTGAGCTAAATCCGAAGTATGGCGAGTCCGAAGACACGTCGTTGCCGAGCCATTGATGCAAAAGTTGCATTTGTTCGATAGGCTATCGATGTTGGTTTCAAAAAACCGGATTCGGTGTTGAGCCAAGCTTGGCGAGTGGCCATGGCGAGCGAGGCCTGGCGAGTCGCGACAAAGCGGCTGAGTGGCCAGGGCGAGCGAGGCTTGGCGAGTCGCGGCCAAGCGGCTGAGTGGCCTTGGCGAGCGAGGCCTGGCGAATCGCAGCCAAGCGGCTGAGTGGCCTTGGCGAGCGAGGCCTGGCGAATCGCAGCCAAGCTCCTACCGATAGGCTGGCCTAATGTGCAACGCGATTTCTCGCGAGTCTCTCATTTGTCTTTGTGATTTTAGTTCGGATTTGAGTTAACATCACCAGAATTGTGGTGAACTCAAAATAATTATGTCATTGTAAATTGGACGCATTGAACCATTTATGCTTTCATAGGGATGTAAAAATCTCAAATCATTCATTGAATAAGAGAATTTTTATTGATGACAACTCAAAAGTACATCAAGGATGTTCTAAATCAAACGACTTATCGAACAAAGTCGTGAATTATGACTAAAGAAAGCCAAAAATAACAATCAAAATCAAATTTGAACATGTATCTCATGACCTAAGTCAAATACTTATTCATAATCCGGAGTATCATACTCCTGAGTCCTACGCTTCTTGGTAGGTTGGAAGTCATCAACGGTGAAGTTGGTATCTTCTTCATCGTACTCTTCTTCCTCAAAGTCTCCTACATAGTTTGTTTCTTGTTCTATGTATTGCTTGTGTTTCTTGTAGGTAGCTTGGACATCTCTACTTGCTTTGCAATTGCGTTGAAAGTGATTCTTAGAGCCGCATTTGAAGCAAGGAGCCGAAGCATTGTTTGAGGCGTAGCCACCACCGCCGCCGTCCCGTTTCCATGTGAGGTGCCGACCTTCTTCCTCCTCTTCCCCCACGTGTTGCTCTTGGCGCACGTGGCGGTGGTGGTGCTTGACGTTCGCGAAGATGACTCCTTGGCTTAGGAGCCCTACCATGGGCTTGGTGAGATTCGGCTAAGAATTTCGGACCTCTAGGCCTTTTGTTGGTAGTAAGAATCAACTCATGGTACCTCTCCTTTCTTTGAAGCACATTCATCAAGTCACTGAATGTTTTGTTGGTGCCTTTCTCATGGAGATCACGGTACTGATGTGACAACATGGACGCAGATTCTGGGAACGTCGTGAATGTCTTCTCCATCATATCATCATCGGTCTTGTCGACCCCACAAAAGCTCAGATCAGACTGTAAATTAAGCATAGTCTGATGGTATTCCTGGATGGAATCAAAATCCAATAAGCGGATTTGCTCCCAATCTGACAGAAGGTCAGGGAGTTGTGCATCATGCACATTGTCGAAGCGGTCCTTGAGGATGTCCCATAGCTCTTTGGGATCGGTTTTCCTCAGGTATTGCTTTTTGAGCGTTGGATGGATATGGCGCCTGAGAAACATCAGGGCTTGAGCTTTCTGTTCAGGAGAAGCATGCAAGTTTTCATCCTCAGGAGGGACAATGGTGGCTGTAAATCTTTTGCCAATGAAGGTGTTCTCTACATCTGAGACCCACCTCTTGTATTCCTTGCCTTGGACATCCAAGATGTCGAATTCTGGACGCTGAGTGTCAGCCATCTACAAAACACAATAGGGAGACGTTAGTATTTTGAATACTAATCAAGTTTGATTGTTTTTCTTTTTCTTTTAGAACAGTGCCAAGATATATTATGGTCACATAAATCGATGCATAATGTGACATCAAGTCACAATCGATATCTTCCCTTTATTTTCTTTTGAAAAAGAGACGTTATGGTTCACAGTGACATCACAGTCACAAGCATAACGGTGGCCGGTAACATCACAGTTACCCCAATAAACGTTGGCACCGGGGTGACTAAATCCCCGTATGCCGTCCCGAGAAGCGATAGAATCGGGATGAGGTAGCAGGGACACGAAAAAGGTCCCGGAAGAAAACACAACCCAACTATTGAAATTTCATAAGCGGGAACGATTATAAAATATTTACCTCTTCAATTGAAACTTGATCGAAAGAAACTTGACTTTTGGGGAAGCTTGTTTTCTTCGATTTTTCTTGATGTCTTCTCAGCAACGAAGAAGGCTTCGAGGGCCGCTTGCTTGGCTTGCGAGCAATTTTTGGTCTTCGAGGGATGCGTGCAAAGAATAGCACGCAAGGGAGGGCTGCTGGCGAGCGGGTTGGGCTGCAGAGGAGGAGCAGCTCGTAAAGGTACGGCGCGGCAGGGAGGCAGGTCGGCAGCGCAGGTACTGCCGAGAATGGACCGACGGTGACGGAGGTAAGGACGGCGGTCGGCGGTCGGCGGTCGGGATTAGGGTTTCGAAAAAAAAAGAATTTCAGAATCAGGGTTTTAGGGTTTTAGGGCTATTAGACGGGAGGCTAGAGCAACGTGCTGATAACGTGTTCTAGGAGAAATAGATGATAATAAACTATATCTTTATTGATTGATACGGAGGCCTTTATATAGGCATTACATCAAGTATCCCTGGTAATCAGGGATTCCCTATCTAATAAAGCATCTAGACTACTAGCCTTATTAGGACAAGACACACCACGAAAGTTACGGAATTAACATTCCTTGAACAAGGGTGTTGTTTTAAATTTTTACAGTTTGCAGTAAATCTATAAATTCTTAACATTTGGCTAGTAATGCAACTTGTAAAATTTGTAATGGATATTTCAGGCCTGATAATCTATTCGAAAATTAAAGAAATTTATTGAAATTAATGCATTAGCTTGATACCCATTTTAATACCACTTGATTACTATACATAGTGTAAATATATAGTATAATATAGGGTTGTTCGAGGAAGGATAATTCGGTAACTTTCGTTGTGTGTTTTGACCTAATTAGACTAGATTCATAGTAGATTTAGTTGATAGGGAATCCCTGATTATTCGGGATACTTGATGTAATGCCTATATAAAGGCTTCCTTATCAATGAATAAAATATCGATTTGCATATTCTATCTTTTTCTCCTAGAACACGTTATCAGCACGTGGCTCTAGCCTTCGTCTAATAGCCTTGAATAATTCAGGAAACTCTAGGTTTTGTCCCCGAAAAACAAAACCAATACCCTAAATATTTTTTCTGCCGGCAATCTCTTTGTCGGCGAAGAAGGCCCCCCCATTAGAAATTCTCTTATGCCGACAACCCCTTTGTTGGCAACGAAGGCCAAAAATTGTTTCCGCCGACAACTCGTTAGTCGGAAAAGAAAGAAAAGCTCAGGAACCCAGTTCTGCCGACGACAGATTTGTCGGCAAAGAATGAAAATGCTCAGGGCACCCAGATATTTGCTATGGGCACCCATCCTTGTTTCTCTGTGTAGAGGCCGCCCTCTCCCTCACCAGCGTCCTTCCTCGACGATGGTCGAGCCTTCCTCGACGCCTCCCCGCCGTGAAGAAGCCCAAATGGAGAGCGTGATCGGCGCCGCCCCAGCACATCGCACCATCGACGACGACCAAAAGGCAACGGGGCCGCCCCAGTCCATCGTCGAACAAGCCTAGTGCTCTCCTCCGACGTCAACCTCTTCTGGGTATTGACGTTTGACGCCGCCGCCCGGCAACCTTGGACGCTGCCAATCCGAGCCCCATCGAGCCCAGCCCTGGAGTTGCACGACCGGGATCCGTGCGTTTCATTTTCGACCCGGATCTGCTCGACCCGGTTTGCAGACCCGACCTGGTTAGGCTCGACCCAGATTGATCAATATTCAAAAGGGGTAAAACGGTAAATATGCCTCTTCAGTTAAATGTTTTTACCCTACGAGTTAAAACAGTTACTGCAGTAATTCTTCTATTAGTTTTACTGCTATAGATATGGTGAATATGACTAATCATATGTTTTTCTTTTTCATAAAATTTATTGCACGACGCATTGCGATTGAATTGCGAGAATTATTTCGTTGCACGTACATGGAAGAGCATGTCAAATTTGCATAAGAATCAGAACTGAATCCTCAAGCGCAATTTATATTAGAACGCAATTCACTTAATGAATTAGCAAGTAAGTTTTTATTAAAGTTCCTGCTTTCAGCAACTTCAATTGTTGGGACTTGTTTTTTCCGGGACTTTCAAATTCCCTACTACATCATCCCTATTCTTCTGCTTCTCAAGAGGATACAACGGGGCCCCACCCACCCCAGCGTATCACTAAGGGGTAACTGTGATGTTACAGTCCAAAGTTGTGTTTGTGACTGTGATGTCACAGTGAACCACAACTCTACGTGACTATTTTATCACGATTCCGACAGAATATTATCGATGCTTGTGACGATTCTAAGGGAGTCACCACTAGTACAAAAAAGTCACTACACAACGGTGGAAACACGTTGTGTGAGTTCGGATTTTCCGTTGTATATCTCGAGCTTGTGTGATTAAATGTCAGACAAGTCAGTTTTAGTTTCTGTTGTACGACTTATATGTCATGCATGTCATCTCATGGCTGGCTTGCCATGCGCGGCACTGACATGTATAGTTTATACAACAAAACATATATATTTTTCTATTGTGTGATTTTTAAATATACAACAGAATATTGCATTTTTATTCAGTTGTCTGATTCACACAATAGATTTCATTTCCTACTTATTGAGTTGTGTGATTCAAACAGCTGATTTCGTTTCGTATTTATTGAGTTGTATGATTCTACAAATCAAACAACAGATTTGAGGATTTTGTGACACATGTTTGATGTGGCTTTTAGTCATATTGTACAACACATGATATTCACAAAAGCATAAGTTGTTGTATATCAAAACCTGAAGCATTACCATAAAAATAGTATCAGCTAGCCATTACCATAAAACATTGCATAAAACTTCCATATCATTTAAAAGTAGCCTGTGTACACAATTGTTCCAAACATGGCATACAGATTGCAAAAACAAATTTCTAACTTCACCTAAAAGTCTACGTAGACAACGGACTTGTTGCCCATTTGCTTTTCCTCGAATGAAAGAGCCTTTGCAGCAACTCTGCTACCTCAACGCCAACTGGAAGTGCACTAGCAAGTGGGATCATATGGCAGCTATTTCTTCTTCAACGTAGAGGCACAGAGCAATATAGTATATGGTAGAGTAGAACACTGAATCACAGTCTTCTTCAAGCTAGAATATGTCATAAAAATTTAGAGCTAAACGAAGAGAAGAATTTTACAGAATATAGTAATTTTCTCAATGAAACAGGAATGGAAGGTAACCATATATCATAGAAACAAATGCTAGGTTCATCATCATACCTGAGCTTGGGGAAGGAGCTTCTCTGGAGCGATGCTCTAATGTCATACCAGCTGAATCCTGCTAATCTGTCTGTCTGTCTTCAAAGATGATGACTGACTTGCAGATGGTGATGCTATATCCTGGAAACCAGAAAATGTTGCCTGTAAAACCAAAGTCCCAAATTGCATCAATATTACAGTATCCTCAATCATATAACAGTACCTTAGTGTATGACTGGAACTTCAAAGACTGAAACAACATGAATCAATCATACAATTAAAAAAAATTCGCTCCTTGTCAAAAACAGAAAGTAAAACCATGTGTCACCAGTACTGAACAATTAAGAACATCAGAATAGTTTACATAGGATCCTAGTACAACAAATAAAGAATTAAGATTAGTTTTGATCAAATATACATTGAAAATGTTCAACAAATAAAGAACTGTTTCTTTATAGTAATGTAAAAACAGAAAAGAGTTACTGTCTTATTAAGACATACTTATTGTCATTGAAAACTTACTCTAATCTCAGCTGCTTCTCCAGAAGTATCAGCATTCTTCCCCCTAAGGTGCTGGAGGGCAGCTTCACTCTCTTTCTATGTATATAGGCACCTGTTTGCATTTGAAACATACTCATCAGGTAAAGCATCTATCACCTCAATAACAAGAATCTTATATAGGAGTTGTACTTATCAAGCACAAAGAAATTATAGCTCTCTTAGTCAGACAGAGAAACACTCATTGGTTTAAGAGAACATAAACCCTAAAGATAGATGTATATATCAGAAGATAATGCATACCTGTCCATTGTGAATGAGTGAAACCAATATATACTTGTTGTAAGCTTCAACAGATATTGCATTAATCACAGACATTGGAGCTGTTACAACCTGGAAAATAAGATGTAAGACTACAATCAACAGATATACTAGATAACTTGGCAAGAATGAGGATGTTAGTTGAATAGATGACGCATGTTGTGCAAAAGCTCCAATGCTTTGCGAAAACGCTTTTGTCCAATGCATATCATCCCCCTACAATCATGTCAAAAATGAACTTTGTCAAATAAATTTCCTTATAAGCCTTATCTAGATAAGGAAATTACACATCAAACAATGAATGATCAATTTGTTAGGTGAATTTTACCTCACAGCAAATAATGATCCGGACCAATTTCCTTTACGAGATGAATTGAAGTAGTTATATTGTATAAGGAAACAAAAAAAAAAAATTATATAATTTTGCCCAAGGTCAAATAGCTCCCCTATTTCTATCCTCTTTCTGCAAGATGTGGTGACCAAACAATATATATTATAGGGAAACAATTAGTTCTCGCTTGTGATTGATATAATGAAATTATCATTTAATGCACTACAGTAAACTTAAACAGTGAAGAAACCTCCATCTAATATCTTCCATAATGCAATAAGGATTATTAAGTCCAATCAAGGGAGCTTCTGAGATGCACTAGCAAACAACCATAGTAAAAGCAATGAACACAACCAAACAGCAGTAGCCTACATGATACCGATACTAATCTCCAAGGAAGTCTCCTAATAATGAGTAGCTAACTTAAAGTATGTAAAACTGTAACAAACATCAAATACCAATGAAATAGCAATACTGCCATGTGCCACCCACCCGTAATAGCAGTAGAGAAAAAGATCTTTTGGCTGATCAACCTCATAGATGTCTTCATCCAAAATGGACAGTCCAGCTTTATAGGATTCTGCCAACAAACAGAGCACCAGAAACTCTGGATGCAAGGCAGTCAAATGTTCCGAGGATCTCTGAATTTTCCGGATTGCTGTCAACATTGGTGCTGCTCCTCTCAAAGGGGCTTCAAGCTGCATAACATAATCTTTAAACCTTCGGCAAACACCTATGACTGCACACCAACCAAACGAACAATAAAAGGAATGAGAAAACTCCATTCAGCAATGTTCTTTTAGTCCAAAAATTTAGCAACGTTTAAAATAAGTCAACTAACAAAAAAAGAGGAGAAACTTGTACATTTATCAGGTGCCAACAGTATTTGTTCCTTGTCACACGAGTTGATGAATCTGGCAGTGGGCACCACCGCACTCGCTTGCTCCTTTGTAAGCGCAAAAGAAGTGCATGCTTGTAGAGGCTGATGCACTGAGGCTGAAACCTTTCCTCAATTCCCAAACCACCTTCTACTGTCACTCCCCCATTTCCTTCTTTCACTTCACATTCATTATCTCCATCTGGGTATTTCCTGCACCAACAAAATCAACATAAAGATTCAAACTTGGCTCCCTTCTTTTCTTGAACCCAAAATTGAACTCGTACCCATTTTTCCTTTCGTCAAGAAAATTAGAAAGAGAAAAGTAGGCTTCTTGAAAACCCACATTTCCTTCTCAGAAACGCAGAAGCTCCGTGCTTAATGTTCAAGAAGCAAATGAGAGAGAGAGAGGTGGCGGGATTACTTACAGGGCGGACTGAGATGGCATCGTCCCCTTCATCGTTGCTGCTTCTTTTTTGTGAAGCTTTTCTCTGTGTGTCAATGGCGTTCACACTTCTCTCGACTCTTCAACTGTTGAGAGTGAGCAATTGGGGTGGGTTTCGAGGGAAGGCAAGCCACTACTTCGAAGTCTAACAGAGAAACTGAAGAGAATTTGAAGTCTAATCGAATTTGGGAGAATGACCATTTAGTCAAAAATATGAGAAAAGTTGCCCAAGTCAATGTTACATGCCGGTTCCAATGAATCTTTAGAAAAAATCTGAAATACCCAAACTAATGTATTTGAGTCATTCACAAACACAAACAAATCAGAGTTTAACGGTTTCAAATAAAAACCCTAAGCAGTTCTTCCGCTCTCTCTCTCTTCCTCCTCTCTCGTTCGCTACTTCGATCTACGCTGCTCTACAATCACCAGCGCGCGTACTCAACCTCAGACGTTGCCCAAGCCCAGCCTCGTACGCGCCCAAAAACCAGCGAGCCCGGATCGACGTCTCTCTCTCTCCGACTTCGATCCCACCGCCAAACGTGCCGCTGCCGTCCCTGCCCTGATTCGTCGACCCGACGGCTGCTGCAGCTTGTCGATTCCATAGCCACCGGCTTAGTCGACTCCCTCCTCTGACGTCGACCTCCGCTGGATCTTGAGGCTTGACGCCGCCGCCCAACAGCTCAATGCCTGCAACCTGATGACGCCGCCCAACAGCCCACCGGCTTCGTCAACTCCCTCCTCTGGCGTTCTCTTCGTCATATGAACCCAAAACCTCTCCCCGGAAGATGCGAACCGCCGACGACGAGTCGATCTACTTTATCTCCAACTCGTTCGAAAGGCGTCACCACCAGGCAGCGACTCCTCCAGGAAAGATATGTCGTTGTTAAACCATGGAGTCTCCCCCACCGGTTAGTCGTGTCGATTCTAGATATGTGAGTGAGAAAGAAGTTGAGGGATGTTCTCTGTGAGTGAGGAGAGGCTGAGATATGGGTTATTCTATCATATTAGATTCTAGCTTCTGGTTTGTGTGTGTGTGTGTGTGTTTTTTTTTTTTTTCGAGAATGAACTTTTGGTTTGAGTTTGTGCTAATGAAAGTTGAAAATTATATATGACTGGAATTGTGTCGACTAGTTTGATTTTGAGAATGAACAATTCGGAAATCAGTAGTTTATTATCAGAGTTACTGGAAATCAGTAGTAATCTATTATTAGAGTTACTGAAGGTCAGTAATTGGAGTTACTGATGGTCAGTAAGTTATTATATATATTAGTGGTTATTGGGGGTCAATAACCTGATTACTGACCCCCAGTAACCACTAATAACTTGATTACTGGGGGTCAGTAACCTAATTACTCGGAGTCAGTAACTTGATTACTGAAAATTTAGAATCTGTAAGTTGCTTACTGGGGGGTCAGTAACCTGATTACTGGGGGTCAGCAACATGATTACTGGAAATCTGGAATCTGTATGTGCTTACTGGGGGTCAGTAATCTGATTACTGAGAGTCAGTAACATGCTTAAAGTTAGAGTCAGTGATTTAATATTGAAAAAAAAAATTAAAAAATCTGGCGAAATAAATTATAATAATAAAAAAATCTGGCAAAAAGTTTTTGGTGACCGGCCATTGGACGCCGGTGGAGTTTGGTGACATTCCCGCAAAGTCTTCTCTATCTTCCACTTTCTCTTCATATGAGTGTATAAGGAGTGAGGGTAAAAAGGGAAGAAAAATATTAAAATTGTACTAAAGTTGAAAAAATTTGTTCAAATGGGCAATAAGAGTTGTTATCTTATGTTTAATAAGGCAAGAAATTAGGGTGTTCATTGGAATGGGTAATGAGGGGCAAAAAATTGTATTAAATGAACATTTTTCCTTAATTCGAATTTAGGGCTTGAAAATGAAATTTGAGAGTTTGTATGGGGAGACGGGTTGGAGGGAGGAGGAGGTGGAGTAGAAATCTGAGGAGGGTTTGGGTCTGGCTGAAGAGGAGCAGTCTTCTTATTGGGTGAGAGAGAGAGAGTGCCGACCAGAGTGTGGGTGAGTTCGACAGAGAGAGAGAGTTCGGGGTTTTCGTATTTGGGGGAGAGAAGGAGAGAGGGGAGTTCTGAGTTGTGAAGGGATTCAAATTAAAGTTGTTGAGAATGAGGCTTAGCTGACGAAATGAGAAAAGATCTAGGGTTTTTTTTGGTCTCATGTACTATATTAACGTCCAAAAGTCGTTTTTTTTTTTTTTTTGTTATTTTTTTATCGGGAGCTTCTATTCATATCTTCAAAAACGGTACTTGGACCTTTTTTTTTTTTTGGGATAATGACAATTTGCACAAAAAAGAGTTAAAACTTGACCATTCCAATGTTACCTACCCACTCCAATAAATCTTGGTAAAAATACCTAAATACCCTATACTAAACCCTAATATCATCTCTCTCTCTCTCCCTTTCTAACCAACATACCTCTCTCTCTCTCTCTCTCTCTCTCTCTCTCTCTCTCTCTCTCCTGGATCGGAACGACGGTACGTGCTGCTTTTATTGGGAAGCAGGGCAGAGGAAAACTTGCTCAAGCTTTAGGCCTTTAGTCCATCTCTAATGGCACACCGAAACTCACTTATAAAAGTGGTGGAAGTTTGCAGGGTTGCTCCAAACCCAGGCGTACTGGACTCAGCCACACCAGATTCCCTTCTTCTAACCTTGTTCGATATACGTTGGTTAAGGTTTGCACCAGTGCAGCGCCTGTACTTCTATGAAATATATTAGCAGCAACGGCGGCGGAAAGAAAAAAAAAACTAGGGTTTTTTTTCTGTTTTTTTTTTCTTTCTCTTGGCTAGGGTCAGTAATCGATTACTGGGGGTCAGTAACCTGATTACTAGGGGTCAGTAACCTGATTACTTCATGAAATCTGTAGAGTTTCACTGTATTGTATGTGCAAGTTGTTTATGTTATTGTCAAGTTATCAATGAAATCTTAGTACCAATATAGTGTGGATGTTTTGTGATTAAAGTTTTGCAACTTCATGAACTCTGGTTATGGATTACTGGGGGTCAGTAATCGATTATTGGGGGTCAGTAACATGGTTACTGGAAAATATGGAATCTGTAACCTGATTACTGGGGGTCAGTAATTAATTACTGGGAGTCAGTAACCTGATTACTGACCGATTACTGGGGGTCAATAATCGATTATTGGGAGTCAGTAACATAGTTACTGGAAAATATGGAATCTGTAACCTGATTACTGGGGGTCAGTAATCGATTACTGGAAATCTGTAATCTGCAAATTGTTTACTGTGAGTCAGTAACCATCGTCTAATAACCTGATTATAAAAAATAAAAAAATAAAAAAAAGTTAAAAAATCCGGCGAAAAAAAAATATTCCGGCAAAAAAATTTTGGTGACCGGAATCCGCCGACCGGCCATGGGAGGCCAAAGGAGTTGAGTGACATTTCGGCAAAGTTTATTTTTTTATTTTCCACTTTCTCAGCATATTATAATTCAAAAATATGTTAGATAAGACAAAAGGACAAAAAAGAAAGAAAAAAAATTAAATTTGTTCAAATGGGCAATAGAGTTGTTACCTTATGTTTAAATGGACAATAGAGTTGTTACCTTATGTTGAATAAGGGGAAAAAATAAGATGGTCATTGAAATGGGTAATGAGGGGGTCTTTTTTATACTAAATGGGCATTTTCCTTTTTTTTTTTTCAAGTTAGTTTTGACTTTGTCAAACCATGTGAAATTTCCGTTTTGTTATATTTTCAAAAACATTTTGTAAAATATTTTTCACAAATCGGAAAGAAAAAACATAGAATATATTTCCATATCCATTCCATTTTTTTCTATTTAATTTTTTTTCCAATCTGATCATGAGGAGGAACAAAGATAATAATATCTTCTAATTAAGGCTAAAATTTAATGGAGAACTCAAAGCTAATTGTATAGGTTGTCAATAGATTAGCACACCCGTGATATTTGAGCAAATTCAAGAGCAAACAAAGCAAAGTGACAAACTATGTAATCAACCAAAAAACCCATATGGTAATTTTTGCCTATGAAAATAGATCGAGAGAAAAAATTGAAATTTCGGATCATTAGAGTGATAAATTTGCCTGATTTGAGATGAATTTTTTAAGTACAATATAATTAATAGATGTTCAAAAATTGAAGCATGTTTAATAACTGATTTTGGAGTTGTGAACTGAATATTCTATAAAGAAATTCTTTTAATTGATTTAATTCGATTTTGAGTATTTTGGAAAAATTAGGGAGGTGTAAATAACATTTTGGTTCTTGTAAAAAGTAAATTGGAGGTCCATTAAGTAAAGAGGTCCAAGTGCCATGTTTGGAGGTATGAATAGAAGCTCCCTTTTTTTTATCAAATATACTGTCTTCTAGTCAAGTTGTACCACATTAGTAAGCATGTTGTCATTATAATGGCTAAATTCACAAAATAAAAATTTTGACCGTCTGATGTGATCGTTATAGTTAAATATGAGTATAGTAGAAAAATCAACTCGTTTCGTGAACGTTTGATGCTAAATCAAAACGGTCAACCATATTTTCAAAAACTTATCACACGAAAACGCTATTACGTAACTTTAGATGACATTGTTTCGTCGACTCTTCCAAACATTAAACTCTCAAATAAATGACACGTAATCAGCCATATAAAAATTTGGGAACGTTTACCTTCCGATACTATGGCTCCCCATAGAGAGAGATAAGTTTAAATAAGGTTGACTATATCGATCGGGGCTCTAACTTTGTCGGATTTAAGTTATTTTTATTTAAGTGATTGTTGGACCATCACTATATCTCATCATAACAATCAAATGTTATTTCATAGCATTTTTTAAAATTTGACTTCTTTTATATAGTTGTTTCGAAAAGTTATACACTTGAGTATAATCTACTAATCAAGTTATACCGCATTAGTAAGCATGTTGTCATTATAATGGCTAAATTCACAAAATAAAAATTTTGACTGTCTGATGTGATCGTTATATTTAAATATGAGTAGAGTAGAAAAATTAACTTGTTTCGTGAACGTTCGATGCTCGATCGAAACAGTCAACCATATTTTTATAAAACTTATCATACGAAAACGCTATTATGTACCTTTAAATGACTTTGTTTCGTCGACTCTTCCAAACATTAAACTCTCAAATAAATGAGACATAATCAGCTATGTAAAATTTGGGAATGTTTACCTCCCGATACTATGGCTCCCCATAGAGAGATATAACTTTAAATAAGGTTGACCGCATCGATCGGGACTCTAAGTTTGTCGGATTTAAGTCATTTTTTGACCATCACCGTATTTCATCATAACGATCAAATGCTAATTCACAGAATTTTTCAAAATTTGACCTATTTTATATAGTTGTTTCGAAAAATTGTACATTTAAGTATAATCTACTAATCAAGTTATACTGCATTAGTAAGCATGTTGTCATTATAATGGCTAAATTCACAAAATGAAAATTTTGACCTTCTGATGTGATCATTATAGTTAAATATGAGTATAGTAGAAAAATCAACTCGTTTCGTAAACGTTCGATGCTCGATCGAAAGAGTTAACCATATTTTCATAAAACTTATCACACGAAAACGCTATTACGTACCTTTAGATGACTTTGTTTCGTCGACACTTCCAAACATTAAACTCTCAATTAATTGAGACGTAATCAGCCATATAAAAATTTGGGAACGTTTACCTCCCGATACTATGGCTCCCCATAGAGAGAGATAAATTTAAATAAGATTGACCACATCGATTGGGGCTCTAACTTTGTCGGATTTAAGTGATTTTTTCACCATCACCGTATTTCATCATAACGATCAAATGCTATTTCACAACATTTTTCAAAATTTGACTTCTTTTAAATAGTTGTTTCGATTTTTTTTTGCATTTTGCACTAGGTTCATCTAGTATAAACTGCAATATTCTCATACAACAGAAAAAGAACCACTGTTGTATATTTGTTTGTGTAAAGCCAAAATAAAAGGAGAGAAATTTCCCGCTTTGGCACATTTGAGAGAATGAATTTAAGTCATTATAGCCATTGGAGGCAAATTTCCCGCTTTGAGGGTGGTAGAATTTAAACCATTGGAGCCAAAATGAATGTGGAACAAGTACAAGCAAAACAAGTCATACAACAGAACTACAAAATTATGTTATACAAGTATTTTTCATTTACACTAGTGACACCTAGTGCAAGATGTGACATTATCATACAACACGAAACAATAATTTTGTTGTTTGTCCATCTAGACCTTGCACAAATTTGAGTTTCAGTATCGGAGGAGTTATGCCGCCAAGATTTTCATCCTACATACAAGCCATTGGTGCCAAAATAAATGTGGGAGAATGATAAGCACAACAAGTCATACAACAAAACTACACAATTTTGTTGTACAAGTATTTGTCACCTTGCATTTGGTGACACCTTGACAGGACCCACCCCAGGTAACACACTGTTACCCAGAGTAAATCCTGCGGGGACCATTTCAAGGGAGGTTTCTACCGAAAATTCGGCATGACCTTTCTTAAAATGGACAACTCTGACCTGGAAAACAAAACTCAAAAACACTTCGATAAAATCCAGCCTGACTCATGGAGCCACCTGCTCCCCCGAAACTAACTAACTTCTCTCTAACCAACAACAGTTCACTTATATAGAAAGAAACGATAATCAAAAAGTTTCCGAAAAATCATGACATTTGGAGTTCAACCCAAAAGTAGTAAGAGTAGAGTTTACAACAAATACACACTCGAGTATCAGAGCACTATACAACCAACGAAAAATAAAAGGTACAAGTAGGCTATACTAATAACCTACATTTCAAGCAGCGGAAAAGAGGAACTAGGATCCTTGTCTCGGGCACCGGACTACTCTGCAAAACTGGGCAGTTGAAAACAAAAGGGCCCAGGGGAAAGTAATTTAAAAACATTAGCGTGAGTGGACAAAAAGTTCTACAATTAAATATAATAATTTAACGAACATTTATATTTTACTTTCCACGCTTTTCATAATATAAAGAAAATCACGATGCATGTCTTTACCATAAAAATGTCATTTTAAAAATAATCTTTCCATGAAAACATATCCCAGCCCCTCTGGTTCGGGAATCTATCAAAAGTCGAAAACCTCACAGAGAAAATATTCCCGCAACCAGTCAATGGAAAAAGAAACATGTCATCATGACCAAATCCCATTGGTCATGTAACAGGGGAAAGTCTACCCACCATAAATAACTGGAACCTCGTCAGGCTCCGGGTCCGAGAGTCCTATTGACTCCCCCCGTGTCTAAGTCTACCACCTAGACACGTCACCGCCTCAATATATACCATCCTACGTCGACCACCGAGCGTGAATCTGACCTATATGGTCAAGTCGTCACCTCGCGTGGGATGAGGCCTCGCTAGCTAGCATCAATATAATAATACCGTGGACCCTCGTATGGTGAAAATCTCCGAAATCAAATCAAAATACATTTCCCCTATGTAATCATAAAATAATACGGTCCCCGACCGTATATCCAAGGCCCATAAATATAAATAACGTAAAGCATGGGCTCAAGAACAAATACAACCAACGTCAACGATAAATTATAATGTCCAAATAATTCAAAACATATAACCACGGAATTCCCATTCCGGCTAAATATCAATAAATAATAACTTCAAGATATCAAGATACTTTGCTTACTTCAAATCATTTATAACAATTCGATATAAATAGTTTATTCGTTTAAATCACAATATCCAACAATTTAAAATCATATAGTCCACGGAAATCCCATTTCCTATTACATATAAATAAACACAAAATTTCTATAATGTCAAGTTAATTTATGAAATTTATAACCCTTTGAAAATCGACACCGAAAAATCATCCTTTCAAATAACTTATTGCTCTTCGAAAACCCAAATATTTCCACACATATATATATGTATATAAACCCACAAAATCAATTAATCATGCATGCATCAATTTTAAAACAAAAGTCCACTCACTGTATTAGGTCGATCTCCGTCCAGAGTCCTCCTCACGCTGAGGCTCTCCTCGACCTATAGGAAAAAATATTTAATGAAACCAACTCACAACCAAAAAGTAAAAAATATAATTTAACGACATCCTCACTCGCACGTACTCCTCCGATTACACCCAAATACGTAGGAACTATTTGTCATCGGCCTTCGTTTTCTCGCCGCCGCCACTGCCGCAGCAGCGGTAGCCATACCGCCACCGCTGCCATAGCAGCGGCAGCTCCGTCCAAGGCCAAATCGTCCCAAACGGAAACCCAAATGCCCCTCCTTCCTCTCTCCGCCGTCCTGCTCCGCTGCAGCCGCCACACATGGCGGCTGCCATGGCGGCCATTCCTCCCCCAACACCATTTACCAACAATTTTTCAAATTTACTAACCGAAATACCTTGAACAATTATCTTAACCCCTTAAAAATTCTTCAAACATTCCCAAAAATAATGTTAATACATTGCATTAAACATAATTAACCAAATTTCATTCTCAAAATACCCCCACGGCGGCGGCACCGCCGGCGGCAGCGGCGGTCAACGGCGGTCAACACTGCCGCCGCCACCAAAATTTTCCAAAATTTAACATAAGCTTCATCTCATTAATTCGAACAACTTTCCCTTCTACAACAATCATCAATTTAAAGCTTAAATAGGTCAATTAACAAAAACCCCCAATTCGGCAGTATTCATCATAAACCCTAAAAATCAAATTCATTGATTCCTCCTTGCTTACTGTAAATTGAACCAATTCCTTTTAAGGGGTTGTTTACGACGACAAGACCTACAATTCAAAACCAAGAACTCGTCCTATTTCGACCCGAGGAGAGAGAATCGATAAGGGGCTCAATGAACAGTAAAACGTCCTTAATTCGATTGATTCCTTTTAAATTTCTGCAAGAGGGGATGGGATACTTACCTAGAATTTTAGAGGAGGAGAAAAGCTTCGTCTGGACTCCAAGATCACCACCCATGGTGGCCGGATGGCGGCGCAAGGGCGGTCGGAAAATCCGACAGAAAAGAGGCACGGGGAGAGAAAGGAGGCACAGGGAGAGAAGAAGAGAAAAGGAAAAAAAATTCTGATTTTTACCCTTTTTACCATCTTACCCTTTCCTCTTCCTTTTATACTTACAACGAAACCGGAAATTATCCTTTTCACGTCACAACTTTTGTGTTCTAACTCCGATTATAACCAACAATATACCGATAAGTTCGCAACGACGACCTCTTCAACTTCCTCGAGCAATAAAATTATCGGTTTAGTCGACTTATAAAAAGTCAACCAATAAAATTTTCGAATCGTAAAAACAATTACCGGAACGTAAAAATAAAAGGTAAAACTGTCAAAAGTAACTCGAGATTCGGGTCGTATCACACCTAATGCAAGATGTGACACTATCACACAACATAAAACAAGAACTTTGTTGTATGTCCATCTAGACCTTGCCCAAATTTGAGTTTCAATGTCGGAGGGAGTTCTGCCGCCAAGATTTTCATCCTACATATAATAAAAAAATGTGTGTTAAAGTTGTGTGACAAAATCTGAAAAAAGGTTTTTCAGAGTATAGAAAATGTGTACCATTATACAACACAAAGTAATCACTTTAGGTTGTGTGAAACAGTTCAGTCACTCATACAACATATTACTTCCAAATTGTTAATTGATATGTGCTGTGTAGTGACATTTTTGTACTAGTGCACATTATATAAAAAGGGATAAACTCATAATTTGAGACGGAAATTGTCGCTCTATATGTGACGGAAATTGTCACAATAAATATTGATGAGAACAAGGGTTTCTTTTTAAATAGTATAATATATGGTTGTAATGGTAGTAAATGAGAAATATATCATGTAAATAAATAGAATTAAAATTTACCAAAAAAGGCCCCAGTGCCTCTCTTCCAGGTGGAGGTTTGCATGTTTGAAGCTACGCGCACCAATACTTTCGTCTAAGCGAAAGAATTTTGTGTTTTACCCGCCATCAACTCGCGTAAAGAGGATTTTTTTTTTTTGGGATTATTACAGAAAATAGGGGTTTTTTCGATGGGATACAGAATTCTCAACTTCTCTTATCATTAGGTTTCAGAATTGGGGTGGGTCTGAGAGCCATAATTGGAAACTCAGAAGCCATGTTCTGAAGGTACCTTTAGTCCTGTTCATCTCGCGTCACCGGCGCTGTCGTCCCGTGGACTCCGCCGGGCCAGCTAGTGTCCCACGACGCCTGGTTCCGGATTACAAGCTTCTTTTGCCGAATGTTCTTTCGGTAATGACGGTGAGTCCGCTTTTTATTGCCGTCTCGGAGAAGCATCTTAAAAAGGAGGCTGAAGAAGTGAAAGAGAATGTGTCAGATCCTCCAGATTTTCCAACAACTCCAAGAAATGATGCTGAAGGCTGTCAAGTCGGTAGTGCTTGAAATGATGCTGAAGGAGCTGAAACAGAAATGCAAGTTCTCTATTGAGTGATTACTGTACTGTCTCCTGGATAGTAAACAAGAAAAGGTAAAGGTAGTTCATTGTTGTTTGGTGTCTGCTATGTTTTTTTTTTTTTTTTTTCCCACATGTGTTGGCTGATGTTTAGTTTTCTGGTACATAAAATCCTATCATCACGCCTTGCTAGAGTGGTTGCTTCATGCCTTCCATGCTTCTGAAGAAGCCCGTCAAGCTCATTTCTCCTACAAGCGTAATTTTGTTGTGTGTCTAGCAGGGGCTTTTCCAACTTGATGATGCACTGGAATCAGGCTTACCGGTCCACGCACATATCGAGTCACTCAAGGCTTTTGGTGGAGGCATGGAGTCGACTCTTGATATGCTCCTTTCATCACTCCCCGAGGAGACCCGCTCTGGTACAGATACATTGGTACAATTGTATCAAAAGGTTAGTTGAGGCATCTCTCATTTGAGAAACATTACCTCAGGATCTAACTGGGCTGATATTCTAACTTCATGCATTGATTGGCAATTATTCATTATAATAGATTTTTGAGCCTTCGAAACTTAAATGTGTTTGATGAATGTGTAACCAAAACAAGTTGAGGTTACAGAGGTTCTTTCCTCTAGTAAAAGCAAAACATAGAAAGTAATATGGGTCAGGCTTAGTGTCAAGGGAGGAAGGAATGACTAAATGTGGTCGGAAATTTAGATTGGTGTATGGCTTATTAGTCATGGAAATATACAGGGTCATAGGGACGCATTGTTTATAACAGGGGAACCTGGTAACTTTTTCTGGAAGGACGAAGTACTGGAAAGTAGGCAGTCTCAATCTCAAACATCTTTCTGGAAAACAAATGCAGTACTGTCTTATATTCTCTTTGCTCTAGCCTCTAGATTTGTTTTGTGCAGAGTTGTTGAGTTGCTCGAGCCCTTTAAAAGTGAATGGATGATTGTTAATTTGAATATGTCATCGTCTTGGTATAGAAGCAAAACAAAGGAAGCTGATCTCATTCCCACCATGACCAAAGCAAGGGTTGGTTGCTGTGGTTGTTGTTTATTAAGCTTTTGGACTTTGTGTTTTGGCAGAAGTTAAAAAGCACCGAAAAAGTTAAAAAGCGGTGCTTTATAATCGGCACATAGCTCAAAACCCCCTCTGTCGTCTGTGTAACTCCCATCCTAAAACCATTGAGCACATGCACTTTTCTTGTTCATGGGTTGTTGCATGATGGTGTGCACATTTTCTAGTATATAAAGTGTCTCCTCAATCTTTGACATCTGTGTCTCATTGGTTGGAGTCTCTTCAAGCAGCTTCTTTCCCAAAATACTTCTACACTTTCATATCCTTCATGCTGTGGTCCATCTGGAGTTCCAAAGTGTCCGTCTCTGGTCTTGACCGATGAGTCTTCTTATGTCTTCATATGGTTTAAAGGAGTAAAGTATCCTCATGGGTATGCAATAAATATATCTTGGTGTATTAACTTGGGGCTGAACATGTTTAACGGATTGAACAGTCATGACTGTCATGTTTAGCTGCAACGTCTTATTCCAGTGGTTATCCGACCCTATTTGCATCGAGATGTGGTGGAACCTATAATAGCGTTGTATAGGTTCTTTCAGAAGTTATGCGCTAAAGAGCTGAAGAAGTTAGATGTTCTCATTCTCAAAGAAGACATCATCTACATTTTGTGCAAATTGGAAATGATTTTCCCCCTTACTTTCTTTGACAGTATGATTCATCTGATGATCCATCATTGAAGGAAATCGTAGAGACAGAAGGCCGAAAGAGACGCACAAAAGAACATTTCCTGATTACTTTCGCAAATGGGTACGTGACAACATTTTTTGTGTTAGAATATCTCCATTTCAATATTAGTATTATGGTCAATTCAATTTAAATAATTTATCACAAATTGGCAGGTGGAAAATTTCCAAAAACAGAACAGTGATTGGTACTCGCTAGAATTGCACCATTTGTCTAGAACGTCGATTTCCCACAGTGTGCGAGCGATGTGTTTTGTCAACGGCGTCAAGTTTGTGACCTTGAACGAGATGCAAACCGCAAAAAGCAAAGTTGCGGGGTCATGGTTGTTGACAGTAGCCACAGAAGGGCTACAACAGGCCCACAGACCCGCAGCCAGTGTACCAGGGGCCGGCCTAGGGCCCAGAACAGACCTCCAGCACCCGGACCCGGGGTCCAGCAGTCTACCTTGCGACCAGGGGCCCGGGGACAGGGGGCGCCAGCCTGCCAAAGAGGTTACCAGAGCTGCCCTTTGGTATGCGAACAGAAGGAAACCAGTCCCACATCGAAGAGTGAGGCCAGACCTCACGCCCGGTCACCTATATAAGGGCCTCAACTACCCTCATTAATATGTAACTGATCTCTCCAACCGCTTATCATACGTGCTTAAGTTATCTATTCATCCTCACTGTACTAACTTAGGCATCGGAGAGGAGAAGACTAGCCCGCTCGGTATTCCCTTTAGTAAGCAGGTTTACAGGAGATCACGCTTGGATTCATCTATCTCTACCAGGTTTAGGTACGAACAATTGGTGCCGTCTGTGGGAAGCATTTGATCCACGAGAAAAGTAGCATTGCTCTACCGGAGGGTAGAACCCGATCGATCCTGTGAAAGGCAGTTAAAATCCACAATCCGGAGGCCATGGAAGGAAGGAAGATGAGAGCTAGCGAGGGAAGGTTGAAAGAACGAGTCCGGATCCCCGACCGGGCCCAAAACATTAAATCCGAAGTCGGCGCGAGGTTCGTCCCATCTCCCGACCGGGACGGAACTCACAATCGCCAAGGCTCAGACAATCCTGACCGATACGATGCGGGGGGGGGGGGGGGGGGGGGGGAATAAAAAAGATGAAGGCAGAGGTCGCACGGTTGCGAGAGGAGGGCGATTGAGACCGACTAAGGGCTGATGCCCGGTGCCAGGAATTGGAAGCGGTGAACATCGCCTTATTAGCGGCCCTGGAGAAAGGGCACCAGTAGGGCCCTTCTCGGGCGGCGTCGCGGTCCGCAAACAAAGGTAACGAATTCCCGCACCTAGAAGTGGGACAGCCTACGAGAAGGAGAAAGACTGCGCATGTACCCACACCCCTCTTTCCGGAAGCTCTGAAGAATTCCGGCCCGGTTGAGCCCCCATACCGCGCGAGCCCGGCATCGAGCCAGCAGGACAGCTCCACCGCAAGGACGCTCCAGACGCTCTCCGCCTCGGTGTCGGACATGAAGGACCGACTAGAGGCCAGCGAGAAAAGGACGGGGCGACCGCAAGACAGTGCACGATTCCACGAACGCACTGGACCTTTTTCACACCGGGTTAGGGAATCAGGAAGATCTGGTAACCAAAAGCCCCTGAAACTGACGTACTCAGGAACGAGCTGCCCATACCAGCACCTGGACAGCTTTAAGTCACAAACGGGCACAAGGGGCTACTCAGACGCCACATGTTGCAGTGTATTTCAAGAGACGCTCTCGGGGGAGGCATTGAGTTGGTTCTACGAGCTGCCAATAAACTCGGTGGAAACTTTTGAACAGCTGGCTGATAAGTTTGTTGGCCGGTTCGTCCTTAGAGCCTTAGGGCGGCCCAAACATCAACGATCCTTTTCGATTGCATGCAGACCGACCACGAACCGCTACGCGCTTTCGTTAACCGGTGGCATATCGCCACGGCCGGGGTCAGGAACTTGGATAAAAGAATCGCTGAGATGACATTCAAGCAGGGGTTAAGACCCGGGGAACTCTCGTACACCCTGCGAGTAAAGGAGCCGCTGGGGTACGACGAGTTGATGGTCGTGGCCGTCAGGCACGCCCAGGCGGAGCATGAGACGTATGGGGATAAGATGCCCAAGCGAAGGTCAGATGACCTACTACCACTGTCTTCCCGTGAAAGCAAAACGGGGCGGCAGGATCGCAACCGTACGCCTACGACCAGCAAGAAAGCCGAAGTATGGGAGGATTGGCTACCCAGCCGGAACGGCAACAACAGATCACGGTCAGGTAGAAGACCACCGCCTTTGCGACCGGCACGGCCCATGGCAGCGGCGCCAGCGGATTTACCACCGCGGGCCCTGGCCATTATGCCAGCAGAAAAACCCGAAGACCCAGCTCTTCGGACTAGCGACCAACGACCCCAGAGAACGGTTGTGGACGGCCGAGTCTGGACAGATGACCCGCAAGGGGACGGGCAGGGAGCCCGACAGGTAGGGACCATAAGCACCCGAGTTCCCGGAGGGATTGAGGTGCACGGGAGTATAAATATGATACACGGTGGGGACCATATAGATCGACTCACCCGGAGCTCGAAGAAGCGGTGTTTAAGGTCGATCCGGGGAAAGGAGGTGTATGCCTTTGGAAGAGGAAGCGGTCAGGCCGCTAAAACCGGATGGAACTCGGTTACGTTCTATGAGGAAGAAGAGCCGGAGGATCTGATCCAACCGCACAACGACCCCTTCCTCATTACGGTCCAAATAGACCACTGGATAACCAGCCGCATGCTGATCGATACCGGAGCTTCTGTCAATGTGATGTTCCGAGACGCATACAAGGGGCTGCAGCGAGGAAGGAGCAAGTTATCCCAGGATAACGAGCCACTGATAAGCTTCTCCGGTGAGGTGGTCCAGCCTTTGGGATCGGATTACCTACCACTAATCTTCGGCGAGGGAGATAGGACGAGGAAGGAGCACTTGGAGTTCATCATCGTGGACTGCCTGTCCTCATACAATGGCATAATCGGTCGGCCGGGGTTGTGGAAGATGAAAACGTTTATAGCCGGCCATATGCTGATGTTAAAGATGCCTTCACCTGCCGGCGTCATTACCATATGAGGGGACCAGAAGATCGCTCGCAGGTATTATGCAGAGGCCCTGACCCACGGGAGAAAGCGGACCGAGGTATTCACGGCTACTCAACAAGCGCCAGTGCTGGATCCGAATATTGACCCCCGTGATGACACCGATTCCGACGACGAGAAGCTAAAACGACCGTCGGCCGTGGAAGAAACCGAAACAATCTCCTTTCGGAGGATCATCAGGAAGCGAAAGGTGGTGATAGGAACGAAGCTCGCCCCGACTATCAGGCAAGAGCTCATCACCTTTCTCTGAGACAACAGTTCGGTCTTCGCATTGTCCTACGAGGACATGCCAGGCATATCTCCGGAGATAGCTGTCCACCGGCTAAATTCGTTGCCCAACGTTCCCCCGGTGAGGTAGAAGAGGACGTCCTTCAGCCCGGCGAAATATGAGGCGATCAGAGAAGAATTGCAGAAGCTGAGAGGCATAGGTTTCATCCGGGAAGTCCAGTATCCCCGATGGCTCGCCAACGTGGTTATGGTCCCAAAGAAGGGAACCGACCGGTGGCGCATGTGCGTTGATTTCACCAACCTAAACCGGGCGTGCCCTAAAGACAGCTTCCCGCTCCCCCGAATAGACCTGCTTATAGACTCCACGTCCGGTTTTAAACTACTCAGCTTCATGGATGCCTACTCCGGATACAATCAGATAAGGATGAGCCCGGACGACAAAGAGCACACCTCGTTCACAACTGACCGAGGCACCTACTGTTACAAGAGGATGTTGTACGGTCTAAAGAACGCCGGGGCCACATACTAATGGATGGTGAATCGCATGTTGGAGCAGGAGATGGGTAAAACGGTAGAAGTGTACGCAGATGACATGCTGGTCAAGAGCTTGACCGCAGGGGCCCACGTCTGAGACTTGGCAGTAGTCGTCGGTAAGATGCTCAAGTTTGAGATGCGCCTGAACTCGAAGAAGTGCATCTTTGGGATTTCAGAGGGTTTGTTCCTAGGCCATATTATCAGCCAGCGGGGGATAGAAGCTAACCCGCTGAAGGTCCAGACAATCCTAGACATGGAAACACCAGAGGAAAGAAACCAGGTCCAGATGCTGACCGGCCAACTAGCCGCCCTGGCCAGATTTATCTCCCGCCTGACCGATAAGTGCGCCCCATTCTTTAAACTGCTCAAGGCACAGTAGTTCAAGAAAATTCACTGGGCGGCGGAGCACGAAGCGGCATTCCAGTCCATCAAGACATACCTGTCTGCAGTGCCTCTCCTATCCAAACCAGTGCCGGGCGAAATGCTATACCTCTACATAGCTGCATCAGGAATGGTCGTCTCCGCGGCTCTCATCAGGAAAGAGGGCACGCTCGATCTCCCGGTATACTATGCAGGGAAGGGACTTACCGGAGCCGAAAGCCGGTACCCCGACATTGAAAGACTGGCTCTGGCTCTGATCATCAGCGCCATAAAGCTCCGGCACTATTTCCAGGCTCATTCCATCACCCTATATACCAATCACCCTCTGCGGCAGATCCTGCAAAAACCGGGTACTAGCGGCAGGCTCGTACGGTGGGCAGTTGAATTGGGAGAGTTTGACATCACTTACGCCCCGTGAACGGCTATCAAGGGTCAGGCCGCTGCGGATTTCATATGCGAACTCACCCCGATGGCGGTAGAAGCGCACTCCGGCCGGTCCGTGGGCACCGAAGCAGTTCAGGCCATAAAGATCGAACCAGGCCTCCCCAGCGGTTGGAAACTTTATGTGAACGGCTCCGTAATGGGTAAGCGGAGCAGAGCCGACGTCATGCTAACCTCACCAGATGGACAGTCGTACTAGTATGCCCTGCGGTTTCTCTTCAATACTTCCAACAACGCCGCTGAGTATGAGGCCCTCATAGCCGGCTTACAGCTAGCCAAGGAAATGGGGATACCATCCTTGGAAGTATACAGCGACTCGAGCCTGGTGGTGAACTAGATGAACGGGCTGTTCGAAGTCAAGGAACCCCAGTTAGCCTCCTACCAAGCTTTGGCCAAAGCCCTGATCGAGCCATTCCAGGGCGCCACGATTCAGCATATACCCCGGGAGGCAAATAGGCATGCAGACGCCCTAGCCAGGTTGGCAACCGGAAACTACCCACTTGAGTACTGAAGAGCTAAAATCGAAACCCTCCAGAAACCGAGCATAAGCAAGACCATCTCCGAGATATTTGCGGTAGAGGAGGCACCACCAAGCTGGATGGATTCGATAGTTAGATACTTGGCTGACAAAACCAGCCACCAGGATACAGTGGAGGCTAGGAGGCAGCACCTCCGGTGTGCCAGGTACAGCCTCTTCAGCGGCAAGTTGTACCGAAGAGGGGACAGATTCCCCCAGCTAAAGTGTGTGACTAAGGAGGCGGGAGAAGCCATCATGCGAGAAATCCACGAAGGAGTGTGCGGTAATCACTCTGGCGCCCGGTCCCTATCTCACAAGTCGCTACGGGCAGGATACTTCTGGCCAGACAGGGCAGCAACGTCGAGAAGAATATCAGGCGGCTGCCACAAGTGCCACATGTACGCCTCTACACCCCATGCCCCGACAATCGCGTTGTCAATTCTGTTAGCACCATGGCCGTTCGCACAGTGGGGGCTAGACATCATCGGCCCTTTCCCAATAGCTGTGGGACAATACAAATACGCCATTGTAGCCGTTGAGTATCAGACTAAGTGGGTCGAGGCGGAACCCTTGGTAAAGATCACCGAGGAGCGGGTAAGAAAATTCCTATGGAAGAACATCTACTACAGGTTCGGGACACAGTTCAACAATGCTGATCTTATCCAGTACACGGCCTCTATGGGGACCCGGATGTTGTTTGCCTCAGTGGCGCACCCGCAGACCAACGGCCAGGTAGAAGCGGTCAACAAGATTATCAAAAGTCTCCTCAAGAAGAAGCTGGATGACAAAAAGGGACGGTGGATAAGGAGAATGTCTCAATGTGGTGCGGTCCAACCTTAGCGAAATCTACTACCTGGGCAAAACGGAAAACCAAAGAGCCCTGAGAATAAAAACATAGGAAAACTTGAGACAAGCTCAATGAGAGGACAAAAATAAAGTTATAAACATCCTTTTAGAAACTCTATTTCATTGAAAATCATTTCTCTTTCGCAAACCTTTTTCATGCAATGAACGACAATTGTAGAAAATAATTTGCAAGATTATAATACAAGTGAAGACTTGAGAATCGAATCATAATGTATCTCATAATGAAAATTAATTAAATATGCCTTGATAAAATCTCATAAGAAATGAAGGCAATAACTGAGATAGAACACGTACAATACTTCCTTGCAAACTCAATTTGTGTAAATAACTCATAACTCAAAACTTTACCAAACTTGTACCCAAAACTAAACTGGTCATGCACCTACATTGAACTAGGTCAACATAGGCAGAGCGTGGCAGACAACTGGTCATGCACCCATGTTAAGCGAACTTAACTTGGGCAGAGCGGGGAGGGGGAATAACTGGTCGTACACCTGTGTGCAATAGGCATAGCGGGGGAGCTGGTCATACACTTGTGTGTCCGCCGAGCACAATACGTGCACGTAACCGGAGTAACTGAGTCATCGTATCGTAAAATCACTAGGGTTGGGTACTCGTAAGGTAGTTAAAAATCTCATTTCTTATTTTCTCAAATTAAAGATTGCCTTTCTTTCATAACCGCACGACCTTTAAACTTTTTTTTTTCCAAGAACAATTGAAAAGTCTCTTTCTTTTCCCAAAACAAGCAATTATCTCAATATATATGTAGCAATCATTTCATAGAATCCCATAAATACATTAATAATTAATTTATGAGCCAACAAAATAAACTTCATGAGAAATAGGTACGAAAATGAGGAACTCAATAAAACATTCCAAAGGTAAACAACATCATTTAAGACATAAACCACAAGATCGTATAAACGCATAATCAAGAAAAAGGAAAATAAGGTAAAGCCTCATGAAAATAAATAAACAAATAGATGCATCAAGAAATCAAATATTAGAGTAATTTCATGCAATTATTAAAAACAAAGTCCAACTCACAATGAATGACGACTAATTGTCCCAAATTTGGAATCGCCCTTGGAAGCTTGCCCAAATAGCTTACCTAGCGAAATAATATCATATAAAATATTTAAACTCAATTCCATTAGACAAGATAACGAACCATGAATGAAACCTACAAATCACTACCCTCTCCATGATATAAGATCATCCAACCTTCTATATCACCAAATATTCATCTTAACCTTCTCCCATCACTTTTCTCCAACTCCAACATGTGCAATTAACAATTTTCCCAATTTATTCTTAACACAAAACCCTAATTTCTCATCCAAAATCCACCAACTTACTTAGGCTAACTATCACACAATTTAGGAAGTAGAACAAAGCATAAAATGAATAAAGATTTCCATGAAATGTCGTCGGAGGCGGCGGAGCAGCGGTGGCTCAAGGTGGCCAATACCCAACTTTCAAAACTTCAAACTAGATGCAAATCCTATACTTAAAACAAAGCCCAAGAGGTAGGGAACACTTTATTACCTTGAGATCTCTCCAACTTCTTATGGTTTGGCCAGAATTTTTAAAACTTGCCGGAAACTACTCAATTTTCTCTCCTTTAATTTGTTAAGCACAAAAGGAATTAGATTAGAAGACTAGTATAGAAATAAATCCCATGAGATAAGGAAGAGATTGGTACCAATATCAAGGCCGGAGGTGGTTAGAATTGGCGGCGGTGGCTTGATTTTAGGTGGAGGCAAGAGGAGGCGCAGCCCTCTCTCTCTCTCCTTGTTTTCTTTCCACGGGAAGAGGGGGAGACATATCAGCTCTAATTAACATAGAATTAGGTGAAAAGACTCAATTGCCCCTCTAGCAAAAACGTTAATAACTTTTTCGTTAAAACTCCGATTAACAAGCTGTTTGCGCCTACACACTCGTATCGTCGTGCCCTACTTTGCTAAACTATGAAACTAATTTATAAAAATATATTTTGTTCTAATAAGAGAGGCTAATTTAGTGATAAGATTAATTAATATCTAAATGCGATACAATTAAGCAAAGTTAAGGTAATTCTAAGTTCGGGGTGTTACACCGATACCCCTTCTGATATCCTCCATAACCAACAAACACACATTTAAGTGCCCGGGCATCCAACTTGGACCTCTGATTCTTTGGAATATGAATAAAGGCAACACTACCAAAAATACGAGCAGGGAGATTATGAAATGAGGGTAAAGAGACATGCGATGCAAGTACCTCATATGGTACTTTTCCCTGGAGGATAGTAGATGGAAGACGATTAATGAGATGGGCAGAGGCTATGACAGCATCACCCCAAAGATGTTTAGGACAATGGGCATTAAAGAGAAGACAACGAGCCATATCAAGTAAATGACGATTTTTCCTTTCGGGTACCTCATTCTGCTCAGGTGTGTGAGGACACATTGTTTGATGAACAATCCCATGTGTTTTAAAAAACTCTTGAAAGACACAGTTTACATATTCCCTCCCATTATCAGAACGAAAAATTTTAATTGTGGCATGGTATTGTGTTTGGACATTGGAATAGAAGGCTTGAAAAGCCGGAAAGACCTCATCCTTGGTTTTAAGAAGAACAATCCAAGTAAGACGTGTGCAATCATCAATAAATGACACATAATACCTCATACTAGTCACAGTATGTTCTTTCGAAGGTCCCCAAACATCAGAATTAATTAATTCAAAAGGAACGACACTTTTATTAGCAATACTAGAGGAATTAGTTTGATGACTCTTGCCCAAAACACATGTTTCACAACGTAAGACTGATTCATCCACACCAATAAACAAAGTACGCATAGATTTTTTCATAATACTAAAAGATGGATGCCCTAAGCGACGGTGCCATAACCAAATTTCACCTAGCTTGTCAGAAGTGGAGATTAAAGCGGTCCGGGATTGTGCTCCTGGTTTCTCCCCTCCATACGTCTGATCCAGATGGAACAACCGGCCCCTCAGATACCCCCGACCTAGTAATTCCCCAGTGAGAAGATCCTGAAATATCACATACATGGGAAAAAATGTCACAGAGCATTTGGCCTCAGTATTCAATTGTGGGACAGATATCAAATGATGAGATAAAGCAGGTACATATAACACATTTTAGAGTTCTATTGTGGGAGTAATACGAACTGACCCCTTTCCTAATACAGGGAATGCCTCACCATTGGCATTAGTAACAAATGGTACTGGTGGATAGGACAATTCAGTAATATAAGATTTGTCATAAGTCATGTAATCTGAGGCACCAGAATCAATAATCCATGTATCAGACCCAACAAAGCTAGATATATTTAAAGCCATACCTATCTTACCACGACCAACTATGGATGTTGTGGGTGCTGCTCCTCCTGCTGTATAATGATCGATCCTATCCGACCACACCATAGATATCTAGTTTTTGGACGAACTGAATAGCTGCTTTCACCTTAGGACGATAAGTAGACCTCTTAGACCTGAGGTGCAGATACAACTTCCAACAAGCCTCACGAGCATGGTCAATATCATTGCAATAAGAGCAAGGAGGACGGGGTTGATTCCCAAAGCCTGGTGGTGGTCCTTGCTTATGAAGTGGAACTGAATTTGATTGCTGAAGGAGTGGTGCTGGAGACCTCGCCTGAACAGTAAGGCTAGAAACTTCAACTTGTGCTTAATTAAGACTTTCCTGCTGGGACTCATCCTTACAGATATATGTGAAAGCGGTAGTCAGGCTCGGAGGTTCTGTCATTCTGAGCAGCTCGCCTTTGGTGCTGTTATGCTTTGCATCAAGCCCTCTCAGGAAATGGTGAACACGCTCAAGTTCCTTCTTCTTCTGGTACCAAACAATATCCGCCTGGTTCTTGATCTTACAAGGACGCTTCATATCAATCTCAGCCCAAATATTCTTCAGCTTGGTGAAATACTGCACCACTGGCTGCCCATTCTGTTGCATTGCTGAAGCTGTGCACATTAACTCATGAACCTGTATGAAATCAGACTCATTAGTGTATAGGTCTTCCAATGTCTTCCAGATTGCCTGTGTAGTATCACATTGCTCCACAAGGTCTACTATATCCTCATTCATGGATTTGTACAAGACTGACATTACAAGACCATCATCATCTTCCCACTTAGTGTAGGCATCAACATCATCTTCACTAGGGACCTCAATTGTCCCAGTTACATGCCTCATCTTGTGCATTCCTCGGAGATGAGCTGTCATTATTTTCTTCCATTTACGGAAGTTGGTTCCATTGAGTTTAGCTCCCCCAAAGGAACCAATTTCAGAATTTTTGACAGATACTTCAAACTTCTGAACATCGTTGACTTGAGAACTTTCTTCTTTTCCAGAACCCATTGTAAAACAAACACCAAATCAGTAGTTATGCAGCGGAAACAAAAAATAAACTGATATAACCGTGTCGGATAGCAGAAAACGGGTCGCCTGAAACCAGGTCGGGTCTGAAACTGGGTAAACCGAGTCGAATATGAAACCGGGTCGGGTCTGAAAGTAAACCGGGTCGGGTCGGGCTGAAATCGGGTCAAACTCTTCAAAATCAGGTCAAACTGTACCAATCCAATTTCTTCTGCAGATGAGGCGCCGGTGAGAGACAACGAGATCTTCTGGAAAGATGAGGCGTAGGTGTGGAGGTTACGCGAATCGGAGGGCAGACGAGCGGCCTTGATCGAGCGGCAGGAGTCGAGCGGCCTTGATCGAGCGGCAGGAGTCGAGCGGCTTGGGTCTAACGGCTGCCTGAGACGCGACTTGAGAACGACGCGTGGACAGCAGCTTGAGGACGACCTGAGGATGACGCGCGATACTCCTGATCTGCGGACGACGAGTTTGTGTACCGAAATCGGGTACCGAAACCAGGTGGATACAATCAACCCGTGAGAGGAAAAAACAAGCACAACGGCTGTGAGTCTGACAAAGAGCCTACGTCAGACGATATTGAGACAATAAACCCTAACAATGGAGTTTAGTTGAAAATAAAAGCAAAGAGACAAAGTCCTCTCAGATCTTTGCTCTGATACCAAGTCAAATATAATTGGATGAATGAATTTTCTGATATATTATTCATCTCATACTATATACAAGATGTACTACAACCCTAGGTACTATGTACTACCTTGTACTACCATATACAGAACATGAAAGTACTAATTACACAATACTCATGACTCACGCTAACAATCCATAGGAGAAGACATCGATTCAGCTTTCAAGCTCTGATAGAGCAATGGAATGAGTTTCAATGTTATTGCACATATGTTGACAGTGCAATATTGAAGTTTTTGTTTAGTATAAATTTTGGTAGCTATTGTTAGGTGCGTATTTTGAGTATAACTTTGTACTTGTCTTCTAACTACATAAACTAGTTGTGCAACTTATTGAAATATGAAGTTGTGAACAATATGCTATACATTCGTGTTTTTATTCGAGTTTCTGGATGTTTTGCAATGCAAGTTTTAGTTTTCTATTTTATTGAAAGTACTTGTTTCGATAGAGCCATACCCAAGCAAAAAAGCAAAATGTATTTTGAGACGGAAAGTTGATTATATGCGACGACATTAGGAGTAACATGACGCTGTCACAGAATAAGCGTACTGAATCTGTGCATCTCTCTTTGCCGTTGCAAAAGTCTAATGCCATGGCATTTTTCCCGTAGCCACCATCGACATCAAAAGCATTGTCGTTGCAAAGCTTTTGCCAATGCTCTTTTGCAACAGTGCCTTGCTGTTTTTGAAGTGCCAGAGGAAGGGTTGCACACACAAGAAACTGACCCTTATTCTGGTGTATCATTGTCACCCCGTCGGTAACAAAATAAAGCCTTCCAATACGTCCCCAAAACATTGTATCAACAGAGCAACTATGGGAAAGCACCCCCACAAACCAAGTAAAACACATTAGTCATAGCTATGAACCAACTCTTCCTCATGCATTATCTGGTACGCCTAGGGCTGGGCGTTTGGGTCCGAAGGATCGAAAGTCCGGCCCGAAAATCCAAAAAAAAAAAAATCTAAAACAGGCTGATTCTTAAAATTTTAAGGACCGGCCCGACATTGTGAAACTCGGTCCGAGTTCGGGCTTGATTTTTTTTGAGACCGAAAGCCCAGTTCAGCCTGATGTTTTAATATAGTCACGTGTCACCTATGTATTGGTCATCAATATTTATTTAAAAAAAAAACATAATGAGATAACCTAAAAGGTTCTAAACCTAAAGGTATCTGTATCCAGGCTCCGGCTCTCCAGTGCGAACTTTATTCCTCCGGCTCCAGCTATCACTACGCCTTCAGTCCTAAACCTAAAGGTATCTGTATCACTGCGCCTTGTGAAGTTATTCCTCCGGCTCCGGCTCTCCTTCAGTGCGAATCGCCACCAGCCCACTAGTACCACAGCTCTGACTCTCTGCCTCCGACCTCCGTCTCGATTCATCATTCTCCTAGGTTTGTAAGACTCCATCTCTCTCTCTCTCTCATCACACTCAAAGCTTCATGCTTTGCTATTATTGGTTACTACTGAAAGCTCCGAGCTTTTTGCATGTGCTCTGGTTCTCACATTATTTTCGATTACCATTGCTTCTGATTTGTTTTGCTGTGATTCCGGATTACGTTGCCCATTTCACTGAAATGTGAGGTCTTGTGGTTTTTGTCCCCCAAAAAGCAATATTGGGTTTCTAGGGTTTGCAGAGTTGTGATTTGTGAATAGACGTTCAAGAATCAGTACAGTTCCATGGGGTTTTGTAGCTTGTATATTTTTTCCGTGGGTTTTTGTAGCTTGTATATTTTTTCCATGGGGTTTTGTTTTGTTGATCAACGATAATGAGATGTATGCTTACTGAATGCTCAAGTTGTATTAGTGAGGTGTGAATTGGATTGATTTTCTTCAGGTTTTCTATATGTTAGTTCATGTGTGTAGTTGGGATTTTGGATTGATTTTCTTTATGCTCGTGTAATATGTTTTCTGAAAATTGAGGGAATCTTGAGCCATATGTTTATTTTCTTTGCTCAAGTTGATTTTGCTTACTGAGTCAAACTGTTTCCTACATTGCATATGTTTAAGACCTCTTACATTGTTTATGCTTCTGTTTCCTTCTTTTTCCTTTTAATATCTTAATTTCCTCTTTTGATGAACCTAATTTCTGTGATTTGATTATCTGGTTTGTAATATATTTTTGTGTTCAAATATATTTGCTTGCAGATTTTCATGGCTTTAGATGAGAACTCAAGCTCAAATTCTGGCAGTGCATCAACTAACAATTCGAACTCAACTAAAGTGTCTAAAGCTTCTAAAGGGAAAGCTAAAGTCTCTGTGCCTGAAAAGCATTAAAAAAAAGAGCAAAATAGGGTAATGAACTCCTGATTATGTTGATTTTGTATGTTTTTAATTATATTGGTTAGTGTCTCAATGTTCTGGAAAGTTTCAACCATTGCAATACTGAAGTGTGTAAATGACCAGAGCGTATCTGTTTTAATTTGTCCACCTACCTGGGCAGAAACTTTTCCCTAACCATTTGGTCTCTCTTTTCCCTAACCATTTGGTCTCTAAACGTCCTCAAATTTTAATATGTTTATTTTCTATTAGTCTATAAATGTTCTGGAAAGTTTCAACCTATTTCGATGTAAATTGAGCTCTTGGTGATTTTTCAAAGTTTTGCCTGCATTTAGTAAAGTTTAAGAATTTTGATTAGGAGTTAAGAATTTTTCAACCTTTCATTGCAGATTGGCAGTTGTGGGGGTTGGAACTTGGAAGCATAAGAGCAAATGACTTGAATTGTTGAAGTTTTGAACATTTGAATTCCATAACTGTTGTTATTAATTCATTCAAGGTGTTGAACACTATGGATAATTGAATATTTAGTAATTTGTATTATGTGTTGAAGTGTTGTATTATGTCTAGGAATGTTGAAAATGCATGAAACTTGTAGAATTGATGTTAGGGAATACAACAAGTACCAGAATTTGGCAAAATACTTGTTGTAACTTACATTCTGTAACAGGCTATTTTTGGGCCGGTCCTCAATCTCTGAAAAGCCTATCTCGGCTCGGCTCGGCCTGACTGGGTCGGGCTTTGGGCCGGGTTTCACAAAATTTGGGCGCGGGCCGGGTCGAGCCCAGCCCTAGGTCCGCCGCAACCAGAATCGTCCAAAGCCGCCGTTTCCCCCAACCTGCAATATATTGTGACACCAAAATTGGAATGAAACCGTCGAGCCTCACATTCATAATGAACATCTTTTTTTAGTTAGTGTCACTAGCCTAAAGCCGGGTTACGGTGCCCAACTACGCGCTGACCTATAAGGCTATAACCCACAAAGGGTGTTGGTCGATTAAGACTGCCGTGCCCTAGACAGCAGGACGGTGGTCATGGAAGTCGAAATCCGCTAAGAAGTGTGTAACAACTCTGCTGCCGAATCAACTAGCCTATACCCGGCCATCGGGGCGAGTGTCAGGCCTCGATGAGTATGAGGGCGCGACAGTGGCTGAAAAACCTGGGGCGTGAGCTCGGGCAGAGTGGTCGTCGGTGCAGATCTTGGTGGTAGTAGTAAATATTCAAATGAGAACTTTGAAGGCCGAAGAGGGGAAAGGTTCCATGTGAACGACACTTGCACATGGGTTAGTAAGAGACTGGGTAGTCCCTTCTGATAGCGCGTCTCGCGCGAACTTCTAAAGGGAATCGGGTTAAAATTCCTGAACCGGGACATGGTGGTTGACGGCAACGTTAGGGAGTCCGGAAACGTCTGCCCCCGCCTCTTTTCTGTTTTGAAAATCCAGAGAACCGAGTGCCATTCACGCCCGGTCGTACTCAAGTCTCCAAGGTGAACAACCTCATAACCGCATCATGTCTCCAAGGTGAACAACCTCTGGTCGATGAAACAATGTAGGCAAAGAAAGTCGGCAAAATGGATATGCTCAGCTGACAAAAAAAAGGTAGAAAGCCTCAAAAACAAGTAAAGGAAATTAATATGGAAGTCAAAAAAAGGGTCACGTACCTTGGCCCACAGTTAGAAAATTGGCTTAAACGAGTAGGATTAGATTGCATTATTAAGATTAGTCGGATCGATTTTGATTTGAGGGTAGATAGATGTTTACTCAGTTATTTTGTAAACACTTATAACAATGTTAAACATTATTTTGTCGTTAATAGCATTCCCTTTTATTATATAGCTTGATAGATGTTTATATGTATACTGGTTTGTCAGTTAGTGGAAAACCAGTATTAGGTGACTTAGATTGCCCTGCAGCCGTGTTTATAAAGGCTTTCACTAATTACTCTCATGAAGGTGCTATTATTAAGGGAAAGATTAAGCTATATTGGCTCTATACCACATTTTCCAATATGGTGGTAGATGAGAATAGTCCTGATGGACAACATACCGTAAGGCTTACTTCATGTACGTCATCACATCGTATATCATACCCGATGCGAGCACGGATGCAGTGTCGCTAAGGTATCTAAGCCTTATGGACGATATGGATGCAATTGGAGATTCTGCTTGGGGAGCGGCTGCATGGGTGATAGGAGCACAATGTGCGACGATATTATATGTTTATGCCCTCATTTATACTTTGTTTAACCCTTATTTGTCTAAGATTGAGTCATAATGTAGTTAGTGTCAATTTTGGTAGAGTTTTGTGAAAAATGGTTAAGAATCCGAAAAATGACTAAGTTTGAGAAATCTGGAAAATAATGCAAAATATGTCTTTTTCGTGATTTTGAGATGAATGAAACTGTGATCTATCCTTGTCCGAATTCTATGAAATTTGGCGTGCTTAATATTCATATGCTGAGGAATTTTGTGTTAAAATTTCAGATCAATCGGAGTTCGGGAAGTCACCCAAAAGTTGGCTGCAAAACGGCAGTCCGAGCATTCCAATCCAGGGACTTCCAGGATTTTCCTGGGACTGTGTCCCAACTTCGAAAAATCATTCCCGTCGACTCACAAGGATTTTTATCAAACTGTTTTATGGGGAGATGGCCATATGTGTCTAGTTTATCTGAGACTTGGAATCGCATCAATCGGAGCTCCACGGATGGAGTTATGCCGGAATTACTGCAACAAGGTCAAATCTGCCGATTCCAGGAACCTACTGCCCCCTTTTCGTGTTTTCTGTTTTTGATGGACCTAATGGTGCACAAATGCATATGTGAAGATGGTTCAAGCCTTATGAAGGGAAGAGGAAGACACTAGGCCATGGCATTGAAGAAAAACTTGAAGAAAGACGTTCTCCTAGTCACACTAGGAGAAGCTGCCGAATAGAGGCAGATTGTATGCCTTTGTGTGCTGCCGGCAATTGGGGTATTTTTCGATGGAACAAGACATGTCAAATGAAGTCCAAGATCATACAAGAAGTCCATGAAGATGTGAAGCCCAAGTCTTGAAGAAAAATTCAGAAAAAGAAAACCTAATTGAACTATGAAAGGAAGGTTGCAAAACCTAATCCCATGAGGTTTTCTGAAATCTTTGTGCAATAGGGACTGTCGGCAGCCTCTCTCCCTATCCTCTATATATACCCCCACTTTTCATTCAGAAAAAGCATCTCATCTCTTGCAAAACACTAGCCAAAACTCTACCAAATTTCCTACTCAAAGTTCTAAGCCGAAACCCTAGAAACACCAAGTCACCGATTCTACCATACACCACCATTCATCACCGATCCCAATCCCTTACCTCAGCCACTGCCGATCGTCTTCCACCACACCAAGACGAAACTCTCCAAGGTTTTTAAAGTGTGATCCATCCCTATGACTTGTGTTTTTAATTTCGGTTTAGTCACATGTATTGTTATAAAAAATACTTTGTTTCGTTTGGTTTTGTATGATGAACATGAATTGCAATTTTCATTGAAGTTTATGTGATGACTTGTGCGATTTTTAATACATGGTTTTTGTATGTTTAGATAATTAGAGCAGTGGTATTAGAAGCATGTTTAGGATTTAAATTGGTTAGTAATCTAAGGTGAGGGCATGAAAATCGATACTTGGTGTTGTCTTTGAACATAATCTAGGTATTAGGTTTAATCTGCTAGGGTAATTACAAACTAGATGGACCGAGAGGACTCTATGATTTGTGTTATTCACTAAGGGCTATTAATCTTAGAACTTGCATGCTAAATAGGATGATTGACAACCTTACTTGTTTACATGTTTTCGATTTAAGACTCTTGTGCATTATATGTTAAGTCTTAACCGGATTAGCATAAATATCTTTAGGGCTAGAGCGAGAGTTTGTCCTAAAAGAACTTAAGGAAGTCTAGTAACTAGGTACAGAGTGAGAGCTCTAGTTACGGTCGAAACGAATTTGAATTTTGAGCATGCTAATACTTGTCTCTTACTTTCTTGCATATGAATCTTTGTGTTAATTTGTGTTTTGTGCTATGTGATGCGTGAGAGATGATGATCAAACTTGTATATAGTAGACCTAGGATTTTATTTTCTGTTTTTATGCCGTACCTAGTTTAGGGGCAGCATTGCTGCCGAACTCTTATACCCCCATATATGTGACGTTTGTGATGTATATATGTATATATGTTTGTCTAACAATTTCATATCTCAGGTACCCTTAATCCCCGGCCTAGAACGATCCCTACTTGCTTATACTACTAACGATATTTTGTAGGGTTATCATTGTGTGCGAGCTTCGGCTCCCATCAATGGGCAAGCATAAATTGTGCCTTGAAGGATCGTAAAGTCAACGGCTTAGCATATTCTTTGATGTTAAGTAATTTTTTTTATTTTTTTTTACTTCCATATTAATTTCCTTTCTTGTGCATGTGAATGATTTGGTTTTCAATTTACTAATGAAGTTTATATGTGTTTGTCCTCTTACCTATTTGCCATTATGCGCATACAACTGCTACGTGATTTACTGATTAATCAGCCCCAAGATCTGCAGGAAGACGAAGAGATGAGGTTTCCGCAATTATTGTGGTGGTCCCGGTTATTAAAGAAAGTTTTAAATGGAAACACCACAAAAATGCAGCAAAATATCTCCATATTCTGCAACACCTTTGAGCATCAACAAGTAAGTTTCATTTTAAAACCTTTTAGATACTTGTTATTTTTTTTAACTACTTCAGTATTTGATCTTAAACTTGTAATTTTTCTCTAGTGCATCAGCAATCCATATGAGAGGTTTCCAACACATTGTGGCGCTCAGCTTGCATCAACTTGTTCAAAGACTTACTGCATCACCTTTGTGAAGATCGTCCCTCACGAACCAAACCGTAACTATACACAGTTTGGTTTTGCAAGCCTTGATCCGGAATCGGTGCCTAACCATGTTCCTTTCAACCATAAGTAAACAGAAAAAGGTCTGATTCCAGTTGTAAACCTTGTTGATAGTGTGGACTTTCTACTGTACAAAGAGGCATGGGGTAAGAGGATTGCATTGAGAGGACATATGCAAGGTAAGATTTGACAAATACTTTTTTTTTTTTTTTTTCAAACCGACTGATTAGGGTCACGTGACTTTACTTGTTTTTTAGAATTTCTACCTTTTTTTTATCAGCTGAGCGGATCCATTTTGCCGACTTCCCTTGCTTACATTGTTCCATCGACCAGAGGTTGTTCACCTTAGAGACTTGATGCGGTTATGAGTACGACCGGGCGTGAATGACACTCGGTCCTCCGGATTTTCGAGGGCCGCCGGGGGCGCACCAGACACCACGCGATGTGTAGTGCTCTTCCAGCCGCTAGACCCTACCTCCGACTGAGCCGTTTCCAGGATGGGCAGGCTGTTAAACAAAAAATATAACTCTTCCCGAGGCCCACGCCGACGTCTTCGGACTCCCTAACGTTGCCGTCAACCACCACGTCCCGGTTCAGGAATTTTAACCCGATTCCCTTTCAAAGTTCGCGCGAGACGCACTATTAGATGGGGTTACGCAGTCTCTTAGGATCGACTAACCCATGTTCAAGTGCCGTTCACATGGAACCTGTTGACAGAAGCCACAGAGGGGCTACACAGGCCCACAAACCCGCAGCTAGCATGCCCGGGGCCGGACCGAGGCCCGGAGCAGGATCCCCAGCACCCGGACCCGAGGCCCAGCAGTCTAACTCATGACTGGGGGCCCGGGAGCCGGGGACACCAGCCTGCCGAACAGGTCACCTTAGCTGCCCCTTTGCGTACAAACAGAAGGGAACCAGTCCCACATCGAAGAGTAAGACCAGACCTCAATATCGACCACCTATATAAGGGCCTCAACTACCCTCATTAATAGGTAACTCAACTCTCCCACTACTTATCATTTCCGCTTAAGTTATCCGTTTGCTCAAACGGTACCAGCTTAGGCATCGGAGAGGAGAAGACCGGCCCGCCCGGTATTCCCCTTAGTTAGCAGGGTTCGCAGGAGGAAATCACATCAAGATCCACCGGTTTCTACCAGGCCTACGGGTTTGTGCAGAAACAATTGGCGCCATCTGTGGGAAGAGATAAAAGTCACGTAGGCATTATCTGAAAAAAAAAAAAAAACAAAAATGGCAGAAAATTCGGAAGAGGGGCGGGAAAGGAATTGTTTCTGCCTAAACCCGGGGGCCTGGTAGATTCAGATGAATCCAACTTGATCTCTTGCAATCCTGCTCACTAAGGGGAATACCGGGCAGGCCGGTCTTCTCCTCTCCGATGCCTAAGTTAGTATAGTTGGAATATATATAACCAAGGCACGTATGTAAGCAGGGAGAGAGATCAGTTACCTATTAAAGAGGCTAGTTGGGGCCCTTATATAGGTGGTTGGGGGTGAGGGCTGGCCTCACCCTTCGATGTGGGACTGGTTTCCTTCTGTTTGTACATTCTGGTGCCCTCTTTGGCAGGCTGGCGCCCCCGGCCCCAGGGTCCCTGGAGGCAGGATAGAGTGCTGGACCCCGAGGCCGGGTGCTGGTGATCCGGTCCCGGGCCATGGGCCGGGCCCTGGTGCGCTTGCTGCGGGTCTGTGGGTGATAGGAGCACAATGTGCGACGATATTAATGTGTTTACGCCCTCGTTTATGCTTTGTTTAACCTTTATTTATTTAAGATTGAGTCATAATATAGTTAGTGTCAATTTTGGTAGAGTTTTGGTAAAATGTGCTTAATTATCCGAAAATTGACTAAGTGGTAGAAATCTGGAAAATAATGCAAAATCTTTTTCGTGATTTTGAGATGAGTAAATATGCGATCTATCCTTGTCCGAATTCAATGAAATTTGGTGTGCTTAATATTCATATACTGAGGAATGTTGTGTTCAAATTTCAGATCCATCGGAGTTCGGGAAGTCACTCAAAAGAGGGCTGAAAAACGGCAGTCCGAGCAAATCAATCCAGGGACTTCCAGGATTTTCCTGGGGCTTTGATCCAACTTCGAAAAATCATTCCCGAATATTCACAAGGAATTTGATCGAGATATTTTATGGGGAGATGGCCATATGTGTCTAGTTTATCTGAGACTTGGAATCGCATCAATCGGAGCTCCGAGGATGGAGATATGCCGGAGTTACTACAGCAACATCAAATCTGCCGATTCCAGGAACCTACTGCCCCCTTTTTGTGTTTTCTGTTTTTGATGGACCAAATGTTGTACAAATGCATATGTGATGATGGTCCAAGCTTAAGGAAGGTTAGAGGATGACACCAAGCCAAGGCATTGAAGAAAAAAAATCAGAAAAAGAAGTTTCCTAGAAGAACCAAGAAAGGAAGGAACCAAAACCTTGTTGCACAAGGATTGCCTTTGCCGATTTGGACTAGGTTTTCTACCTAGGGTTTCTGCCGAATTTGCCTCTATATATAGCCATGTTTTCCTACAGAAAAACTTGTCACATTCCAAAGCAAAAATCTAGCCAAAGCTCTACCTAAATTTCCCAAGAGTCCTACATAAAAACCCTAGCCGACACCACCACCACCTCACCCTAAAAATCCTGCCGACACTACACCATTGCCGAGCAGCCATCTTCTCCACCATCCATCGGATCCACACGAGTCGAGTCATCAAGGTGTCTACAAAAGTGTGATCCACTCCCTCTCTCGGTTTTGTTATTTTTATGTAGTTATGTTAAACTTTGTCTATGAAGTTAACATGAATTCTTGGTTTCAAACTTTATGTCTATGTATTGTTTGGAGTGAAGTTTGGTTTTATAATTTTCATGTTCAATTCGTTTTCTTTATCTTTAATTGGTGTTTGGATGTAAGAATACGGATTGCATGTTAAAAAGTAAGGAAAATATGAAGTAAAGAGATAGAATAGGATTCGGCAAGCATGTTCACTCTGATTCTAGTAATTCGTTCTTGGTTTAGTCTTTAAATCCGTGTGCCGCAGAGATTGGTACTTAGCATATTCGCGATGTGTTTTGAGTATTGGTCTTGTATCCGTCAAATAAATAGGACTAGAGAGGTTTAAACGACTATGCATGTTAACAAGAAGTGGTGACGCCTTGCTTGATTGATATGTTTCCAATTAAAAGACTTTTGTGCTCAATTACTCTTTGTGTTTGTTTTCGACGTTGAGTGTTTTCAAACATGATTAGTATAATTTTAGGATTCGACGTTGAGTGTTTTCTAAAATACTTGAGAAGTCTAGGGTGATTAGATGACCGTTGAGGCTCTAATTAGAATTGGAACTAAGTCGGATCTAGGATATTGTGTACTCTTGCCGTGTGTCTTGTCTTATTAATTTGCTATATGTTTTGAGTGCTTTTGTGTTAGTAATTTGTGGGAGAATGTCGACCAACCTTGTAAATAGTAGCTTTAGGATTTAATTTCATGTCTTAAATTCTTGTCTAGGAATTTAGAGGCAGCTTTGCTGCCGATCCTATCTCAATCCCCCTTGATTTCGTGTGAATATGTATATATGTATATAAGTGTGACAATTATGTGCATATATGTTTGTGAATATTTGTGTTAACATTCTCATGTTTCAGGTACCCTTAATCCCCGGCTAGAACGATCCCTACTTATTCTATACTACTAACGATTGCAGGGTTTATTATTGCATGCGAGCTTCGGCTCACGTCAGTGGGCCTGCTGTAGCCTCTCTGCGGCTACTGTCAACAAGTCCCCCAAGTTCTCGATCAAGTGCAATCTTGAATGGGGACTTAAATCTGTCTCGCTCTTGTCCCGCAGACCCGCAGGGTTACCAACCTACCGGTGCCCAGTCCCCCAAGTCCGCGTTAAAGATTGGGCGTGACCGAGGTGAGTACCTGTTACCGATGGTAAGTAAAAGTTTATAAGTATGTTTGTAATATAAGTAGTACTGTGCTTAAGTGTTGTGGTGCTACGAGCATGGAATGGGGTTCACGGGAGCTCGACCGGGCGTCCTGCCATATCGAGACGAGTCCCGGATGAACTTGCAGTGCGAGGCGGAGTTCACGGGAGCTCGACCGGGCGTCCTGCCATATCGAAATGAGTCCCGGATGAACTTGCAGACTGGACTTCGCCCGGGCGTTCTGCCATATCGGTGCGAGGCGAAGTTCACGGGAGCTCGACCGGGCGTCCTGCCATATCGAGACGAGTCCCGGATGAACTTGCATACTGGACCTCGCCCGGGCGTTCTGCCATATCGGTGCGAGGCGGAGTTCACGAGAGCTCGACCGGGCGTCCTGCCATATCGAGACGAGTCCCGGATGAACTTGCAGACTGGACCTCGCCCGGGCGTTCTGCCATATTGGTGCGAGGCGGAGTTCACGGGAGCTCGACCGGGCGTCTTGCCATATCGAGACGAGTCCCGGAGATGCTAGCCTGCGGGAGGGCCTTTTGGTGCGTGGACTAAGCCAACAGGTACCCCGGAGAGTGTTACGGCCGTACCGAGGCATCGGTTAACAATTGCTAGTTCTTCTCAGCTTTTGTTAGTTAAGCGTTGAGGTAATGTGCAGGTTTGTTAGCCTGCGGGGAGACTTGTTCTGTGTTAGAGAAACAATCTGCCCAGTGGAGTGGCGTTGAGATAACGAGTCTCGCCATGTATCCCCAAATGTATCACAGTTCAGTGTGATGCAGGGTTTTTATCCTGCTGGACAAGAGTACATGGGTTAGATGTAAGCTCGCCCGGGTTTATAAAGCCCATACGTTTAGAAGCCTTGAGTTGTTGTTGGCTCGTTCCTGCCCGTAAGCGAAGGAAGGTGACAACCGGTAGAATGCCTTGGAGTGGGTTAAATGTCACAGGGCCGGTGGAATGCCATAGTGCTGGGCGGATCTCGACCGGGCGACATGCCATATCGAGACGAGTCCCCCAGTGATATGCAACGAAGATGGTGCTAGAAGGAGGGCTCATACCTGGATAGATGCTCTCGAAGCGGTTGGAAAAATCACAACCGGTGAGAGGTCTTCAAGATATACAATGAAGCAGCCATGCAGCCGGTTGAATGATCATAATCGTGAACTGCCATGGTGCCGGATTGATTCGGAGTTGACTTTCTGGGGAAACGAGGGGAGTGGACGCCTCGTTGTTCGCTCCTATCTCCTTAACTGCCGCTTGTAAGTGGGACAGGTGGTGGACATGCGATGAAGGGGAGAGCCCATCAGTCCCATCAGTTATGATGGATGGGATCCCTTATCCATGCTGGGACATGTGTCGGCAGGGAGCGGTCTGAGATGGAGGGAATCCACGGCTGGGGTTGCCTTACTTTTCTTGTTGCCCTATTTATTGTGCCCTCTGCTCTCCTCCTGCCGCACTTTGCCTACCTTTTGCCCTCTGCTCTCTTCCTCCACCTTGCTGCAGATCTGAATTATTTTTGTGTTAGGGTTATGGCGTCTGGGAGATCTGCGTATTATGGCGGCGCAAGCCGCGGGCCCAGAAGGCATGAGCTGCTGGATGGTGATAGGGTGATCCTCTGTGATGAGCCAATCAGGAGCATGGATGAAAGAGAGATTAGGGAGTTTCGGGCGAAGTGGGACATCGACTCTTCTGTTAAACTTCGAGGCCTGCGTCCCGGGGAACTGGCCTGTAACCCGGAACCGGGCTGGGTTGCCGTTTTTGAAGATCAGTTCCGACACGGACTATCGCTGCCGCTGCCGGGATTTGTTCACTACATGCTGAGCTCACTAAATCTTTCCCCGGCCCAGCTTCCGAGCAATCAGTGGAGGCAGTTGCTTGGGCTTGGGTGCCTGTTTAGTCTGAGCCATATGGACTGGCCCACGGTTAATGAATTTCAGGCGCTGTACAAGATCTCCTATTGCAGAAAGGCCCAGTGCAGCGGTTGTGTGAATTTTTCCGCGCGGGAATACGGTGTTGCCATCACGCATCTGCTGTCGTCGGTTTCAGATGTCTGGAGGAGGTCGGTGGTGCTGGCCGGTGGGAAGTGGCAGCATACTTGGAGGGGCTATCAGGTGCCCGGGGCTTATCAATCGATCGGGGACCAGTCGTTCTGGCTGGAGGACTTTGAGAAGCAACGGTTATACCGATTGTTTGCTGGTTGGGACCATCTGAGCCGGAGCTCCTATAATTTCATCCGATGGAACGTGCTGGAGATATGCGGGATGGGGAGAAAACCTGGTAAGGTGTCTTGCACTTTGCTTTTGCATGGTTGCTTGTGTTCTGACCGCTCGACTTATCGGTTTGCAGCTAATGCCCCCCGACTCGCGCTTAAAATTGAGGAGACTATCGAACCGGATGAAGAGCTTGTAGCCTCGAGATTGATGGAGAAGAGGGAGACGGCTGCGAAGACCGTTATTGATACGGCTACCCAGAAACGCAGGGAACATGACAGGCCGGTGCCGCTCGTGTTTCCGGACGCTCACTATGGAAGGCGACCTGGCGGTGAGAATAACTCCCCACTCTTTATTCGGGAAGGGCGGTCTGTGGGACTATCTGGTCCAAAACCCGTGGCACGACCGATGGCGGTACGGACCTCGCGGGAGAGGGAAACGGCAGAAGTGTTCGGGCGCGGTCGAAGCAGCCATGGTGAAGCTCCGACCAAGAGGGCAAGGGCGCTTGACTCTGGGGCGTCAAGTTCGGGTGGGCCAATCGAGCGGGCGGTGGCTCCGGCCGTGGAGGTGGGTGGTCGAAGGATTCAGGTGCCGGAAGCCAGTCGCAGTTCCGGTGGTGGAATTGGTAGGTTCGTGGTCGCTACCATCGAAACCTTGGGACTTGACCGGGAGGACCCTGGGACTAGACAATCGGGCGAGAGCAGGACGAAGCCCGTGAAACTAGCTGTTCGGGTAAGTGTTTTTGTGCTTCCTTTTCTCTTGGAGTGACACGAGCTAATGTTCCTTTGTTTACCTTTGGCAGCTGGTTCATAGCCTTTATGCCGCGGAGCCCAGAGGGGAGGCTGCTGCGGTTTTGGAGAGGCGGGTGGAGGAGCTGAGCGTGCGGGTGGACGTGGCGGAAGCCAAGCTTGCGGAGGAAAGAGAGGAGGTTGGTCGGTTGAGCACCGAGCTCGTGTGGGAGAAAGAACTAACCGGTCGGTTGCACCATGAACTCTTGCAGGAGCAGGAAGAGGCCGATCGGCAGGCTGCTGCTCGGGAAGGGAGGGTCGCGGAGCTGGAGGCGAGGGTTTTGGAGCTGCAGACCCAGGCTGTTGCCTGGGAAGGGAGAATTGCGGAGCTGGAGGCGAAGGTTTTGGAGCTCCAGAGCCAGGTTACAGTAGTCGCCCAAGGAAGGGAGAAGCTGACGGAATCCCAGCTTGCTGAAGTGGCCGATAAGGCTGTCGACGACTTCCGGGAGTCGGTGGAGCTTGAGGAGATGCTGGATGAGGCCCGGGCGAAGGGTATTAGCGATGCCTATCTGGAGTGGAGGGAGAAAGGATAGCTTGATGCCGAGCAGATGGAGGCTGATATAGCCCTAACCGACATGGCGGAGCAAGAGCAAGCTCTAAAAAGTGGCGGGCCAGGGACTGGGTGCTCCGGGGGCGGTAGCTAGCTGTTTACCTTGTACATGCACATCTTGTAGCTGCTGTAGTTTATTCTTTAATGTCGTAACTGCGTATTGCAATATTGATGCTAAATACACTGTTGTCGCTCTGTGACCGCTATTACTTAGGGTAGAACCGTAGGTGCTGGATATTCCACGGCCGGGTGGAATAGATGCCCTCGGTGTCTATAATGTGGAATGTTGCCGGTCCCACGGCCGCGGTGATCTGGTAGGGCCCTTCCCATGTTGGTTCTAGGGCTAACGGTTTTTTCTGGACCTTCTTCATGACCCAGTCCCCGACTTGTAGCTTTCTCTCCCGGACCCTTCTGTCATAGTACCGGGCAACCCGCTGCTTGTAGGTTTGGTTGCGCATATGCGCCTGGTCGCGGCGCTCCTCAATGAGATCCAGGTTGAGCAGTAGCCCCTCGGCGTTTGTTTCGGCGTCGTAATTCTCGACCCTGCCGCTGGGTATACCAGTTTCTACAGGGAGTACCGCCTCGCTTCCGAATGCCATGCAGAACGGGGTCTCTCCTGTTGCCTCTGCTGTTGTTGTTCGGATGGCCCATAGCACCGCGGGGAGTTCTTCGGCCCAACATCCCTTCTTGGCATCCAGCTTCTTTTTGAGAAGGGTCTTGATAATCTTGTTGACCGCTTCTACCTGGCCGTTGGTCTGTGGGTGTGCCACTGAGGCGAACAACATCCGGGTCCCCATCGAGGCTGTGTACTGGATAAGATCAGCATTATTGAATTGTGTCCCATTATCCGTGACAATAGTCTGCGGTACTCCGAACCTGCAGTAGATGTTCTTCCATAGGAACTTTTTAACCCGTTCCTCAGTGATCTTTATCATGGGTTCTGCCTCGACCCACTTAGTCTGATAGTCCACTGCCATGATGGCATACTTGTATTGTCCCACAGCTGTTGGGAAAGGGCCAATGATGTCTAATTCCTATTGTGCGAACGGCCATGGTGCCAACATGATTAATAATGCGATTGCCGGGGCATGAGGTATAGAGGCGTACATGTGGCACTTGTGGCAGCCGTCTGATATTTTTCTTGATACTGCCGCCATGTCTGGCCAGAAATACCCTGCTCGGAGCGACAAGTGGGATAATGACCTTGCGCTAGAGTGATTACCGCATACCCCTTCGTGGATTTCTCGCATGATAGCCTCTCCTGCCTCTTTTGTCACACACCTCAGCTGGGGGAAGCTGTGCCCTCTTCGGTACAACTGGCCATTGAGGAGACCGTACCGGGCGCACCGGAGGTGTAGCCTCCTGGCCTCTACCGCATCCTGGGGGCTGGTTTTGTCAGTCAAATACTTGACTATTGGATCCATCCAGCTTGGCGGCGCTTCTTCCACCGCAAATATCTTGGAGATGGTTTTGTTTATACTTGGCTGCTGGAGAGTTTCAATTTTTGCTCTCCGGTACTCCCGGGGGGTAGTTTCCGGTTGCCAGCCTTGCGAGGGCATCTGCATGCCTATTTGCCTCTCGGGGAATGTGCTGGATCGTGGCGCCCTGGAACGGCTCAATCAGGGTTTTGGCCAAAGCCTGGTAAGAGGACAGCTGGGGATCCTTGACCTCAAACACCCCGTTCATCTGGTTCACCACTAAGCTAGAGTCGATGTATATCTCCATGGACGAGATTCCCAACTCCCTGGCCAGTTGCAAACCGGCTATGAGGGCCTCATACTCGGCAGCGTTGTTGGAGGTGCTAAAAAAGGAACCGTAAGGCATACTCGTACGACTGGCCATCAGGCGAGGTTATCATGACACTGGCTCCGCTCTGCCTGGTCGTTACGGAGCCGTCCACGTAAAGTTTCCAGCCGGTGGGGAGGCCTAGTTCGGTCTTTATAGTTCGCACTGCCTCGGTGTCCTCGTACCGGGCGGGGTGCGCTTCTACCGCCATTGGGGTGAGCTCACATATGAAGTCCGCAGCTGCCTGTCCCTTGATGGCCGTTCGCGGGGCCTAAGTGATGTCGAATTCTCCCAGTTCAACTGCCCACCGCACGAGCCTGCCGCTGGTCTCTGGTTTTTGCAGGATCTGTCGCAGAGGGTGATTGGTATATAAGGTGATGGAATGAGCCTGGAAATAATGCCGGAGCTTCCTGGCACTAACAATCAGGGCCAGAGCCAATCTCTCTATGTCGAGGTACCGACCCTCGGCTCTAGTGAGTCCCTTTCCCGAATAGTATACCGGAAGTTCGAGCGTGTCTTCCTTCCTGATGAGAGCCGCGGAGACGGCCGTTGCGGATGCAGCTATGTAGAGGTATAACATTTCGCCCGGCACTGGTTTTGATAGGAGAGGCACTGCAGTCAGATATGCCTTGATAGATTGGAATGCCGCTTCATGCTCCGCTGCCCAGTGGATTTTCCTGGTCTGTTGTGCCTTGAGCAGCTTGAAGAACGGGGCACATTTGTCGGTTAGGCGGGAGATGAATCTGGCAAGGGCGGCTAACCGGCCGGTCAACATCTGTACCTGGTTTCTCTCCCCTGGCGTTTCCATATCTAAAATTGCCTGGACCTTCAGCGGGTTGGCTTCTATCCCTCGCTGGCTGATGATGTGGCCTAGGAATAGGCCCTTTGAAATCCTGAAAATACACTTCTTTGGGTTTAAGCTCATTCCGAATTTGAGCATCTTACCGATGACTATGGCCAAATCCCGGATGTGGGCCCCTGCAGTGAAGCTCTTGACCAGCATGTCATCAACGTAAACCTCTACGGTTTTACCCATTTCTTGCTCCAGCATTCGGTTTACCGTTCGCTGGTAGGTGGCCCCGGCATTCTTTAGACCGTACGGCATCCTCTTATAACAGTAGGTACCTCAGTCGGTTGTGAATGATGTGTGTTCCTCATCATCCGGGTGCATCCTAATCTGATTGTACCCGGCGTAAGCGTCCATGAAGCTGAGCATCTTAAAGCCGGACGTGGAGTCTATAAGCTGGTCAATCCGAGGGAGCGGGAAGCTGTCCTTTGGACACGCCCGGTTCAGGTTAGTGAAATCTACGCACATACGCCACTGGCCGGTTCCCTTCTTCGGCACCATGACCGTGTTAGCGAGCCAACGAGGGTACTGGACTTCCCGGATGAAACCTATACCCCTCAATTTCTGTATCTCCTCTCTGATGGCCTCATACTTTGCCGGACTGAAGGACCTCCTCTTCTGCCTCACCGGGAGAACGTTGGGTAATAAATTTAGCTTATGGACGGCTATCTCCGGGGATATGCCTGGCATGTCCTCGTAGGACCATGCGAAGACCGAACTGTTGTCCCGGAGGAAGGCTATGAGCTCTTGCCTGACAACCGGATCGAGCTGCGTCCCTATCACGACACTTCGCTCCGGGTGGTCTACCGAAATGCAGATCGCTTCGGTTTCCTCCACGGCCGAAGGTGGCTCCAGCTTTTCGGTGAATCGCCTAACTCTTTTTGAATTGATGTCATCACAGGGGTCAATACTCAGATCTGGCACTGGCGCCTGCTGAGTGGTTGTGAAGACCTCGGTCCGCTTCCTCCCGTGGGTCAGGGCCTCTGTGTAATACTTACGGGCGATCCTCTGGTCCCCACGTATGGTAATAACTCCGGTTGGTGAAGGCATCTTCAGCATCAGCATATGGCCAGCTATAAACGTTTTAAGCCTCCATAACCCTGGCCGACCGATTATGCCATTGTACGATGATAGGCAGTCGACAATGATGAACTCCAAATGCTCCTTTTTCGTTCTGTCTCCCTCGCTGAAGATGATCGGTAGGTAATCCGATCCCAGAGGCTGGACGACCTCACCGGAGAAGCTTATAAGCGGCTCATTATCCTGGGATAACTTGTTCCTTCCTCTCTGCAACCCTTTGTATGCGTCTTGGAACATTACGTTGACTGAGGCTCCGGTATCGATCAGCATACGACTGGTTATCCAGTGGTCTATTTGGACCGTAATGAGGAAGGGGTCGTTGTGCGGTTGGATCAAATCCTCTGGCTCTTCTTCCTCGTAGAAAGTGACCGAGTTCCATCCGTTTTAGCGGCTTGGCCGCTTCTTTCTCCGAAGGCGTACACCTCCTTCCCCCGGATCGATCTTAGGCATCGCTTCTTTGAGCTCCGGGTGAGCCGATCTATACGGTCCCCGCCGTGTATCATGTTAATGCTCCCGTGTACCTCGATCCCCCCGGGAGTGCGGGTGCTTATAGTTCCTACCTGCCGAGCTCGCGGTCGGTCTTTGTTGGGGTCATTCGGGCGGGCCTGGTCGTTCACGATCGCTTTCTGGGGTTTTTGGTCACCAGTCCAAAGGGCTAGATCTTGGGGTTTTCCTGCTGGCGCAATAGTTAAGGCCCACGGTGGTCGCTCTGCTGGCGTAGCTGCCAGAGGCTGCGCCGAGCTCACAAATGGCGGTCTTCTCCTTGGTCGGGAACCGTTGTCACCGCTTCGCCGGGGTTGCCACTCCTCCCGTATCTCTGCTTTCCTGGTGGCTGCAGGCGCACGGTTGCGATCTAGCCGCCTGGTCTTGCTTCCACGGGATGGCGGTAGGTCGTCCGATATTCGCTTGGGCGCCTTGTCCCCATATGTCTCGTGCTCTGCCTGAGCGTGCCTGACTGCCACGGTCATCAGCTCGTCGTACCCCAACGGCTCCTGTACTAGTAAGTTGTACGAAAGTTCCCCAGGTCTTAAACCCTGCTTGAAGGCCATCCCTGCGATCTGCTTGTCCAGGTTCCTGACCCCGGCCGTGGCAATTTGCCACCGGTTAACGAAGGCGCGTAGCGGCTCATTGTCAGTTTGCATGCAGTCAAAAAGGATTGTTGATGTTTGGGCTGTCCTGGCTCTGAGAATGAACCGGCCGACAAACTTATCAGTCAACCGCTCGAAGGTTTCGACTGAGTTCACTGGTAGCTCGTAGAACCAATTCAACGCCTCTCCCGAGAGCGTCTCTTGGAATACGTTGCAGCACATGGTATCCGAGTAGCCCCTCGTCCCTGCTTGTGACTTAAAACTGTCCAGGTGCTGGTACGGGCAGCTCGTCCCTGAATATGTCAACTTCAGAGGCCTTTGGTTTCCAGATCTTCTCGATTCCCTAATCCGGCGCGGGAAAGGTCCAATACGCTCGTTGAACCGCGCACCGCCCCACGGTCGCCCTGCCATCCTCTCGCTGGTCTCCATGCGGCCCTTTATGTCCGACACCGAGGCGGAGAGCGCCTCGAGTGTCCGTGCGGTAGAGCTTTCCTGCTCGCTTGACGCCTGGCCCGTGCGGTACAGGGGCTCGGCCGGGCCGGAGTTTTTCAGAGCTTCCGAAAAGAGTGGCGTGGCCACATGCACGGTCTTTCTTCTTCCCGTAGCCTGCCCTACCTCAAGATGCGGGAATTCGCTAGCCTTGCTTGCTGGCCGCGGTGCTGCTCGAGGAGTGCCCTGCTGACCCTCTCGCTCCAGGGCCGCCAATAGGGCAATGTTCACCGCCTTCAATTCTTGGCATCGGGCCTCCGCTCTTAGTCGATCTTGATCGCCCTCTTCTCGCAAGCGCTCGACCTCTGCCTTCATCTTTTTTATTTCTCCCGGACCCTTCCTGTCGGGGTTTTCTGGTTCCTGGCGATCATGAGCCCTGTCTTGGATGGGAGAAAGGGCGAACCTCGCATCGACCTCAGCCTTTATGTTATGGGCCGGGTCGGGGAACTGAATTCGCGCTTTCGATTTTCCGTCTCGGCCGGGGGAAAGGACGAACCTCGCACCGTCCGCAGCCCCTGTACCTTGGGCCCGGTCGGGGAACTGAATTCGCCCTTTCGGTCCTTCCGTGCTGGCTTTTATCTTCCTTCCTTCCATAGCTTCCGGACTGCGGATGTAGCTACCTCTCCAAAGGATCAATAGAGTTCTACTCTCTGGCAGAGCAACACAACTTTTTGAACGTATTCCCACAGACGGCGCCAATTGTTTCTGCCTAAACCCGGGGGCCTGGTAGATACAAATGAATCCAACTTGATCTCCTGCAATCCTGCTCACTAAGGGGAATACCGGGCGGGCCGGTCTTCTCCTCTCCGATGCCTAAGTTAGTATAGTTGGAATATATATAACCAAGGCACGTATGTAAGCAGGGAGAGAGATCAGTTACCTATTAAAGAGGGTAGTTGGGGCCCTTATATAGGTGGTTGGGGGTGAGGGCTGGCCTCACCCTTCGATGTGGGACTGGTTCCCTTCTGTTTGTACATTCTGGTGCCCTCTTTGGCAGGCTGGCGCCCCCGGCCCCAGGGTCCCTGGAGGCAGGATAGAGTGCTGGACCCCGAGGCCGGGTGCTGGTGATCCGGTCCCGGGCCATGGGCCGGGCCCTGGTGTGCTTGCTGCGGGTCTGTGGGCCTGCTGTAGCCTCTCTGCGGCTACTGTCAACAGGAATGCACAAGAAGATCAGCGGATCATACAGGAGCAGGTGCTCATAACTACCCCGGTCGTTGTACAGGAGCAGCACCCCGGCCAAGACAACCAGAACGACGGCAGCTATCGGGGGCCAAGCGGCACGCCGGGGGCATGCAAAGGTAGCACGCGTGGGAAAGGCCCGGCGAAAGGCGACCAACCAACACACCAGGGCCCTTTGCTGACATTCTCGGACGACCCGAGCGACGAGGAGGAGAGTCTGATTGTTGACAACGACCGGGACACCGCATATAGCCCCAACCGGCACGATATGGCGGGGGAGGTAGAGGTAATGAGAGCAGAAGTCGATCGCCTACGCGCGGAGAGCGACCGAGATAGAGCAGATTCCAATGCCCGGTATCAGGAAATGGAGACAGTAAACGCTGCCCTGGTAGCTGCACAGCAGCGCAACGCCGCTTTGGCGAGGGCACATGTACCCCCACCAGGCCGGTCTCAGCCCCCTGAGGTGGGATAGTCATCGGGCGGAAGGCCCAGCGACCCCAAGAGCGCGGAGGCCCCGGGCGGCATGGCCCTGCTAAGGAGCACGCCAGCACCCCGGCAATCACACGCTTCATTAAAGGATGAAGTCATGATCCCGACCGCATGGGCACTACAAGTACTCACCGACTCTGTGTCAGATCTAAAGGCTCAAATGGAGGCCAGCGAGAGAAGGGCAGCGCGGCCGTTGGAAGGCGCACGCTTCAACGAACGCACGGGCCCCTTTTCGCACAGGGTCCTGGAATCCGGGAGATCCGGTAACCAAAAATCTCTGAAGCTGACATACTCAGGAGCCGGCTGCCCCTACCAACACTTGGATAGCTTTCGGTCCCAAACATGCGCCAAGGGCTACTCCGATGCTGTGTGTTGCAACATCTTCCAGGAAACTCTGTCCGGAGAGGCGCTTAGCTGGTTCTATGAGCTCCCGGCAAACTCCATCGAGGCATTTGAGCAACTGGCCGATCGGTTTATCGGCCGCTTCATCCTCCGGGTCGAAAGAGCCCGGACATCGACGGTCCTCTTCAATTGCAGGCAGGCACACGGCGAGGAGCTAAGGACGTTCATTAACCGCTGGGAAACGGCGACGGTCGGGGTTCGGAACCAAGACAAGGGCATCGCCGAGATGGCGTTCAAACAGGGACTCCGGCCAGGGAAATTTTCCTATGTCGTACGGGTAGAACTCTCACAGGGGTATGATGAGCTAATGGCGATGGCCATCAGGCACGCTCAGGCGAACCACGAAACATATGGGCATCACCTGCTGAAGTGGAAGCGGGAGGAGTACCTTCCGGCCCCCTGAGAAAACAAGGCCAGCCAGCGGGGCGAGAACCGAGGCTGCCAACCAAACAGACCCAACATAAATTGGGGGAACCAACTGCAGCAGAAACCCTATCTTGACAAACCTCAGGGCGAGCACAGGCCGGCACAGTACCGACAAGAACGCCCCCTGGCGATCATGCCAGCGGAACGTCAAGAAGTCTTCACCACTCTAACCTCTTCGTACGAGGACATCCTGCACGAGAACGGGAACATCATTCCCCCACCGCTAAAGAGGAAGCACCCAAAAGGGAACCTCACCCCGGCGCGAACAGGCAAATACTGCTCCTACCACGACGAAGCTACTCATAGGACAAACAATTGCATCGACTTCAAGACAGCGGTGGAGGGATTAGTTAGCAGCGGTCAACTTCAATGGTACCTAGGAGAAAGAAGGGCAGATCCCGCCCGAGATCAGGACTAGGACTGGTAAGCACGCCCAGACCCAGTGAAGGGTTAAGTGCTAAATTTTCAAATACAATTAGCCTGGCATTCCAACGGTTCAGCCGATGTAACATTGCGAAATATGTACGCCAACTACTTTGAACGAAATCCAAGGCAAACCACCGGTACTAAAATATATGTCCAAAGGTAGGCAACAAAAAAAAAAAAAAAAAAAAAAAAAAAAAAACCCGTTCCAGCAGATTTACAAAAAAAAAAGAAAAAGAAAGAGACGGCAAACAAAAGTCCTAAGGAGCCACGTCTTCCTCCCCAGCGGGCCTAGCCTGTTCACTGGCTTCCACAGATGGAACCGCCGCATCCCCCCTAATGGGTTTAGATGGCTGAAGTCCGCCTTCCCCTTCCGGCTGCTCCTCCTCTGCCGGCTGCCCATCAGCATCATCATCGGCCCGCGCCTTCGGCATTTGCGAGGTCATCAGGTATCCCTTCTCTTCCCACTCCACGTAGGCATCAGCGATACCCGACTCCCTAGCCTTCTCCAGGAGCTCAAGAAACTGATCACTATTGTGATATTTCTGGATAACCCGCTGGAAAAGCTCTGGGTCTTCTTCTCCAGCCGCAGAGGCGGTGGCGGCACGCACAGCGGCAGCTTCCACCTAGAGCTCATCCACTTTGGCCTCTAGCTCGGCCCTCTCCTCCTCGAGGCTCCGGACCTGGCCCTCTATCTTGGCCACCTGCCTCTTGGCCCGCTCCTCCAGTCTGACCTTCTCCCGCTCAAGCCTGGACTTCTCAGCCTCCAAGCGCTCACGGGTTCCGGTCAGAACGGCCACCTGCCTCTTCAGTTCCGGCAGCTCCTCACTCGGGTCCGGCTGGTACAGATTGTACAACAGCTACAGAACGACAGGGAGCCGATTAAACAACAACAAAAAATAACAAAACCCTACAGAAGTTTTATGAGCGGTACCGTAGCACCAAACAATTCTTACCCGGAGGACCAACTCCTTGCTCTTCTGGCGATTCTCCCCTGACAGGGCTCCAGCGGCCCCAGGCCTATCCAGACCATGGCCACCCACATCCTCCACCAGGTTCTGGACGAAGGGACTCTCCGGACCTCCCCTCCTCTGTTCCTCCACCGGAGCGGGGCTACTCTGCTGACCGGCAGAACTTGAAGCAGCAGCGGCTCTGTCCCTAGCAGGACTCGTCGCACCACTAGTCAACTTGAGCCGTTTCGCCAAGTTCTCACCAGACGACCGTCAGCGTCACCAGCGCGGAGGGCGGGACGTCCATGATCCTCCGCCTCTTCTCACCCAGGTCACCCGGTGAAGAAGATTGTGCGCCAGTCAAGGAGACCCTGGTGACGAGCGGCACGAGTCTTCACACGCCTCAAGGTGTAGGCGTCATCCGCAAGATCCAAGGCCATCGGTTCGGCATGGACGGTAAGCCGGCCAGACTCCCGATCCACCGAGGCCCGCGAAACGGCCTCCCCCTTCTCCGTCAACCTCAAGACAAGGTCCTCACCGTCCATGGATAGTATGTTACCGGGCTTGACGACCGTCTGGGAAGATGCACCTACAGAACAAACAAAGGGTTAGTATCAACTCAGTGAGCGGGAACGTCACTACTAAAACCCTACTACGCACCAGAATCCCGCCCGAGACAGCAGTACTCCAACACCTCCCGCCGTATGAAGTTGTAGGAGCATCGCTCAAGACCGTCCCATCACCCGAATATCGTGGCAATCCTATCCCGCTCCAACTCGGACAATACGTACGATTGGTCACCAAGGGGCTGGAAGGCACCAGGACGCCGGTACATCCTCCTCCTTTTCTGCCACTTCCCACCTGCCATCACCACCTTCTTCCTCCAGTTATTGTCCACCCAGGAAGGCAGGTGGGTGATGATAGGCTGAAAGTGTCGGGCGCTAAAGGTGTGACAACCCCGACACCCTTTCTTTTTTGAGAAAGACAATCTGTACAATGCCCGAAACTCGTTCACCGTCGGCATGCTCATCCCGGACAGCTCGTACAGACAACTAAGGCTCAGCAGCTGCCTCCACTGGTTTCGGGGAAGCTGCGCAGGAGACACGTGCAGAGCGCTGAGCATGTACTGCACAAAGTCTGGCAGCGGAAGGGAGAACCCATGACGAAATTGGTCTCCATGAACAGCAACCCAACCCTCCTCCGGGTTACAGGCCGATTCCCCGGGATTCAGTGACCGTAATTTCACCTCATCCGGGATGCTCCACGTCTCCCGGAAGGCGGCAACCTCTGGGGGGCTCATGGTACCCTCCAGTTCATCACACACAACAGCCCCTTCCCCATTCCCGATAGTGTAACTCACGGGCGAAGTACCAGGAAAGGGTACCCCGTGCGGGATGCTCTCGTGCCCCAGAGACCCGGACGAGGAGACCTCGCCCCGGGAGCGGGCAGCGGCTTCGGACTCCGGGGAAACCGAAGCAAGCCAATCTTCCAACCTCTCCTCATCGTCCACCACAGAACGTCTGTCGGCCGATTCGGAAGTCCCAGCAGAGCTCCCAGAAGCCATTTAACCTAGGGGAGGAAAACAAAACCCCACTGTTGGTCAGCGACAAGGTAAAACAGCGCTCTCTGCGACTGCTCCCCACATCTGCCGCAGAATCCCCGCTCATAACAACTCACCTGTTGTGACAGACCCCCCCCCCCCCCCCCCCCCCCCCCCCCCCCGCGCAAAGCACCAACCAACAAAGAGAAAAAAAAAACACGAAGCAAAGAAGGCGAAACTTTACCGATTACTATGCACAACCGAGGAAAGTCAGTCCTGGGAAAACATCGAGCAATCGTGGGTAAGAACCAGAACGCCTGAAGCACGGATAGCGCGAGGGTACCTTCACAGAACTTTCGCCGGATTCCTCTCCAACCTTCTCTTCTTCTCTCTGAGCCAAGAGCAAAAACAGCAAACAATGAAGACAAAGGAGACCTTTTTATAGACGGGTCCGATGCCCTAGGCACCCCTGTAATCCCCCCAAAATACTCAATCGGAGCAAGTCAAACGCCTGCGAATCCAGGCCCTCCATCTCAGATCGCTCCCTACTGACACGTGTCCCAGTATCGATAAAATCCCCACGCCATCATAGCTGATGGGACTGATGGGCTTTCTCCTTCAATGCATGTCAGCCATCTGCCCCGCCTACAAGCAGCAGTTAAGGGAGATAAGGGAGAGAACCGAGGGGTCACGAACCATCCCCCACTTCCCCAAGAGCCAACCTCAAACCAAGGAAAGGCATTCCACCAGTTCACAGGCATTCCACTGGTTCACAGGCATTCCATCGGTTATGTAGCATTCCACTGGATCCAAGGCACTCCATCGGTCTAGTTACTTGCCTTCGCGCTTACGGGCACGGACAAGCCAGCAACAACTCAAGGCTTCAAACACATGGGCTTTATAAACCCGGGAGAGTTTACCTCTAACACATGCAAACTCTTCCAACAGGCTAGAAACCCTGCATCACACTAAGCTGTGAAAAATATGGGGATCCATGGCGAGACTTGTTATCTCCACGCCACCCCACCAGGCAGATTGTTTCTCTAACACAGAACAAGTCTCCCCAAAGGTTAGAAACCCTGCACAGCCTCACGCTTATTCCAACACAAGCTGAGAAGAACTAGCGGATGTTGACCGGTGCTTCAACATGCCCGCAACACCCCATCGGTGGACCTGTTCGCTTGCACCCATCAGGCCTTCCCGCAGGCTCGCAACCCTGCACAATACCCCACGCTTACTCCAACACAAGCTGGGACGAATCAGCGGGTGAGGATTGGTGCCATGACATGGCCTAAACACCCCACTGGGCTACTCCCCGGCCTGTTCCACCGTTGGTAGCAATCTTTCACTAGGGGACTCGTCCCAACATGGCACTCCACCGGTCGAGTCCTTACGCTCCATATTCATCGCATGACGGATTTCAACGCCACATCATCATCCCATGCACTCGTCCGGGTTTCACCCCGCTCCATATTCATCGCATGGCAGATTTTAACGCCACATCATCATCTCATGCACTCGTCCGGGTTTCACCCCGTTCCATACTCATGGCATGGCAAGACTTCAGCACAACACCATCATTATTATAAACACATACTCATAACTAATAGGTACTCACATCACCACACACCATCATAACAGCCCTTCTGCTCGAACTCCCGGCCAAGCCCAATCTTCAATACGGACTTGGGGGACTGGGCATCGTTGGGTCAGGTAACCCTGCGGGTCTGCGGGACAGGAACAAGACACACTACTACAAAAAACTCAATACACAACACAGATCAGACAACACTTTGGAAGTTACATGTTGTATGAATGACTGAACTGTTTCACACAACCTAAAGTGAATGATTTGTGTTGTATGAGGGTACACATTTTCCATATTCTGAAAAATGTTTTTCCAGATTTTGTCACACAACTCTGACACACATTTTCTGTTGTATGATTAATGAAAATTTTGGCGGCAAAACTCCCTCCGACATTGAAACTCAAATTTGGGCAAGGTCTAGATGGACAGACAACAAACTTTTGTTTTGTGTTGTATGATAATGTCACATCTTTCATTAGATGCCACTAGTGCAAGATGAAAAAGACTTGTACAACAGAATTTTGTAAATATGTTGTATGACTTGTTTTGCTTGTCATTGTGCTACATTCATTTTGGCTCCAATTGCCCAAAATGGTGTTCCTTCAGAGCGGAAAATTTCCCTCCTTTTATTTTAGCTTTACACTGACAAATATACAATAGTGGTTGTTTTTCTATTGTATGAGAATATTGCAATTTCTACTAGACGAATTCAGTTAGCCACTGAAAGTCGCCACGGCGAGCTTTTGCTATCACCAATAGTCCAACTGTATGAGAATATTGAAAATTTTGACCGTCTGATGTGATCGTTATAGCAAATATGAGTAGAGTAGAAAAATCAACTAGTTTCGTTACCGTTCGATGCTCGATCGAAATGGTCAACCATATTTTCATTATACATATCACACGAAAACACAATTACGTACATTTAGATGACCCTATTTCTTCAACTCTTATAAACATTAAACTCTCAAATAGACGAGACATAATCAACCATGTAAAAAATTTAGAAACGTTTACCTCCCGATACTATGCCTCCCCATAGAGAGAGATAAGTTTAAATAAGGTTGACCGCATCGATCGGGGCTCTAAGTTTGTCGGATTTAAGTAATATTTTGACCATCACCGTATTTCATCAGAACTATTAAATGCTATTTCACAGCGTTTTTCAAAATTTGACTTCTTTTATATAGTTGTTTCGAAAAGTTGTACACTTTTATTACTTAAAAGCATTTTTCAGAGGGTCGAAGAGTTGACATTTTATTCTTTTGGTTTCTCGAGAAACTTTCTTAACCAAAATTGTAATGCTCGGCTAGTCGAATTCGTGAACATGCGGCACGTGTAATTTGGAGGTCGTGTGAAGAAATTATGGCCAATTGAAGTTTTTTTGGCTAGAAAAATTGAAGTATAAATAGAATTTTTCTTCTAGGGTTTCATTATTGCAGAACCCTTTTTCTTTCTATCCTTTTCTCTCTCATGCAAGCTTTTGGTAGTCCTCTTTCTCTGCACCTCCCTCACCATCCGCTCCTTCTCTTCCTTTTGGCAGCCCCTCCGCTCCAACCTCCATCTCCTGATGCTCGATCGAAACGGTCAATCATATTTCGTCATAACAATTAAATATTATTTTACAGCTTTTTTAAAATTTAACTTCTTTTATATAGTTGTTTTGAAAAGTTTAAAAATTTCTTAATGTATGAAGGAACCTAATGCCATGCCAAACTACAAAAATTTGGGGCCGGCGGCAACTTTCCCTCATTGAGCCAAAATGAAAAATGTCGTACACCATTTTCTATATTTTTTGTTGTGTCTTTAACTCGTAAAATATTTAAGAGAAATTTATGACACGCAACATAGACTTCTCTCTTCATATCACTCGCACAAAAGTCTCACTTCTATACCACAAAACCCATCTCTCTCAAGAAACTTCACTCAGTCCCCTCAGCTGAGTCAGCTCTCAGTCTCTCCCCATCACCCTAAAACTCTATGAAACTCGCTCCCTCTCTCTCTCTCTTTCTCTCTCTCGCGAACAATCTCTCCCAAATTTCCCAATTTTGAAACCCTAATTCCCCAACTGTTGAATTCTCATGGCCGCCCAGAAGCAGCGACGTCTGCGTTTTGAGACCCGCAACATCTCCCTCGGCGGCACTCCCTCCTTCCACCGGACGTGCTGCCACCCTCTTTTGGTAGTCTTCTTTCTTCCTAGAACAACCGTGCAAGCCTTTGGTAGTCCTCTTTCTCCGCAGCTCCCTCACCGTCCGCACTGAACAAGAAGAAGATCCTCAAGCTCACGCTCATTCAGCGCCTCGCTATTCCTCTCATCCTCGTAAATCTCCTCTCTCTCTCTCTCTCTACCATATCAAATTCACCGTTGTGTTAATTGAACTTTTTTACTTCGAATTGGGGGATTTCAGGAAGGTAAGGATGTGGTGGCGAGAGCAAAGATTTTCATTTGACCTTTGAGGCTTTCTTTGTTCTTTCTATGATTTCCCAATCCTGTTTGTTTCTTGAGTTTCCACTTGACTTTGTTTTGTTCTTGTTTTTGCTGGACTGCTTGTTCATATTTGATGTATTTTGAGTACCTTATATGTTGCGTCTGTTCCTTGCAAAATTAGACTCAACCACATATTCCTTATATGTTGCGTCTGTTCTCAATCTTGTTTGAATCACAGGCTCAGTAGTCAAATCAATTTTCATTTTCAGTGCTTTCAATCCTTGGTTTCTCTGCATCTCCTCTATACCACAGTACATGTAGTTTTAATTCTAATGATCTGCTTCTATCTGTTTAGGTTGAAGGCTCATTTTGAAGCCAACCAAAAGGATCTAGGTACTGAACTTGTATACGGTTGAATGTATTTGAGCCTTATATTATATTCGTCCATCATTTCAAGTTGCAAAAGTTCAGCATTATTAATTTTCAATTTTGTTTTTCCAGATCTGTTGAAATATGACAAGGTTTTGAGCAAGAAGCCCCCTGCTCCTCACCTGCGAGTGGTGCCTGATTATCTATTTGATGCAACAACTAAAGAAGCCAGCAAGAGAGCTATGGAGAATCCGTATGATTTATATGTTAACGAAGTGCTCCTTTCTTATGTTAAGGAACTACCCTTTATTGATGGCCACATGGAAGGTAGCTCCTGCCTTGGCTGCTGGGTGTGCTGCTATACTAAAGCCGTCTGAGCTGGCATCAGTGTATGTCCTCCTTTGGTTTATGTGTACTTACTTCAGTTCTTATGTAGATTATTATATTGTATGCTCATCACCATATAACAATGAATTCCAGAACTTGTTTGGAGCTAGCTGAGGTGTGTAGAGAGATTGGTCTTCCTCCTGGTGTCCTCAGTATTCTGACTGGGCTGGGCCATGAAGCTGGCGCTCCTTTGGCATCTCATCCCCATGTTGATAAGGTGCAACTCCACCTCATCTTCTTCTTCTTCTTCTTCTATTAATAATCTTGGTTATTATCCTGCAATTTTGTTGTTTCTTTAAGTTGTTTCAGCTACCATGCTGTAGTAGCTTATAAACTTGTATTCAACAGGTTGCATTTACTGGAAGTACTCGCACAGGGAGCAAAATTATGTCAGCAGCAGCTCAACAGGTCAAGGTACACTAGCTCTATAATTTGGCAATTGGTCTATTTTATTTGTGTTTTTCATTTTCTAAATTTGATCTTCATATACTTTTTCCTATGTCATTCGTGGTAGCCTGTTTCGCTGGAGCTTGGAGGGAAAAGCCCGATTGTTGTATTTGACGATGTTGATATCGACAAAGGTTAGTGTCTGTTGATGCTATTTTTGTATGATTGACTATAAATGTTTCTTGGGTAAATATGTAACTCCTGTAGAGCTAGTTGTTCACATGTAATCTATACATTTAAGCCAAATCATGTTAGAAAATAATAATATACATTACAACTCCTGGTATCGTAATGATAATTTGCTTTCTTTATGATACAATCAGCTGCTGAATGTCCACCTTTGGCATCTTTTGGACAAATGGTCAGATTTGCAGTGCAACCTCCCCTCTTATACTGCATGTAAGTATGGTAGATAGATGTTACATCACTTGCTTCGATTTCCTTCTAAAATTGCTTCTCTTAGAACTGAACAGATATTGCTTGTCAATTCAACAACTCTAGATCATGTAGTTAGTGGTAATTTTCTGTGACATAAAACAGCATCAATGTATACAAGTGTGTTACCTCCCCGAGCATACTTAAAGTGAAACCTAGCTGACTAGAAGTTCTTATTGTAGTGCCATCTTAAAACAAGCGTTCCCCACCTCATTTTTAATTCCTTTTATGCTTGTTTCAGGTGAGTATTGCATCAAAATTCTTAGAGAGGCTTGCCGAATGGTGCAAAAACATCAAAATTTCAGATCCTTTGGGAGAAGCTGCATTCAGAAGATATGGGCGTATTTTCATATCTGTAAGTTGCAGCTTTACTTGTTGGCCGACATATATGGCTTCAGTTTTTTGGAAGATCAAGTCTGGCCATTGCTATTGTTGATACACCATCGTTTATCTTTGCTCTTTTTCATTGAGTTGATTCTGCACCTTTTGTTGTAGCATATACAGTGGCTGAAAGCATCTTTTGCTGTAACATATACAGTAGGCTCTTAATACATATTCACATTGATTGCAGATCTGCCTGAAAGCAGTTGGTGTGCTTTTCGTGTATCTTAAACAGCATGGTATTAACCTGATGCTTCTGTAATTGCAGGTCTGCTCAAGATGAACAACTCTTACGAATTTTGCTACTCCACCATCTACTATGTTGCTCTGTGCCTCTACGTTGAAGAAGAAACAGTTTTCATATGATCCCACTTGCTAGTGCACTTCTAGTTGAGGTAGTAGAGTTGCTGCAAAGGCTCTTTCATTCGAGGAAAAGCAAATGGGCAACAAGTCCTTTGTCTACGTAGTCTTTTAGGTGAAGTTAGAAATTTGTTTTTGGAATCTGTATGCCATGTTTGAAACAATTGTGTAGACAGGCTACTTAAATGATATGGAAGTTTTATGCAATGTTTTAATGGTAATGGCTAGCTGATACTATTTTTATGGTAAAGCTTCAGGTTTTGATATACAACAGTTTATGCTTTTGTGAATATCATGTGTTGTACAATATGACTAAAAGCCACATCAAACTTATGTCACAAAATCCTCAAATCTGTTGTTTGATTTGTAGAATCATATAACTCAATAAATATGAAACGAAATCAGTTGTCTGAATCAGACAACTGAATAAGTAGGAAATTAAATCTATTGTGTGAATCAGACAACTGAATAAAAATGTAATATTCTGTTGTATGTTTAAAACTCACACGACAAAAAAATATATATGTTTTGTTGTATAAACTATACATGTCAGTGCCGCGCATGCTAAGCCATCCATGGCATGACATATAAGTCGTACAACAGAAACTTTAAGTGTATTGTCTGACGTTTAATCACACAAGGTCGAGATATACAACGGAAAATCCGAACTCACACAACGGTGATTCACCGTTGTGTATCGAGTATTTTGTAGTAGTGACATATTAAGTCCCCATTCAAGATTGCACTTGACCGGGAACTTGGGGGACTTGTTGACCGTAGCCACAGAGGGGCTACACAGGCCCACAAACCCGCAGTTAGCATGCCCGGAGCAGGATCCCCAGCACCCGGACCCGAGGCCCAACAGTCTAACTTATGACTGGGGGCCCGGGAGCCGGGGACACCAGCCTGCCGAGCAGGTCACCTTAGCTGCCCCTTTGCGTACGAACAGAAGGGAACTAGTCCCACATCGAAGAGTAAGACCAGACCTCACGATCGACCACCTATATAAGGGCCTCAACTACCCTCATTAATAGGTAACTCAACTCTCCTACTACTTATCATTCCCGCTTAAGTTATCTATTTGCTCCAACGGTATTAACTTAGGCATCGGAGAGGAGAAGACCGGCCCGCTCGGTATTCCCCTTAGTTAGCAGGGTTCGCAGGAGGAAATCACATCAAGATCCACCGGTTTCTACCAGGCCTACGGGTATGTGCAGAAACAGAACCTTTCCCCTCTTCGGCCTCAGTTGACAGTAGCCATAGAGAGGCTACCCTGGCTCACAAACCCGCAACCAGCACTCTTGGACCCGGCCCAGGGCCTGGGAGCAAAGTATGGACACCTGGTCCCGCGCCAGGGCATGTCTTACTTGTGATTGGGGCCCCGGAACCGGAGATGGTAGCTCCCCAAACAGGAGTCGAAACAGCCCAGCAATATGTGCAGAAGGGGGCCAGTCCTACATTGAAGGGTGAGGCCAGTCGTCATACCCGACAGCCTATATATGAGTCCCAACTACCCTTATTAATAGGTAACCAATACTTCAATTACTCATTCCCGCTTAAAGTTATCAGTTTATCCCAACTATACTGACTTAAGCATCGGAGCAGAATAGACCGGCCCGCCCGGTATTCCTTTAGTTAGCAAGATTTGCAGGAAGGAATAGCACCAAGATCCACCGGTCTCTGTGAGTCAACGTATTCAGACAGAAACAGCCTTCAAAGTTCTTATTTTAATATTTGCTACTACCACCAAGGTCTGTACCGTTGGCCGCTCACACCCCAAGTTTTGTAGTGACCGCCGCGCCCTCCTACTCATCGGGGCCTGGCACTTGAGCACCATCCATTTTTGGGGCTAGTTGATTCGTCAGGTGAGTTGTTACACACTCCTTAGCAGATTTCAACTTCCATGACCACCGTTCTGCTGTCTTAATAGACCAACACCCTTTGCGGGTTGTAGGTTAGAGCGTAGTTGGGCACCGTAACCCGGCTTCTGGTTCATCCCGCATCGCCAGTTCTGCTTACCAAAAATGGCCCACTTGGAGCTCTCGATTCCATGGCGTGGCTCAACAAAGCAGCCACACCGTCCTACCTATTTAAAGTTTGAGAATAGGTCGAGGGCGTTGCGCCCCCGATGCCTCTAATCATTGGCTTTACCCGATAGAACTCATTCACGGGCTCCAGCTATCCTGAGGGAAACTTCGGAGGGAACCAGCTATTAGGCGGTTCGATTAGTTTTTTCGCCCCTATATCCTTGTAAGTTTCTTTTCCTCCGCTTATTGATATGCTTAAATTCAGCGGGTAACCCCTCCTGACCTGGGGTCGTGTTGAAAGCATCCATGAATCGACACGCGTTAGATAGGAAAGCCCCGAACGACACGCGACCGACAGGACACCGAGGTTTGACAACAACCGATTGTCGTGGCGTTAGTCGCTGAGGACTTGTTATTTATGCCAACCTCGTGACGAAGCACACGGGAGGCCATCATCCATCCCATCCAACTCCCGAAGGGGTTGGTGGGGGGGGGCAACGACATGTGACGCCCAGGCAGACGTGTCCTCGGCCTAATGGCTTCGGGTGCAACATGCGTTCAAACACTCGATGGTTCACGGGATTCTGCAATTCACACCAAATATTGCATTTCGCTACGTTCTTCATAGATGCAAGAACCGAGATATCCGTTGCCGAGAGTCGTTTAGACATATTGAAGATGACGAACCACCTGCACAATCACCGTCTCCGGGGATGGCAGGGGGATGCTCTTTCATTCAAGTTCTTTGGCACAATTCACACTGATGTTCAGTACACTTGAAAAGGTCGGCCAAGCGGAAGCGCCAGAGTGCAACACGTAAGGCGTTGCCTCCCGGAATAAGGGGGAGACGAGCCACAAGACCCTCCTCCCCAAGCGTTGAAACACGTTCTCGGGTTGTTCTGCTAGGCAAGTTTTGAAAATGATCCTTCCACAGGTACACCTATGAAAACCTTATTACGACTTCTCCTTCCTCTAAATGATAAGGTTCAGTGGACTTCTCGTGACGTCGTAGTCAGCGAACCAGCCACATCGTCGTGATCTGAAAACTTCACTAGACCATTCAATCAATAGGAGCGACGGGCGATGTGTACAAAGGACAGGGACGTAGTCAACGTGAGCTGATGACTCGCGCTTACTAGTAGTTCCTCTTTGAAGACCAAGAATTGCAATGATCTATCCCCATCATGATGAAATTTCAAAGATTACCCGGTCCTGTCGGCCAAGGCTATAGACTCCATGAATACATCAGTGTAGCGCGCGTGCGGCCCAGAACATCTAAGGGCATCACAGACCTGTTATTGCCGCAAACTTCCTTGGCCTAAGCGGTCATAGTGTCACGGGATGAGTGTTTCGTCACTTCAACCACCGTGCGGCCTTAGAGTTTTCTCACTTCCTTGAGTACCCTAAGTCAGCCTTCACCTCTAACGCAACGGAATAGACCCAACACACTCACAAAGATGTTAGAAATGCTAGAGAATGAGGGAAATGAAGTTATATTGAATTTCGGGAAACTTTACAAGAAATCTTAAAATTCTTGAAATGGATGTTTACCCCGTGCCTGGCGAATGTCGCCCCGACAGCCTTTATATAGGCAGCATGCCTGCCTTCAGAAATTTCTAGACCTAGCTAGATACAAGTGTTCTCTAGATGCTTCTATACAAATCTAGAGATGGCTAAGACTATCTACATACGTATCCTAGAATGTTCTAGATACGTCGAGGTTAACTCTAGAACCTCCCCGATGTTGCGCAGCCGTGCATAGCCCTGCACGCTGCTGCCCTGCGGAGGGCTGCACCACCCTGCACGGCCCTGCACTGTCCTGCACAGTGCCCCGCACAACCTTGCCTTGCGCTGCGCTGCCTTGTGCAGTGCCGCCTTGCGCTGTACTGCGCTGCCTCGCGCAGCTCCGCCTTGTGCTGCGCTGCCTCATGCCGTGCTGCAAGCCCCTTCGGAGCTGCCTAGACATGTCTGGAAGCTTCTAAATTCTCCCGGAGATGTCCACGACATGTTGCAGCCTTCCGGATTCCTCCAAGGGGCATCGCCTTGTGTCATGGACTGACCCTCACTCCAAGTCAGTCTGTGACATTCTCCCCCACTCAAGTCGGCGACGTCCTCGTCGCTGTTGCGAGCTGCTCCTTTGCCCCAACTCTGCGATCTCGACGTCGTAGTTGCAAGCTGCCCTCGCTCGTGCTCCCAACTTGCCTCAGACAATGGCAGCCCCTTCCGCTTGACAAAGTACCCAGCATCCTTCGGAACCCACTTCATGCGCACCTCACTCTTGGCTCCGATGCCCTCCACTCGTTTGTCAACGGAAGTCGTTGTGTAAGCTTGCGCTCGTTGAGGCCTACCTCGCCCCGCAGCCTCGACATCCTCTTGGTGAGGCTTCAAATGGCTTTTATATTTTCTCAGGAAACTTTCATTTAATTTTATGTTTCCCTAGTGCCAATTGAGATTTAGCCCGACACCCTCCTTATAGCCAGGCCAACAGTCCACATCTCGCCGTTGTCGGCCGACTTTCCCACCTTCTTCGATGCCTTCTCAAGTCGCGAACGAGCGAACACATTTGCTTGCTGCCACTCCTTGGCCTTCTTATATGCAGTAGGACCACTCTCCGCGTAGCCCAACACCTCCGTGCTTGGAGTCAAGATCTGCTGCTGTCCGGTTGCCACTTTGAACAGACTTGCTCCCTTCGACTAGCTATGCTGCCCATAAGAACCCATGCTCAGACTCTCCCTTGGTCTGCATGGAGTGGGAAAGGATTCCACCAACCCTCCCGGTTGCTGCTGCTGCTCTACCTTGTCTCTTTGGCACACTGGACAAGTCCCCACGTACGACTCCACATCGTCTCGCATGCGTGGCCAATAGTAGGTGTCGCTCAGCAATGCTAGTGTGCGATGAGTGCCTGAGTGTCCAGCCCTCCTGAAATCATGACACTCACTCAGCACATCTCTCCGCAAATTGTCCCACCTCGGGACATAGAGCCGCTTCCCCGTCGTGAAAAGCATCACGCCCTCGAACCAGAACCGCCTTGTCTTTCCACTCTTGACAAGCTCCGCCAAGTTCTTGGCTGGATTAATCCTTCTTTGATCCTTTTTACGAGACTGCTCTTCGGTGTAATGGGTACTGACTCGGCTCCTCGGCTAAGGGCTTCCGCAATCAAGATCTCCTCTCCTTGTTTGTGAAGCTGCTTCCGCTCGGTAGCCTTCTGACTGAGGACATCCGCAACCAAGATCTCCTCTCCTTGCTTGCGATGCTCCTTTCGCTCAGCCGGTGTCGCCACTCCACAAGGCAACCTCGAAGGGGGCTTTGCTCCGGCCTCAAGCTCGATAGCGCGATCCACCACCTCTCTCCTCGGTGATGACCCTTTCGGCTTCCTCCTGGGCAGTACATCCTCGAACTCCCTAAGGCCTGCCTCTATCTTGCTTGATATTGGCCCGGACTTCCCTCCAACCTCTTCCACGGTTGCTAGGAAAGTAGGCTCGCCCTTCCTCCATGCTCTCGCGAGCTACATGGCCGACAAGTAGTGCGTCTTTTCCCTTGCTAACCCCACAGGCTCCGCGCAAGGTCGCTCCCTGTTTGTCGCCATGGACCTCTCCCTTGCCTGCCTCACCATAGGCATAGCGCAAGGTATGTCTCCTTCTGCCGCTATGCAGAAGAGACCGCTGGATGGAATGGGAAAATCTCGCTCCTTCTCCATGAACTCGAGCCCGATCACTGCACCATAGTCGTCCATCTTCACTACGGTGAAGTCGACTTTCCCCTTCGAAGCACCGATGCGAACCTCCACATCGCGTGCAACCCCAATAATGGGTGTGGCAGGTGAGTCCACCTTCTTCACGCTGCCGACTTCCCTCATGACTAGGAGGCCAAGCTTACTCGCTTCCTCCGACGCCATGAAGTTGTACGTGGCTCCGCAATCCACTAAGGCACGAATCATCGTGTTGCCCACCTTGACATCGATGAAAAGCGGTCCTTCTTCCGCCTTACGCCCCTTCTGCGGGACACTTGCCTCCGCGGCATTCAGCAATCGGATACTCCCCATCTGTGCCGACTCTTCCTCCTCCTCGACTCGGGGCTCTTGTAAAGTCATCGCTTTGAGGCCTCTCTTCTACGGACAATCGCGCATCATATGGGAACCATCGCACAGGTAGCACTTCACCTCCCAAGGCTTGCCTGCGGGCTTATCCTGCCTCTCGGTCCTCCACGCCTTCGGCCTGCTCGACTCGGGCTCGTCTCTTGGCTTGTCTCCCCAACTCTTCTCATAGCTCACCTTCTTCCCTCTATGCTTAGAGTCATCTTGGTGGCCCATGTTGAACTCGATCAACGACTCGGCTGCGGCAATGGCTTGCGACAATGTCTGCACTTGCCTCTGTTGCAACTCGAGCTTGGCCCAACTTTGAAGTCCACTCATGAAATACATGAGCTTGTCTTCCTCCGACATGTTGGGCACTTCAAATAACAAACTAACAAACGTATTGACATAGTCTTTGACGCTATTAGTTTGCTTGAGCCACCTCAACTTCTCTTTCGCTTCATACCTAGCATTTTGGGGATAGAAGTGTAGCATGATATCATCCTTGAACTCCTTCCAAGTAGCGAGGGTGAACGTACCTTCCTCAATCTCCATACTCCTCTGACGCCACCACATGAGGGCATTGTCGGCTAGGAACAAGGTTGCCATCGAGATTTTGGACTCGTCGTCTTCTACCTTAAGATACTTGAAATACCTTTCCATATTCCTTAGGAAAGTATCGAGTTCTTTAGCTTCCGTTTTCCCACAAAAGGGTGTCGGTTTAAAGGAGTCCAATGCCTTCGTCTCCTTCAGCCCTTGCGACTTGTTCGCAGCTGCCTCCTTACAAAGCGCCACGTCTCCCTTAACTTCCTTTACTTCCTCTTGAAGTGCTGTGAGCCCGGCGGTAATGTGGTCGAGCCGTTCTTGGACCTCCGTCCTCAAAGTATCCGCCATCATGTTGAGCGCGTCGTGCATGCTCTCTCGCAATCCCTCCATCATGGATTCGAGATCCCCTTGCTTCACGACGTCCTCCTCAAGTCGAGTGTCGAACTCGACCACGGCTGTCTCCATCCTTTGCAGCCGTGCATCTAAGGCAGCTACCTGGTCCTTGACACTCCTCTTGCCACCAGCAACCCCAGTCTGCTCCACCGCAACAACTCCTTCTCCAGACATCTTCTTCTTCTGTGTGTGGTTCTGTATCGGATACGCCTCCAGGTATCGGACCCGCTCTGATACCAACTGTCACGGGATGAGTGTTTCGTCACTTCAACCACCGTGCGGCCTTAGAGTTTTCTCACTTCCTTGAGTACCCTTGATACGACCCGAACCTAGAATTACCGTTTAACTGTTTTACTTTTATTACTTCTCCTCGGGAATTGTTTTTACGATTTGAAAGTTCTAAATGTTGACTTTTAAATAAGTTGACTCGACCGAGGATTTTATTTCATGATGAGGTAGAAGACGTTGAAACGAGTTTGTGGACATGTAGCATGCTCAATTTGGGATTCGTACGAAAAAGTTACGATGTAAAATCGGAAATTGTCCGATTTTTGGACGAGTATAAATAGCGGGAAATGAAAAATTTCCCGAACGGGAAACTTTCCTTTTTTCTTCTTTTTCTTTTAATTTTTTTCTTTTTCCTCTTTTTCTCCTCCTCTCCCCGACTCGGCCCGAGCTGCACCGACCGAGTCGCCGCTCTCGGTTCTCTGCCGTCCGGCCGCCGTTCGGAGCTCCACCGGTCCCGTTTGGACCGCCTCCTCTTCCTCTTCTCCTCTGTGGCAGCCACGCGGCCTAGTTCGCCGTCGTGCGACTGATGGGAGCTTGAGAGGGTTCGACTGTGTGGAACTGGGAACTCTCTTCTCCGGCCATAATTCAGCCTGATTTTGGAGGGCAAATGAAGATATCAACTTGTGCAACAATCCCACGAAAGGAATTTTGGCGGCGCTGCTGTTCCGGCTGCGGTGGCGGCGGCGCCACTGTTCCGGCGGCGTGAGGTAGGAGATGATGAACAGTGAAACAGTAAAAGGTAAAAGTAAAACGGTAAAAGGTGAAAAGTAAATAGTAAACAGTAAACAGTAAAGGTAAACAGTAAAAGTAAATGGTAAATAGTAATTGGATTTTAACCATTTACTATTTGACTTTCAGAATTACTGTTTGACCTAGAATAATTACTGTTTGACCTTGGTTTATTACTATTGACTTACCGTAAAAAGGTAAAAGCTGTTTTAAGGGGTTTTATGACGAAATAACTGGTAAAAGGATTAATCGGACACGGGGTGGGTGTCTTGAGTTATTTCGGACGTAGATTATTTGGTATTGAGGCGAAATTCCTATACCAATAACTAAAAAAGAGAAAATTGGGAGGTTTCGTGCGAGTGAGGACGTCCGTAGATTTAACTTTTATAATTTAATTTCGAAGTTTAAAATATTTATAATTACGTCTCTGTTACAGGTCGAGAAATTACTTGGCGTAATGAAAGCGAGGAATAGCGGCACGCTCGGCCGTACTGTGAGTGGATTTTATTTTAAAATAAATGCATGCAATTACGTTTTATTGAAATGCAATTTATTTAATTAAATGAATTCGTAAGCATGATATGAATTATCGAAAGTCGATAATTCATATACTTCTGTTATAATTGTTGATTTAATATTTAAAGTAAATTATGGATTTGGGTTATGCTTTTACTATGTGATTTATGGATTTGGGTTATGCTTTTACCATTAAAAGTTACTGTTGACTTACCGTAAAAAGATTAAAAGCTAATTAAAATGGTTTTACGACGAAATAACTAGTAAAAGGATTAATCAGACACGAGTTGGGTGTCCTGAGTAATTTCAGACGTAGATTTTCGGTATTGAGGCGTAATTCCTATACCGATAACTGAAAAAGAGAAAATTGGGAGGTTTCGTGTGAGTGAGGACGTCCGTAGATTTAAATTTTATAATTTAATTCCGAAGTTTGAAATATTTATAATTGCGTCTCTGTTACAGCTCGAGAAATTACTCGACGTAATGAGAGCGAGGATTAGCGGCGCGCTCGGCCGTACTGTGAGTGGATTTTATTTTAAATAAATACATGCATAATTGTTTTAATGAAATGCAGTTATTTTAAATAAATGATTTGAGAAGTATGAGAATTTATATAATTAAAATGAAATGATATTTAAAGAAATATATGGTTTTGGGGTTATGCTTTTACTATGTGATTTTATCCGGAAACGAGGTTTTCGGAAATAGTATATTTTAATTATTCATAACTTGATTATGTTAAATAAGTTTTAATTAAAGGTAGTGACCGGAAATGAGATTTCCGGGGATTTTATATTTTCGCTATTTATGATTTTCGACATGTGAGACATGTCGACGTTATAAATATAATTTTTGATATTGTTTTACGGCATGTTGGATATGTCGGATATATATGAGTATATTTCGAGGCTATTATATTAATGCTTACTATAAGCCTCAGATGTGCGGTCTGGGACCGTACGGATTTATGATATATAAGGGGAAGCGTACTTTCGGTTTTGTTTTCGGATTTTCACCATATCAGGGTCCAGATATGTATTGATGCTAGCTAGCTTAGTCGCCTGAGCCCATGCGAGGTGACGACTTGACCACATAGGTCAGATCCACGCTCGATGATCGACGTGTACGGGCATAGCGTGGGACGCTATAGAGAGAGTCTTGGAGGCTCGACCCTTAGTCTTGGAGGCTACTATTAAATGGTGGTAATGACGTTCCCCTATTCTATTATATGACCAATGAGATTGGTCATGATTTTATATTATTTGGTTTTCGGGAATATTTTGTCTATGAGACATTTTGTAATTTAATAAATTCCCGAACCAGCGGGGCTGGGTTTTTATATGACCAATGGGATTGGTCGTGAAATATTATTAATTGATTTTCAAAAATATTTCGGTTTGAAATACATATATAAACAAAATCATTATTTGTTTATTTGATATATCAGCAGGGCTGATTTTTAAATACGATTTTCTAAAAACGTGGGACGTTTTATTAAAGGCATGCAATGTGATTTTATTTATAAAATATTGAGAAAGTAATATGATACTTTCAATTAAAGTATTATATTAGATTGTTTTATTTTTATCCACTCACTCTAACGTTTTTAATTTACTTTTCCCTGGGCCCTTCGTTTTAAATCGCCCAGTGTGCAGAGTAGTGATCAGAGGTCAGGAGTACTCGGAGTCGAGGCATAGTCATCATCATTGTCGTGTCCGCTAGGTGGGATCTGTGATCCCTTATTCTTTTATTTTCATATTATATTTCTTGTTATATTTCCATTTGTAATTTCAGTTCATTTTGTTAGATTGTTATGATTACCTGTGAGCCAGTTGAATTAGATTTTGTGTTTTTTGGTGGCGGTTTTTGTGATTTGGGGAGCAGGTGGATCCAGGTGTTACGGATGGAACTGGAATTTAGAAATGTTTTGGTTGTTGCAGGTTTTAGGGTTGTCCATTTTAAGATTGACTTATCGATTTATCGATAGAGTTAGTCTTAAGGTGGTCCCCGCAGGATCTTCTCCGGATTTCAGGGTGAAATCCGGGGCGGGTCCTGTCAACCCTAAGTCAGCCTTCACCTCAAATGCAGCAGAATAGACCCAACACACTCACAAAGATGTTAGAAATGCTAGAGAATGAGGGAAATGAAGTTATATTGAATTTCGGGAAACTTTACAAGAAATCTTAAAATTCCTGAAATGGATGTTTACCCCGTGCCTGGCGAATGTCCACCCGACAGCCTTTATATAGGCAGCATGCCTGCCTTCGGAAATTTCT
>OY821755.1:31730915-31748415 GCA_963682095.1 Potentilla sterilis | reverse complement strand
TTGTGCGAGAAAATTTGAATAAAAAAATATGTTTGCGTTGTTTGCGGCGCTGCTGCGTGCATGATTGGCACATTTCATCATATTATCATCAACATGGTTCCTTTAAGATTTAAGGTACAAGTCCCTAAAGATAATTATATTTCAGTGGGGCCTAATAAATGTCATTGGAGCCTAACGGATTATATGCTTCAGAAAAGTATGCATATTTGGTAGTTAGGCAATTAGCCCCCACACGTATTTGATAAACATTTGAAGGGATGAACTCAATATAAAAAAAAGGAAGCTAGTTTAGGAATGAAGACAATTACCTAAAGGATGGTGCACCACACAAGAGATTTGAAGAATGTTTGTCTTTAAATCCATTAATTGTAGTAGTGATGGGTATTAGCTTCACTAGCCAAGATGGCACGCACACTAGCCAAGATGGGTGCTAGCCTCACTAGGTAAGTGATGTGAACCTAAGCTCGCACACAATAATAAACCCTGCAATCGTTAGTAGTATAGACATAAGTAGGGATCGTTCTAGGCCGGGGATTAAGGGTACCTGAGATACGAAATTGTTAGAAAATATATACATATATACACACATAAACGTCACATATGGGGGATGGTATGAATCGGCAGCTAGGCTGCCCTAAACTGGGTTCGGCAAAAAAATTGAAAGAAAAGAAACAAGAAACAAAAAGGTCCTAGGTTCGGCAGCAATAGGCTGCCTCTAAATCATGCATAAAAACAGAAATTTAAAATCCTAAATTACTATATACAAGTTTGATCATCATCTCTCACGCATCACATAGCACAAAACACACAATTCACACACAAGCATTCATGCAAGACTCGGCAATTTAGTTCAAGTTTCATAGACTCTATTCAATTCCAATTTCAATTAGAGCCTCAACGGTCATCTAATCACTAGACTCTCTCTTAAATATTTTAGAAAACACTCAACGTCGAATCCTAAAATTATACTAGTCATGTTTGAAAACACTCAACGTCGAAGATCGACAAACACAAAGAGTAATTACGCACAAGAGTCTATAAATTGGAGACATATCTTTAGGTATGGCGTCACTCATCCTATCAACATGCAAGTTCATGAATTAAGTAACCTTGATTTTAACAACCTAGAATTCAGTTCGATCGTTGCCTAACTCAATCACAAATTATTAAGTTAAATGAAATCGCAATCTACATAAGTACTAAGCATCATGTAAACATTGATTTTTATGCACAAATTCAAGAACTAATCGAATAAAAACTAAAGAATACAAGAACATGTTACTGCCCTAATCTAACATACGAATTCAAGCATGCAATTGTTTGCAAAATTCATCACATAAATTCCAACAAAAATCACAATTCATGTTCATCATACAACACCAAACGAAAACAAAGTATTTTTATAACAACAAATGTGACTAAACCAAAAATCAAAATACAAGTCATAGGGATGGATCACACTTTAGAAACCTTGGAGAGCTTCGTCTTGGTGTGGTGAAAGAGGCTCGGCAGTGACTAAGGCAGGGAATGAAATCGGTGGTGAATGGTGGAATCGGTGGACTTTGTATTTTAGGGTTTCGGGTTAGAACTTTGGTAGGCAATTTGGTAGAGTTTCGGCTAGTGTTTTGCAAGAGATGAGATGATTTTCAGAATGAAAAAGTGAGGCTTTTATAGAGGAGAGGGGTGCCGGCTGCCCTAGATGCTCAAGGAAGTCAGAAAACCAAGTGGATTAAGGATTTGAAACCTTCCTTTCATAGTTCAATTAGGTTTTCTATTTCTGAATTTTTCTTCAAGACTTGGGCTTCACATCTTCATGGACTTCTTGTATGATCATTGGACTTCAATTGATAGGTCTTGATCCACCAAAAATGCTTCAATTGCCGACAGCAACATCAAGCACACAATCTGCCTCTATTCGGCAGCTTCTCCTAGTGTGACTAGGAGAACTTCTTTCTTCAATTTTTCTTCAATGCCATGGCCTAGTGTCTTCCTCTTCCCTTCATAAAGCTTGAACCATCTTCAAAAATGCATTTGTGCACCATTTGGTCCATTAAAAACAGAAAACACAAAAAGGGGGCAGTAGGTTCCTGGAATCGGCAGATTTGACCTTGTTGTAGTAATTCTGGCATATCTCCATCCTCGGAGCTCCGATTGATGCGATTCCAAGTCTCAGATAAACTAGACACATATGGTCATCTCCCCATAAAACAGTTCGATCAAACTCCTTGTGAGTCGTCGGGAATGAGTTTTCGAAGTTGGGTCAAAGTCCCAGGAAAATCCTGGAAACCCCTGGATTGAAATGCTCGGACTGCCGTTTTGCAGCCGTCTTTTGGGTGACTTCCCGAACTCCGATTGGTGTGAAATTTTAACACAACATTTCTCAGCATATGAATATTAAGCACACCAAATTTCACAGAATTCGGACAAGGATAGATCACAGTTTCACTCATCTCAAAATCGCGAAAAAGACATATTTTACACTATTTTCCAGATTTCTCATACTTAGTCATTTTTCGGATTCTTAACCAATTTTCCCAAATTCAACCAAATTAACACTAAACTATATTATGACTCAATCTTAAACAAATAAGAGTTAAACAAAGCATAAACGAGGGCATAAGCATGTAATATCGTCGCACATTGTGCTCCTATCAACTACCCCACACTTATCATTTGCTAGTCCCTTAGCAAACTAAACTAAACTAGACTCTAAACACACTATTGCCCCTAACAATTTGTCTCAGGCTCGTATGTACACATAGCTTTCAAGTTAAATGCATGAGAATGCTAAGCACGAAAATTCCAAGTTTCATGAACATGTGACATCAATATGAACATATAAGAACAAAAGGTAAGCATGTAAACATGTTAAAGCTAATTCAAATCACCTCACAAGGCATACTCTCTTCTTTTTCGCTCGAAGCATGGTCATCCACACATAAGTATATGCAAGCGAAAGATAATGAATTTCAAAGAGTGACTTGCATAAATCAAAGAAATGAAAGCACTTTGTGAATTTTGATGGAAAAACCTCATATGATAACTATATACACCAATGAACAAAAACCATATGCTTACTCTTGAGATAATCTCCACAATCAATTTTAACCATCTTAAGAATCATGAAAAAGACCAACAAAAGGGTTGTAATGGGGTTAGGCTAAGAGGTATTCGATATTTGGATAAGGAGGCTTAAAAACATCACCATGGCATTTGGCAAAGCTCAAATCTCCTTATGTCTTCTCGCCGAAAGGGTCAAATTTCATCTTGTTGGACCCATACTTCATTCTTTTCTTCCCATAAAACATTACAACAATAATCTAGACAATAGCCATGCACAAAAATTTTTATTTTTCAAGCCTATGCCGTGCCCTCTTCTTTTCTTGCTCTCGGCATCTTTTCTTTTCTTTTTAATCCGAGCATTTTTTTTTCTTTTCTTTTCATAGGCACGGCATGCATACATTTTTCATATAATTTTATGGCTAAGTCTACCCCACACTTGTTCTTCTTCATCACACACGCGAAAACGCTTTCAAAAATCAAGCTTTGCCGACACACAAGGTAAAGGCATCACTATACTAAGCTCATGGAAAGTGTTTAAAGGTGATGAAAGAAAAGGCTCAACATAGGCTCAAAGGGGTTTACTAAGGTGTCCCACGACGGGCTCCAATAGGGCTCATGCTTTATTTGGCTTTGGTGGTAAACCTAAATGATCGTTATTCAATCACATTCAAAATCAAGGTATTTTATGATATAAACTTTTCGAAAATCAACAAGAGTAAGTTCTAGCATACTAGAGTTCATTAAAAGCTATGGCATATAGTCATCGAATATGCAAAGAATTATGAGGTTTCATGCTTCCTACGAATCTATCGAATTTTATCTTTTTATCGCTCAAGAAGAAAGCAATTTGGCTCATTAGCTCACACAGGTTATTATGGAAGTAAATTAGCTAAAACATGCATGCTTAATAATCAACACATCCTACATGCTCCTACCAATGCACATAATCCATGAAACTTACAATTTTAATTGTATGCACAACTATCATCTATGTATGCAAAGAGGAGAAAAACATCATTGACATATTAGGGGCATCCTAAGACTCGAGACAAACAAATTAAAACACTATTTTTGTGTTACAATTTTCTGAATTTTTCTTGTCTAACTAAGCACACTAAAAGCAAAAACAAAACCGGAACATGCTATCCCACCCCACACTTAGAAAATTACATTGTCCTCAATGTAAGCACAAAACAATATCAATGAATTTCCTAAGCATGCAATAGTCTAACATATACCAACAAATCATCACAAATCAAAGAAAAAGAGAAGGGTTAAGAAATTTCAAACTCTCGGTGATGGCTCCTTCACTTTTCTTTGCTCGAATTGGGTTGCCTCCCAAGTAGCGCTTTGTGTTTATAGTCCATAGCCTAGACTTTTCACCGTGTTTGGCATGTGTTCATCTCGCTCCAAAGCAGCTCAAATCGGCAAGAAGAAGGTTGATGAGAAGTGCATCGCATGTTGTATCCGATTCTGTTGCACTCTGCGTGTCCGGGTGAATCGGCGTGTCCGGCTCGACAGCTTGCGTATCCGGCGTATCCAGCGGTTCAATATGGCTGTGCTGGTCTTCATGCGTCATATCTTCAATCCTGCCGGCAATGGCAGGTCCGGCAGGTGGTTCGGTTTCAGCAGGAGTGAGGTCCGGCCTCTCGGCTTCTTTGTCCGTGTCCGGCATTGTAGTGATGCTGCCGGCAATTGCAGGTCCGGCAGCAGCTTGGTTTGGTGGTGGCGTGGCTGCAGCAGATGATTGTGAAGGCAGCTCAACAGCAGCTTGTGGGGAGTCTCCAAGAACAATTGTGTCCTCGAATGCATCAAAAGGTGCATGATAATGCTTGAGGCGATGGCCATTAACCTTGAAAGTCTTGTGGGTTTGCAAATCTTGAATTTCCATGGCTCCATGAGGGAACACACGAGCAATGACAAAAGGGCCAATCCAACGAGAGCGTAACTTTCCGGGAAAAAGTCTAAGGCGAGAGTGAAATAGAAGCACATGTTGTCCAACTTCAAACTTCTTACCACGGATCATCTTGTTATGGTAGGCACGTGTTTTCTCCTTGTAAATCCATGCGGCATCATAGGCTTCATTACGGATTTCTTCAAGTTCATTGAGTTGAAGCTTTCTATGAAGACCGGCATCATCAATGTTCATGTTGAAGGCCTTTATTGCCCACCATGCCTTATGTTCTAGCTCAACCGGTAAGTGACATGCTTTACCATAAACCAACCGAAAAGGAGACATACCTATCGGTGTCTTGTATGCAGTCCTATATGCCCACAAAGCATCATCGAGTCGATCACTCCAATCCTTCCTTGAAGGTCCAACGGTTTTCTCAAGTATTTGCTTGATCTCTCGATTACTTACCTCGGCCATGCCACTTGTTTGGGGATGATAAGGTGTAGACACCTTATGTGTGACTCCATACTTCCTTAATAAGGCTTCAATGGTGCGGTTACAAAAATGGGATCCTCCATCGCTAATCAAGACTCTTGGAACTCCAAAACGTGAAAAGATGTTGGTCTTGAGAAACTTGGCTACCACCTTGGCATCATTGGTGCGTGTAGCCCTTGCTTCGATCCACTTTGACACATAATCAACCGCAAGTAATATGTAGAGAAAGCCCTTACTCGAAGGAAACGGTCCCATGAAATCAATCCCCCAAAGATCAAAAATTTCCACCTCAATGATAGGCGTGAGCGGCATTTGGTCTCTAGCTCCAATGTTCCCCATTCTTTGGCATCTATCACATGCTTTGCAAAACATGAATGCATCCTTGAAAATCGTAGGCCAAAAGAAACCACAAGTGAGTACCTTCAAAGCCGTTTTCCTTGGTCCAAAATGCCCACCACAAGCTTCACTATGACAAAAAGCAAGGATGGATCGATGCTCATTCTCCGGAACACATCTTCGAATAACTTGATCACCACATTGCTTCCATAAATATGGATCATTCCACAAGAAGTGTCGAGCTTGCTTCCTTATTCTCTTTTGTTGATGGCTCGGCATCTCCTTGGGAAATCGGTTTGTAGCAAGAAAATTTGCAATGTCGGCATACCAAGGCTCATTTACTTCAAGTCAAAAAAGTTGCTCATCTGGAAAGGTCTCACATAGGGGCAGCCGATCCTCATCCTTGACAAGTCTACTCAAATGATCGGCTACAACATTCTCAACTCCTTTCTTGTCTTTAATCTCAATGTCGAACTCTTGAAACAAAAGAATCCATCGAATGAGTCTCGCCTTTGCATCCTTCTTCGTCATAAGATATCTCAAAGCGGCATTATCACTATAAACTATAACTTTGGAATTCAAAAGATATGATCGAAATTTTTCCAAAGCGAAAATTACCGCTAAGAGTTCCTTCTCCGTTGTTGTGTAGTTGAGTTGAGCATCGTTGAGAGTCCTTGAAGCATAGTAAATGGCACATGGCTTCTTCTCAATTCGTTGTCCAAGTACCGCTCCAAGTGCATAATCACTAGCATCACACATCAACTCAAATGGCTCATCCCAATTTGGTGAAACTAAAACCGGCGCCGTACACAATAATTCCTTCAATTGGCAAAAGGCAATCTCACATGCCTCCGACCACTCAAACGTCACCTCCTTTTGTAACAAGTTGCTCAATGGCTTGGCAATTGAAGAGAAGTCCTTGATAAATCTTCGATAAAACCCCACATGGCCAAGAAAACTTCTCACATCCTTCACACATCTAGGGCTCGGCAATGCTTGTATAAGCTCCACTTTTGCTTTGTCAACTTCTAAGCCTCTTGCCGAAATAATGTGCCCTAGAACAATACCTTGCGTGACCATGAAGTGACACTTCTCCCAATTAAGCACAAGATTTGTCTCTACACACCTCTCAAGTATCTTCTCCAAGTTCCCCAAACATGCATCAAAGGTGCTCCCATACACACTAAAATCATCCATAAACACTTCGATAATGTCTTCAATAAAATCCGAGAAGATAGCATACATACATCTTTGAAAAGTGCCGGGTGCGTTGCATAGTCCGAATGGCATCCGCCGATAAGCAAACGTGCCAAATGGACAAGTAAAAGTGGTCTTCTCTTGATCATCCGGGTGTATCATGATTTGATTTTAGCCACTATATCCATCAAGAAAGCAATAGTAAGAATGGCCGGCTAACCTCTCTAGCATTTGATCCATAAACGGCAAAGGCATGTGATCCTTCCTTGTTGTAGCGTTGAGCTTCCTATAATCGATGCACATCCGATGACCGGTTACAAGTCTTTGTGGCACAAGCTCATTCTTCTCATTCTTGACAACCGTTACACCACTCTTCTTCGGCACTACTTGCACGGGAGATATCCACTTACTATCCGAAATTGGGTAGATCACCCCACAATCAAGCAACTTGATAATTTCTTCTTTCACAACTTTCATCATGGGAGGGTGAAGTCGACGTTGAGCTTCCTTAGTCGGCTTAGCTCATTCTTCTAATAAGATGCGATGAACACAAGTAGTAGGGCTTATTCCCTTGATATCCGCTAAGGTCCAACCTATGGCGGTCTTGTACTTCTTAAGCACACGTATCAAATCCACTTCTTGCTTCTCACTAAGCATTGAAGACACAATAACCGGTAGTGTATCTTCTTCTCCAAGATAAACATACTTTAAGTGACTAGGGAGTTCTTTAAGTTCTAACTTTGGGGCCTCTTCCACACTTGGTCGAAATTTTGTTGTGGCACTTGGAATTGACAAGGACGAGTTCCTCGGATACATTGGTGTGGCTTCGAGTTCGGCAACCACCTCTCTAAGGCTCGGCATCATGGTGTAGGGCTCGGCAATGCTTGGCTCGGCCTTGCTTGGCTCGGCCTCTTCTTGCACTCGTTCTCCCCTCTTGTCAAATCCGACCCCTTGCTCAATCGCTAATTGCTATGCGTCGAGCGAGGTCGACATAACTTGCTCGACCTCCTCCAAAACTTCAATGGCACAACCCTCCTTCAAATCAACATTAGGGAACTTCATGGCGTCAAACACATTGAACTTGATTACTTCACCATCAAACTCCATAGTTAGGTTGCCCTCGGCCACATCTATCTTTGTGCGCGCGGTCCTCATGAATGGTCGCCCAAGAAGCAATTGCGTGTTATTGACCGGCGAATCCTCCATCTCAACCACATAGAAATCGGCAGAGAAAATCAATTGATTTACTTGCACTAACACATCCTCCACATAACCCTCCGGATACTTACTTGAGCGATCCGCAAGTTGAATGATGACATTATCCTTCTTGAGAGGCCCTATACTCAACGTTTGATACACATTGAGTGGCATGACATTGATCGATGCTCCCAAATCCAACATCACATCCTCAAACCGAGTATTGCCTATGACACAAGGCACATTGAAGCTTCCCGGATCCTTCATCTTTGGTGGCAACTTCCTTTGAATAACGACCGATACCGTCTCGCTCATAGTCACCACACGAGTCTCCCTCGTATGCCTTCTTGCCGTGCAAAGCTCCTGCAAAAACTTAGCATACTTCGGTACTTGCTTAATGCACTCCAACAAAGGGATGTTGACTTGCACTTTCCGGAAAATCTCCAACACCTCCTCATCGGACTTATTCTTCTTTGATCTAGCAAAGCGAGAAGGGAATGGAATGCTTGATGTCGGCACCCCTCCCTTTCTTGCTTGGTTCGGCACTAACTCATTCTTTGATGTTGGGGGATCATACTCAAGTTCGTTGCGCAGCCCCTTATCTTTCACATTGTGGCCGGCCTCTCTACTTGGCTCAGCAATGTTCTTCTCGGCAGCAGCCCTGCCGGCTGCATCATAGGTCTCGGCTGCAGCATGGTTGCCGGCTGCAGCCCCTTGTTCTTCAATATGGCTGCCGGCAATGACAGGTCCGGCAGCCCTCTCGTCATCCTCAATGCCCTTAAAAGTCATTCGCTTCTTCTTTGGACTTGTTGGAGGAAACAACTCTCTTCCACTACGAGTTTGAATCACTTTGGCTTGCTCGTTCCTCGGATTGGGAATCGTATTGCTTGGCAACTTCCCTTGCTCGTTAAATCTTCCCATAAAGTCTACAACTTGGCCCATTTGAGTCTTGAGCTCACCAATGTCCTTTTGATGATTTTGTTGCCCCGCGATCAATGCTTGAGTAGCACTTGACAAAGATTGAATCAAAGCATCATAGTTTGAATTGCTCGGCGCGGCTTGGCCTTGGCTCGGCCCTCCTTGAGTTTGGTTCGGCAATGCCCCATATGGCCCTTGGTTCGGCTGAAAATGTTGCCGAGGCACAAAGGGTGCTCTCGGTACAAACGGTGCTCCTCCCTCTCTCGGTTGCATAGGTGCCCTAAGCACATTGTCATTATTCGCCCATCGAAAGTTAGGATGATCATTGAACCTCGGGTTGAAGTTACCAAATCGTTGGCCTCCTTGAAAGCCAATTGCATTGCACTCTTCTACTCCCTCACTAACTCCAAATTGAGGGCATTGTTCGGTCTCATGGCCCTCGGTGCAAATTCCACAAACACTAGCACGCTTCTTCATCAAATTACTTACCAAGTCGGTAAGCTTGTCAACTTTCTCCTCTAGCTTTGAGCTCGAAGACGTCTCATGCACTTTCTCATTCCTTTGCACATTACCTCGTGCCATGCCAAATTGTTGGTTGTTCAAAGCACGAACTTCCAACAAACTTCTTGCCGCACCGGCATTCAACTCCAAAAAGCTACCTCCAGCGGCCGAGTCAAAAAACTCTCTCTCCATGACACGCAATCCCTCATAGAAATATTACAACAAGAGCCCATCGCTAATGCCATGCGATGGACACAAAGAAACTAGGGATTTGAACCTCTTGTAGTAGTCGAAGAAAGTCTCATCTCCGGCTTGCTTCACACTAGTAATTTGCTTCCTCAAATCAGTGATACGTGAAGCAGGAAAGTACTTGAGCAAAAACTCATCCATCATAGTACTCCACGAAACGATGCGACCACTAGGCACCTCAAACAACCACTCATTTGCTTGATCTTCTAAAGAAAATGGAAATGCCTTCATTTTGAAGTGTTGCAAATCGGTCCCTCTTGGACACATAGACTCCGTGGTGAAGTTAAACCACTGTAGATGCTTGTTAGGATCCTCACTTGGCATCCCATAAAACGATTTCAGCTTATGGAGGAATCCACTCCTCAATTCAATCTCTCCCGTCTTGTCAGCTTCCAAAGGAGGATAAGTGATATTCGAAGGAGCAACCCCAGCTCCAGCAACATGACCATTCTGTGATCTGATTGAAGCCATTATCTCTTCTTCTTCTTCTGATTCGGCAAAAGCTTCAAATTCTGGATTCTGAAGATCACACGATGACGAAACAACAGATGGGGAACTCGGCAAACTGTCAGAAACGGATGGCACTGATGGTGATGACGGCAATGATGATGAAACTGATGAACTGGTTGGTGACGATGGCGGTAATGGCACAAAACGAGCAATAGCGAGTTCTTGATCTAAACGTTGCAAACGGCCTTGAAGATCTCTTGTCCAAATATTAGATTCGGACATGCATTATTTCTGAAATTTGCAACATTTAAACAAGTTAGAACATCGTAAAAGAAATAGAAAACAAGAATATACATCATTACAAACCACGGCATTGGCGATTACACAATATATTTCAACAATGATTCACATATAAACACTCGGCAACACAAAGATTTCGGCAAAGCATACATACATTCGGCAATAGAGGGCAAAAAATCAAAACGTCCATGATCATGTAATCGCTAAGTCTAATTTCTTTTAAAATTTGTTCTAACTCTCGAAGTACGTGGAGCAGAGGAGATAACGGTGCAATGGACTGATACAGCCCCCGGTAGTATCATGCTTAACCCGATATATCTCAAGAGTTTGAACCACACAACATGTTTTATCTTCGAAGAAAATAGGCCACATATGTCAAGTTATGTTCTAGCGTCTAAAGTGAGGTGATGCTTCGGCACAAGCTGTCGACTAGGTCGTGCGTATTTTACGTTTCAAAGGTCATTAAAATCACGGAGGGCGAACCCCCTACAGGAACCAGGCAGGACTCGTTGTTGGACACCACGGAGAGCGAACCCCCTATCGACTCACTCACCGAGAATGAACATCAGTCTATGGGCCTTGAGATCCAGTTAAACAAACCTGAGAACCATATCTATGAAAATAACTTCCCCATACTTTGTAAAACAAACACGGATCCCTAGCAGTCTACAAGTGTTGATTAAAACCGCCCTCAACCTCATAGAAGTAATACTATTACCGAAGAAACGCTTATATGCGTGGGGGGGAAGTATCCCGCGTTTCCCAATCTACATAGAAACGGCCTCCGACATAGCACCATTCACATGAAGGGTTTTGGTTATGATCAACAAAAGTGGCTTCACCTACATGTTACACTTTAGAAACTACAACAAACTCAAACATACACAACACTATCAACTCCCTAGAAATTAAACTAAGTGATTACCAACATACATCAATATACATCATGCAACTTCCGAAATTTAAACTCTACATGCCGAAGCATATTTCTACTTTACAAAATCCCAAAATAAAATTGAAATTACAACTTTACACATTCACAACAAAAATTTCCAGCAACATTATATACACAACAATAACACAAAACAAGCTTTTATAATCCCCGACAACGGCGCCAAAAATTGATGTGAACCTAAGCTCGCACACAATAATAAACCCTGCAATCGTTAGTAGTATAGACATAAGTAGGGATCGTTCTAGGCCGGGGATTAAGGGTACCTGAGATATGAAATTGTTAGACAAATATATACATATATACACACATAAACGTCACATATGGGGGATGGTATGAATCGGCAACTAGGCTGCCCTAAACTGGGTTCGGCACAAAAATTGAAAGAAAAGAAACAAGAAACAAAAAGTCCTAGGTTCGGCAGCAATAGGCTGCCTCTAAATCATGCATAAAAACAGAAATTTAAAATCCTAAATTACTATATACAAGTTTGATCATCATCTCTCACGCATCACATAGCACAAAACACACAATTCACACACAAGCATTCATGCAAGACTCGGCAATTTAGTTCAAGTTTCATAGACTCTATTCAATTCCAATTTCAATTAGAGCCTCAACGGTCATCTAATCACTAGACTCTCTCTTAAATATTTTAGAAAACACTCAACGTCGAATCCTAAAATTATACTAGTCATGTTTGAAAACACTCAACGTCGAAGACAAACACAAAGAGTAATTACGCACAAGAGTCTATAAATTGGAGACATATCTTTAGGTATGGCGTCACTCATCCTATCAACATGCAAGTTCATGAATTAAGTAACCTTGATTTTAACAACCTAGAATTCAGTTCGATCGTTGCCTAACTCAATCCCAAATTATTAAGTTAAATGAAATCGCAATCTACATAAGTACTAAGGCCCTAGCATCATGTAAACATTGATTTTTATGCACAAATTCAAGAACTAATCGAATAAAAACTAAAGAATACAAGAACATGTTACTGCCCTAATCTAACATACGAATTCAAGCATGCAATTGTTTGCAAAATTCATCACATAAATTCCAACAAAAATCGCAATTCATGTTCATCATACAACACCAAACGAAAACAAAGTATTTTTATAATAACAAATGTGACTAAACCAAAAATCAAAATACAAGTCATAGGGATGGATCACACTTTAGAAACCTTGGAGAGCTTCGTCTTGGTGTGGTGAAAGAGGCTCGGCAGTGGCTAAGGCAGGGAATGAAATCGGTGGTGAATGGTGGAATCGGTGGACTTTGTATTTTAGGGTTTCGGGTTAGAACTTTGGTAGGCAATTTGGTAGAGTTTCGGCTAGTGTTTTGCAAGAGATGAGATGATTTTCAGAATGAAAAAGTGAGGCTTTTATAGAGGAGAGGGGTGCCGGCTGCCCTAGATGCTCAAGGAAGTCAGAAAACCAAGTGGATTAAGGATTTGAAACCTTCCTTTCATAGTTCAATTAGGTTTTCTATTTCGGAATTTTTCTTCAAGGCTTGGGCTTCACATCTTCATGGACTTCTTGTATGATCATTGGACTTCAATTGATAGGTCTTGATCCACCAAAAATGCTTCAATTGCCGGCAGCAACATCAAGCACACAATCTGCCTCTATTCGGCAGCTTCTCCTAGTGTGACTAGGAGAACTTCTTTCTTCAATTTTTCTTCAATGCCATGGCCTAGTGTCTTCCTCTTCCCTTCATAAAGCTTGAACCATCTTCAAAAATGCATTTGTGCACCATTTGGTCCATTAAAAACAGAAAACACAAAAAGGGGGCAGTAGGTTCCTGGAATCGGCAGATTTGACCTTGTTGCAGTAATTCCGGTATATCTCCATCCTCGGAGCTCCAATTAATACGATTCTAAGTCTCAGATAAACTAGACACATATGGCCATCTCCCCATAAAACAGTTCGATCAAACTCCTTGTGAGTCGTCAGGAATGATTTTTCGAAGTTGGGTCAAAGTCCCAGGAAAATCCTGGAAACCCCTGGATTGAAATGCTCGGACTGCCGTTTTGCAGCCGTCTTTTGGGTGACTTCCCGAACTCCGATTGATCTGAAATTTTAACATAACATTCCTCAGCATATGAATATTAAGCACACCAAATCTCACAGAATTCGGACAAGGATAGATCACAGTTTCACTCATCTCAAAATCGCGAAAAATACATATTTTACACTATTTTCCAGATTTCTCATACTTAGTCATTTTTCGGATTCTTAACCAATTTTTCCCAAATTCAACCAAATTAACACTAAACTATATTATGACTCAATCTTAAACAAATAAGAGTTAAACAAAGCATAAACGACGGCATAAGCATGTAATATCGTCGCACATTGTGCTCCTATCAGTAAGATGGCATGCCGGGGTGCACGCTGCTTAGCCAAGATGGAAGACCACCGGGTGCGTGCATGCATGCTAGCCTCACTCGCCAAGGTGGCATGGCATGGTGCACGCTCCTGCCCAAGATTGGATGTCGGGGTGCACACTTCTTAGCCAAACATGGCATGCATGCGTGCTAGTCTCACTAGCCAAGGTGGCATGGCATGTCGGTGTGCACGCTCCAAGATGGCATGTCGACGTGCAAGATTCTTACTATCCTTCCAACAAAGGAAACATTGATGACGAGTTTCCGAGCACTAACGTGCAAGACGCTTACTATCCTTGAAAAAAATGGCCAAGTGTGGGAGCCGACACTTGGCTTCCACAATGATAGGAAGAGCCGACATCAAAGGATCAAAAAGCAACGTCGCTATGAACGCTTGGCTTCCACAAGCTAGTTATCCCTGTGGTAACTTTTTTGACACCTCTAGCTTTATATTCCAAAGGTCTAAAGGATCAATAGGCCACGCTTTCATGGTTCGTATTCGTACTGAAAATCAGAATCAAACGAGATTTTACTCTTTTGTTCCATACGAGATTTATGTTCTCGTTGAGCTCATCTTAGGACACCTGCGTTATCTTTTAACAGATGTGCCACCCTAGCCAAACTCCCCACATGACAATGTCTTCCGCCCGTATCAGTCCGCTGAAGCAGGCTTTGGGTCCAAAAAGAGCGGAAGTACCCCGCCTCTGATTCACGGAATAAGTAAAATAACGTTAAAAGTAGTGGTATTTCACTTTCACCCGAAGGCTCCCACTTATTCTACACCTCTCAAGTCATTTCACAAAGTCGGACTAGAGTCAAGCTCAACGGGGTCTTCTTTCTCCGCTGATTCTGCGAAGCCTGTTCTCTTGGCTATGGTTTCGCTGGATAGTTGACAGGGACAGTGGGAATCTCGTTAATTCATGCGCGTCACAAATTAGATGACGAGCCATTTGACTACCTTAAGAGAGTCATAGTTACTCCCGTCGTTTACACTACCAGATCCGAGCGAATAGCTGACGAAAAAAATTTCGTCGGCTATGCCAATATTTCGTCGGCTATTCCTTCTGCCGACGAAATTTTCGTCGGATATAAGTCGTCGGGAAAACGCCGTCGGTAATACCAATGGCCGACAAAAATAAAGAAATCGTCGGCTATAGTCGAGTATGGCCGACGATGTTACTGACGAAAATTTATTTCGTCGACCAAACGTGGGCAAAATATCCGACGAAATTCGTCGGGTATTTGCGAGTATGGCCGACGATATCGTAACCTTTAGTCGTCGGCTATTTGTTCTGAAATATAGCCGACGATTTCATCTATTTCGTCGGTTATTCGTCGAAATATATTAATATTTTAATAGGCATTAATTAGTATAGCCGACGAAAATTGGTAAAAATCGTCGGCTATAGTACTTATAGCCGACGAAATAATGCCAAAATCGTCGGCTATTCTTACATTTGGGGAAAAAAAATTAAATTATTTTCTAAATTACCATTCCAAGCAACCTGCAAATCACAAAGACAGTCCATGCATTTGCACCAACAAGAAACACGTCTAAATGACTTATTATTTAATTCGTTCTAATATACATAAAATATAACCCTAATCATCACCTAAACCACTAAAGTCCACCACGTCATCCCCAACATCCTGCTCTCCATCATGTTCGTCATCCTGCTGACCGAACTCGGGAGGTTGAGGCATTGGAGGTTCAAATAACGGCTGAAACGGGGGCGGGGGTTCAAGGTTTTGTTGTTGTGCGGCGAACATATCATACCACCAGGTTTGTTGGCCGGCGTAGTTGTGTCGCCGAATTCTCTCGCATTCAGCATGCCAACTGGACAGATCTAAATAATACTGCTGTGTTCTGCGGTGTTGCTCCTGTGATCTGCGTTGTTCCTCTTGTAATCTCTGGAACTCGGCCGCCAACCTTGCATCTTCTTCTGCCAATCTCCGCACTTCCCCCCTCACCTGTTGGCTCTCCCCGCCTCCCTTCTTTTGACCTCCCTTAGTGGTCTTCAGGAGCCCTAGTCCAGAACTTCCCAAACCCCGGCAGTAGTAGTTGTTTGAGCGGTTTGGGAAGGCTGCGTCGAACATCCTTGCTGCTGTTTGGACATTGGACCGGTCGACCTGGCGCAGGGCTTCTTCCAGATCTGCCTCTGAAATGTTCGGTTGTGTCTCCCGAACTACTTGCTGGAACACCTCTTCTTCGGCCCGGTTCACCCTCTCCTAATTGGACGGAAAAAAAAATTAATATTCTAACAAATATATAATTAAGTAAAATTAATAATTAAAATTTTAAAATCGTAATGAACGACTTACGAGCTGTTCTGTCGTTTGTGGATAAGCGATCTTGAACGTCTCCACGTACGGGTTGCTATCAGGATGATCTGTAAGCGCCTCCTCCTGATATTGTGCAAACGGCCTAGAACCACCATGATGGGGGGTTGTGTTACGGCGGCGGTTCTCAGAGTTTATCCGAGAACGTTGCTTCAAACAAATAATAAAATATTAAAAAATGCATCAAAAAATATTAGTGTAATAATTATAAAATAATTAAACTAATAATTAAAATTTTAACAAAATAAACATTTGTAGTGAAGTTTAGTATTTACCAGCATAATTGGGTTGTTGAAGTCTACTGTCTTCAACCAACGCCACTCGTACTCCCTGAACATGAACTCTCTAGGAGTACCCATACGACCACGGTTGTCGTATTCGTTATAGTGGGAACGGAGCTCGTTCTTCCACTCTTTGAACCTACGAAAAAAACAAAAGTGCATTAGAAATATTATTAATATCATAAAATATTTCAAATTATAAGACGAGGAATTCCCAACGTACCTCAAGTTCTGCACGGAGTCCGCCCAATCCCGCTTGTGTTCGGCAATCTCGAAGAATGTCTGAAAGATAATATTTTATTAGTTTTACAATTGTAATAATACCGAAAATTATTAAATATTACAATAAATAAATTAAGTTTTTAAATTACTCACCGACGCGGCGTTGTTCACCTCCCTCTTTATCTCTTCTGGCACATCAGCCCACCGGGTCCACAACATAGGGACTCTGTCCCTAATCAGTGCTCCCACGCAACCCGAGTAGTCGCGTTTTTTTTTTCCCCTGAACCTCCTGATTAGGAGGTTAGTTGATCTGGATCCTCCCCCTCAGATCAACAGTTCTCCTGAGCATGTCAAAACGTATGACACCTCTCGTATTCCTTGTTGAACTGCTAGCGGCTGTCCCTATCACATAAACGACGATTGGTTAATAAAATTAAATATTAGTGCGTTAATTTTAATAAAACATTTAATTAATAAAATCGAATGTTACCTGAACTCGATGACCCGTCTGTAGACTTTCCTTTTTTCCTCGCCGAAATCAGGAGGTCAGGGTTCTCAAATGGCTGTTGCTGGTATGCCTCCGCAGCACTCACGTACTGAGGCATATCAGGCCATATGGGCACACCACGATAGTCGACCTCCGGTATCGCAGGAATGTTGTACGGGAGGTAGAGCTGATTTGGGAGAGTAGGACCCTCAGTCGAGTC
>OY821755.1:31647405-31730715 GCA_963682095.1 Potentilla sterilis | reverse complement strand
CCCACATCCAACGGCGGACAATGAAAAGGCGCGGATCGCAAGAGTTTAGCCGACGAATTTTAATATTTCGTCGGCTATGTTTTGGACAATCAGCAGCCGTTGGATCTGAGCCATCCAACGGCGGAAAATAAGCAGATCGCAAGAGTTTAGCCGACGAATTCAAATATTTCGTCGGCTAAACCTTTGGTCAAACAACGAAGTCAAACCTCTAAACGCTTTAAAACGGAAATTGGCCTGTGTAAATGACGTTTTTTTGCCTGACCTTCAACAGATAATAGTTTCAAATCGATGAGACGCAACTAATCGTATAAAAATTTTCCTCAAAATATTTACCGACCGTGAGGCTACCCATAGGAAAACGGAAGTAAAAAACAGTTAACCGCAACATTCGGCACACAGATTTTGTCGGAATCTTGTCATTTTTCAACCGTAGACGTATTTCATTATTTCGGTCATATCTTATTTCACGACACATTTGCATTTGAAGGATGAAGCAATGGGTTGTCGATAGTGATAGAAAATGGAAGGTGGTATTTTTTTGTTTTTTTTCTTAATCATAGCCGACGAAATCAAACCTAGTACTCGTCGGTTATTCTTTTGTCGTTTTGTGTCTAAAATAAAATATGTATTTTTCAATATAGTTTTGGCTGACGAAATCACACATTTTTCGTCGGCTATAATAATTATAGCCGACGAAATAATGCATTTTTCGTCGGCTATTCTGTGAAAAAAAAATAAAAAAATCAGTTGTGTTACACCTCTCGTACCCATATGTCCTGTTCATATATAACCAAAATTGAACATAAAAAAAAAAAACAGAAACCCAGCAATCAACATATTTCAAATTTTTTTTTAAGGGGTTTGGAACCCAGCCTAGCTGGGAGGCACATCCCCACGCCCGTTCGTTAGAAATGAGTGGATTACAAATGAAAGGATTACACCATCTAAATTACTTAATCCGTCGGATTGTAATCGGAATCATCGGATGAGTCTTCTTCGGTTTCTGAATTGCTCGATAGGGGTAATCTATGTCTTTCCTCACCACTAGAGTCCTCGTTAGTTTCTTCATTTGGATCAACATCAACAAGCAGTGGCTCTTCACGTCAAATTCGCACCGGCGTGTTTAGGCGAATAAAAGAGGAGTCAGATATACCGTTTGAGTTGGGCTCTTGATACGCGGTGCCCCCTTCCTCGTTCTCTTCAGCCACTCCAAGTGTAGACGCCCGGTAAATGTTGCGATGGTGGATAGTGTTGACTACTTTTCACGGGTCACCCTTGGCGAGATCATCAAGATAAAACACTTGTTTCACCCATGTGGCTAAAACGAACGGGTCGTCCTCATACCATGATGTACTAGTGTTCACAGAAGTTATGCCGTATTGATCAGTTTTCATGCTCTGCGGCCGTGTGTCAAACCATCTACACTTGAAAAGGTGCACTTTCATGCCTTCCCCATAATGCAGTTCCACAACTGAATGGAGAACACCGTAATAGTCAACTCCATCATCCCCACCATGTGACATAACCCCTGAATTTTGTGTTTTCAGTCTGAGGTCTCTCTCTTCACATCGAAATAACACACCATTCACCTTGCACGTCGCATAAACTTTTGAATAGACCGGCCTCATCGCTAGAAGTCTGAGTTCGTGCGACCAATTTGGGTGATTATCATTTTTAATAAGGTCCATCTGCAACCATCAGAATCAACTATAAATATGAATAATTATACACAATAATATATAAACACGTATAGAATAGTGTTAAAGTTACGTACCCAGCGGCCGAAATACTCTGCGAATGTCCGGTTGTGGTAATCGAGATCACCTGCTACTCCATCACAGTTTAGATGCATGTTCTTCCAAAACTGAACTTCTGGACAGTTGATTAGTACCCACCAATGTGCAATGGCTACCTCATAATCTTTCAACTTGTAGGAAACTGGCATATTTCCACCGAGTACAACATCGTCGGAGAGTATGGAAAGATTGAACTGTGAAGGTACATCTTCCGGTATGCTTTCTTGTAACGCTCCTAAATACAGCTTCATGTAGGTGACGCACTCGTGCGCAATATATGCCTCAGCTATACATCCTTCAGGTGCGGATCTGTTTTGGACAAAATCACCGTATTGTCCAAGTTGCCTATAAATCAAGTTTTTAAAGTGTTATGATAATACATTAATACTATATCACATATATTGATGAGAAAATTAACATAAGGTGTAAAATACGTACCTTTCCATCGGATACATCCAAGTGAAGTGCACAGGACCGGTAAGCAACAACTGCCGAGGAAGATGGATCATGAGGTGAGGCATGATGTCGAAAAAATTTGGAGGAAATATCATCTCAAATTTACACATGATATGAACGATGTCTTGTTGCATTTCCCGGAGGTCAGATTTTCTCACTTCCCGTGTGCATACCTTCTGGAAAAATCTTGCCAACGCTACTAACGGCTCCATAACGTGACGGGGAAGGAACGGTCGAATGAAAACAGGGAAGAGACGTTGTAGCAGGATATGATTGTCATGACTTTTCAACCCGTAAAGATTGTTGAATTGTCTGTTCACACACTTGGCTATATTTCCAGCAAAGCCTGAAGGATACTTGGCCCGACTTATCCAATGGAAAATTTCTGATTTATGCTCAGGCTTGACGGTGTAAGGAGCTTGAGGCATTTTTCTCTTCCCTTGTTTCAACCATAGTTGTTTTCTGATATTCATGTTTTGCAAATCAGTGCGAGCCTTAGGACCGTCTTTCGTCTTCCCCTCCAAGTTCAGCGTTGTGTCCACCACACTTTCAGAAACATTTTTTTCTATGTGCATAACGTCTAGGAAGTGACGGATCAGCAACTCACACCAGTACGGGAGTTCCCACAATATGCTCTTATGTGTCCAGAATTTGTACTCCTCAGGTCTTTCAGGTATTTCCGCTACAATATCGGGATGATTGCTGAGGGGCCCAAAATCGTACTCATTAAGCACTGCTAAAATTTCTCTTCCCGTTCATCTTCTGGGAGGACCACCGTGTTCTTTGGTTCCATCAAATGCGGCGGACTCGTAACGCCAGTGGTGATCCGCCGGAAGGAACACACGATGACCCATTCTGCATATCTTGTTGCAATGAGGGGTGCTCCCATAATCGCTGAGGCACTTTAGACAAGCCTTGTATCCCCTAACAACGCTGCCCGACAACATCCCATAAGCAGGAAAATCACTGATGGTACCAATAACCATGGCATGCATCTGGAACGTCTCCTTCTTGTACTTGTCAAAAGTGGGATGACCAACGTCCTACAATACCTTAAGCTCTTCAATCAATGGTCTCATATACACATCGAGACATTTCCCTGGGTAACCAGGCCCCGGAATCAACAACGTCAACATATTATATTCCTTCTTCATGCACATCCACGGAGGAAGGTTGTAAGGTACCAAAACCACCGGCCATATACTATATGAAAGACTCATGGTGCCGAAAGGGTTGAACTCGTCGGTTGAGAGCCCGAGCCTAACGTTTCTAACATCTGACGCAAAATGAGGAAACTCATTGTTTATATGCTTCCAAGCCGCTCCGTCAGAGATGTGTGTCATGATATCTGCGTCTCCCGCATCCCGCTCACCGTGCCATCTCATAGCTTTTGCGGTGGTTTCTGACATGTACAACCGCTCAAGCCTATCTCTCAACGGAAAATACCGAAGCACTTTCACAGGTTTCCTATTGCCTGCTCCCGTCAACTTATATCGGTCAGACTGACATATCGGACATGCGTCAAGGCTAGCAAGGTCATTCCCTTCTGCATCTTTACCCCAGAAGAGAATGCAGTCAAATGCACATGCATGGATCTTAATGTAGGAAAGCCCTAGATCTTTGAGGATACTTCGAACCTTACGGTGATTGGTAGGATTACGATGACCCTCCTCCAACAACGAAGAAGTGTACTGTAGATATTCATCCACTTGCCTGATGCTCGATTTTGTCTCGACTTTAATCCTCATTACCTCCATCACACTTTGAAGAATTGTCTTCTCAGAACTTGAAGACACAGGGGTCTGTTGCAATGCAATAAGTTTGTTGTACTTGTCAAAGGCAGCAGTGTTGACAACTTGTGGGAACGGCTGCACCGGGTCATGCATATATTGTTCCCCACGTACACCGCTTTCAAAAGGAAACACGTCGTTGACGAATGTCATTGTTGGATCGTTGGAAGTACTACTACTGCCCGCCTCAAAAAACTGCCCATGATCATGCGATCCATCTAATGATGGCTCACCGTGATATATCCAACGTTTGTACTTCGGCCAAAACCCATTACTCTTTAGGTGCTCCCATACTGTCTTAATCGGAAATCGACACATATCACTGCGACACTTACATTTCTTGCACGGGCAATAATGGTATTCATTCCCGTTTGCATTTTCCTCGACGAACTGCAAAAAATCCACAACTCCTGTAGTGTATCGTCGGTCATGTCTTGGAAGTAAAATCCAACTCTTATCTCGATCCATATATATATAGCCTGATAATAATATATATGTATAACTTTAATTAATAAGAAATTAATTAACACATATATGTTACAATATATATTATTATCAACATCAACTCATATATATATATACCATTAATTAACAACCATTATTTAAGTTCATTACACTATCAACAACCATTAATTAACATATATATATATATATATATATATATATATATATTTTAACACTAATTAAAATAACATCAAATTAAAACACATAATTAAACTCTAACTTAAAATCAACTCAACTACAACTCAAAATCAACATATATACATACATTCTAACACTAAAACAACAACAAAACAAAAAATCACTTACTATATCAAAATCTCTAAAACTCAAAATCAACTCAACTAAAACTCAAAATCAACATATATACACATATACGTACCTATATATAGCTCCACAATGTAAGAGATGACGGATTTCAACAATACCCACAGATTTTTCACTCTTTCTCCCGTTTTTTTTCGTTTTTTTTTTAAATGAGCAGCTGCTGTCCAGATCTGAAAATATAAAGACTTATAGCCGACGAAAATTCCAATTTCGTCGGCCAAACTTTCAAAAGTTTTCGTCGGCTATACTTTAAGAGAAAGGCCGACGAAAATTTTAACTCGTCGGTCATTCTAGGGGTATAGCCGACGAAAAAAAAAATTTAGGGACGAAAATAGTATGTCGTCGGTCGTTTTTTTTTTTCGTCGGTAATGTGCTTTTTTCTGGTAGTGTTACCCACGCTTGGTTGAATGTCTTCACTTTGACATTCAGAGAACTGGGCCGAAATGACATTGCGTTAACATCCGCAGCGACCATCGCAATGCATTGTTTTAACTAAACAGTCAGATTCCCCATGTCCGTACCAGTTCTGAGTCGACTGTTGAACGCCCGGGGAAAGCCCCTGAAGGAGCGTTCCCAGTCCGTCCCCAGGCCGGCACGAGGCGACCCGCTCTCGCCGCGGAAGCAGCTCCAGCAGTTCACTGAAAGCCGACGGGTTCGGGACTGGGACCCCCGTGCCCAGCCCTTAGAGCCAATCTTTTTCCCGAAGTTACGGATCCATTTTACCGACTTCTCTTGCCTACATTGTTCCATCGACTAGAGGTTGTTCACCTTGGAAACCTGATGCGGTTATGAGTACGACCGGGCGTGAATGGCACTCGGTCCTCCGGATTTTCAAGGGCCGTCGGCTGTGCACCAAACACCACGCGACGTGCTGTGCTCTTCCAGCTGCTGGACCCTACCTCCGGCTGAGCCGTTTCTAGGGTGGGCAGGCTGTTAAACAGAAAAGATAACTCTTCCCGAGGCCCCCGCCGACGTCTTCAGACTCCCTAACGTTGTCGTCAACCACCATGTCCCGGTTCAGGAATTTTAACCCGGTTCTCTTTCGAAGTTCGCACGAGACGCGCTATCAGACGGGGTTACCCAGCCTCTTAGGATCGACTAACCCATGTGCAATTGTCGTTCACATGGAACATTTCCCTCTTCGGCCTTCAATGTTCTCATTTGAATATTTGCTACTATCACCAAGATCTGCACCGACCGCAGCTCCGCCCGGGCTCACGCCCCAGGTTTTGCAGCGATCGCCGCGTTCTCCTACTCATCGGGGCCTGGCACTTGCCCCGACGGCCGGGTCTAGGTCACGCGCTTAAGCGTCATTGATTTTCGGGGCTAGTTGATTCGGCAGGTGAGTTGTTACACACTCCTTAGCGGATTTCGACTTCCATGACCACCGTCCTGCTGTCTTAATAGACCAACACCCTTTGTGGGTTCAAGGTTAGCGCGTAGTTGAGCACCATAACCCAGCTTACGGTTCATCCCGCATCGTCAACGTTAGGTAATTTCAACAACCACGAGCCACAGTAGCAGGATAGTAGGGTTGACAGTAGCAACTTGTCTCAGAGTTGACAGTAGCAGCAATCTTTAAGGTCGACAACGACATCAAACTTCACAGTCGACAGTAGCAGCTAGTTTCTCTATCAACAGTAGCAATTAGTTTCTCTATCCACAATAGCAGCTAGTTTCTCTATCCTCAGTAGCAGTTAACTTCTCTATCCACAGTAGCAGCATTTACGTCGGCAGTAGCAGTTTTTAAATTCTGCAATACCAGCAATTAAGACTGAATGCAAGTGTGAATATTAGGAAGGGTAAAAGAGTAAATTTTTAGTGGCAGCTTGACAACACATTGTCCTGATTTGTAAAATTTATTCATAATTTGTATAAAAAATACTAGTTTTCCTGCCCTATCTTTTTATTCAATTTTATTTGGGAGAGTTTGTAGGAGAAGTAGTTTTCAATATTATATTTTTACTCTTTCATCCTCTATCAAAATAAATGTCTCTATATAAGTAATTTATTAAACTAAAGGCATTACTGACATTAGATTGTTAACAGTTCGATAAAGAGAATTTGTTTAATTAATAGAGATGGTATGTGATTTATTTGTTAATTAAATTGTTGTCACGTACTTTTGTGTAGTTTGTTAAAAAAAATATAACAAAACAACAAAAACAAGAATCCAACATACCTGAAATAGCAATAACATTAAAACTATTCATTCCAAGTCTCTCACTCCAATAATTGATATAATCAAGAAGAAAGGAAAACGAGTAGAAGCCACAGAGATTGATTCATCTGAACCCTGTAACGAAAGTGACGAGTGAGAGCAAAGAAGAAGAAGAAAAAGCTAAGAAGCCAACCTTGACCAGGTCCGTTACATAGGTCAGTCAACCCAAACCCCCCAAGTACAACTATTCAACACTTGACTCCATAACTCCATTACAATAATAATCCACACACGCACACATTTCTCATTATCAAATCACCACCTTCCGCACTTCGCACGCTGCCCTCTTTTTCTCAGAACCATCCCCTCTCTCTTCTTCTCCTTCCGTATAAAAACACCCACCACTCCCTCACTCTTCTCCAACCCAAAACCTCCTCAGCTGACTCAAAGTCTCACTACTCTTTTTCTTCTTCTTCTCCTCGTTTGTCATCGTTTAATCGAGATCACACGGTTCCTCGACTCTCTCTCGGGAATATAATATTAATTCAAGGAATTAGAAGCTATGTACTGCAGCCAGGATCACCTTGGTAATCCGAGCCCTATAGTGATTCGTGAAGTATGGGCCCACAACCTGGACGCGGAATTCGCGCTGATCCAAAAAGTCATCGACGACTTCCCTTACATCTCCATGGACACCGAGTTTCCTGGCCTCGTCTTCCGCCCCCAGCTGGATCCCACGCGCCCCTACGGGAAGCAGCTCCGCCCCTCCGACCACTACAAGCTCCTCAAGTCCAACGTCGACGCGCTTAACCTCATTCAGGTGGGCCTCACGCTCTCTGACGCGAGTGGGAATCTCCCCGACCTCGGCATTGGCGCCACGCGCTTCATCTGGGAGTTCAACTTCAACGACTTCGACGTGGCGCGTGACCCCCACGCTCCTGACTCCATCGAGCTCCTCCGCCGCCAGGGCATTGACTTCGAGCGTAACTGTGCCGAGGGAATCGACTCGGCGCGGTTCGCGGCGCACATGATGACGTCGGGGCTGGTGTGCAACGACGCCGTGAGCTGGGTCACGTTCCACAGCGCGTACGACTTCGGGTACCTGGTGAAGATCCTCACGCGCCGCAACCTGCCGAGTGGCATGAAGGAGTTTCTGAAAGTCACTAGGGTGTTTTTCGGGAATAGGATTTATGACGTCAAGCACATGATGCGGTTCTGTAAGAGTTTGTATGGGGGGCTGGACCGGGTCGCCAGGACCTTGGAGGTGGACCGGGCGGTCGGGAAGTGCCACCAGGCCGGGTCAGACAGCTTGCTGACGTGGCACGCCTTCCAGAAGATGAGGGATGTGTATTTTGTAAATGACGGGCCGGAGCAACACGCCGGAGTGTTGTACGGTCTCGAGGTGTATTGATATCACTGTAGATAAACCGAAACGGGAATCATAATTTGTTCATTCTATTTATTCCTTTGTTAAATTGGAGATATCTCTAAACTCTAATCTCTTTTTGATTCCAGCATAAATGGATGTTTCACACGACTAAATTTATTTTTTAAATGTTAAAAGATTACAAATGAACAAAAAAAAACTACAAAGAATAACAACCATATGTGGTCGTGGTAGTAAGAGTTTTGGTGTGGGAATACCCATACTGTGGTTCGAATCCCGCCGACGCTTATTGGAGTTAAATCACAATTTATTCTTAGTGGCAGAAGGGAATGAAGCGCTCTGACATGATCTTCCGGCGTGGATTAGTCTCTGGACCTATTAAGGATATTGTCGTTGATTCTATTAAAAAATAAATAAAAAACTACAAAAAATAACCTCTAGCTAGAACATCTTATTACTCAATAGTGTCAAACTTATAAGGATTCCATGGATTATGGCCTGTGATAGGAGCACAATGTGCGACGATATTATATGCTTATGCCCTCATTTATGCTTTGTTTAACACTTATTTGTCTAAGATAGAGTCATAATATAGTTTAGTGTTAATTTGGTAGAGTTTAGCGAAAAGTGGTGATGGAGCTATTATCCAAGCACATTGTACCTGCAAAACAACTTCATACAAATATTACCCTCTTGTGTCATCGTTAGTATAGGACAAGTAGGGATCGTTCAGTCCGGGGAAATCAAGGGCGTTCAATTACATAAAGCATTACAAAATCATATTGGGGGTTTGATATTTGATTCTAAAACCTACTGAAAATTACTGAATTTAAATCCTAAATTACTATATACATTTTATCATCATCTCCACACACAAAACTTGGCACAAGAAACAACTCAGCAATTTCGAAAACATACAATTATGACATACGGCAGCAAGTTCTTCATACAAATACTTAGACAGATTCAATTCCAATTCTAATTAGAGCCCTTCGTGGTTCATCTAATCGTTAAGACTTCACAAGTATTTAGAATTAACTTCGTGTATAATCCTAAACATGGTACTAATCGGTTTAAAGACACTTCGTGTAGAAATTAAACACAAGAAGCACATAAGCACAGTAAGCCGAATCGGAGACATGCAAACATGTAATGGCGTCACTCAACATATTTGAACATGCAAATTTTCAAGGTTATATCCGCCCTATTTAAACAACCTAAATCACAACAACTTCGTGTATGATGCAATCTAAATTATTTTGGTATATAAAATCGGTACCTAAGGAGAAGCCACAAAGTCAGCCCTCAAGCACACAATTTGTGATGCACGAACTCATGAAAATTAATCAAATCTATACAAGTATTCATACGAAATTACTGCCCTAAATCACAATTCCATAAAATCAAAATTATTGTTCACGAAATAAAATATGAAGAAAATCAAAACATATAACAAAGTTTCGGAAATCCAATATTAAATACATAAAACCAAAACAAAATACAATCATCCATTCAATCTTCATAGACAAAGTATTGAATTTATATAGAAAATTACAAACCATGAGAGATGAGTAAATCACACTTTAAACAAAATCTTGAGAGGAATCGGCAAAGGATGACTTGATGATGAAGAACACTTGCAATCGGCAAGCTTGGTGAAGGTGAGATGGAGTCGGCTAAAGCAATTTTCTGTATAGGATTTTTGTGGGATTATTTTGGTAGAGTTTCGGCCTTGCTTGAGCGTGAGAAGAGAGATATTTTCTGTGTAAAAATCGTCCAATATATAGAGGCAAAAGGGTGGCAGCAACTAGGGTTCACAAAACCTAGTTTTTCTCAAACTTATCCTGCTGGCAGATTTGACCTTCGAGTGAAGATTATGGAATATCTTTCTCTAGAAAATAGATATTAAGGTGATTCCAGTTGGGTTGGAAACTAGACTCCCGTAGCTTTCTATCCATATAAGGCTCGAACACTGATTCATTGTGAGCTGTCCGGGAGAGTCCGTGGAAGTTGGATGACGTGCACAGGAATTCTGCCGAATTTGATCAGGATTTGTTGCGATTTTCTTCCTCTATTTTCTACCGAAAATTCCCAAGATAATGACTGAATAATTGAGCAATATCTCTTTAGGTTTTCAATGAATTAATTCAGCCAAAAATCTTGCACAAATGATGGAATTCAGTCCACATTCGTAAGCCAAATCCATGTAGAACTCGGTTTAGGTTTTCTTCTTTTGGCAGACTTGACCTTCGTGCATTCAAACCGGCATAACTTTTTTCTCAGGAAAGATTTTGCTACGATTCCAAGTCTCAGAGAAACTAGACTCGTAGAGCTTTCCAACGGTGTATGGCACGTTCTCTAGTTCCAAGCGATGTGTCCCACAGAAATTTCGGACGTCAGGACACAGTCCCAGAAAAATCCTGGTACTCCCTGGATTGGTTTGCTCAAACTGCCAAGTTGCAGCCTTCATTTGGGTGACTTCCCGAACTCCGATTGATCTGAAATTTTGACACAATACACTTTAGCTTGCCAAATATATACATACCAAATTTCATCAAATTTGGAAAAGTATAGGTCAGTCAAAAACAGGCCTCAAAATCACGAAAACAACATATTTTGCACTTTTGCCTCAGATATCTTTACTTAGTCATTTTTCTGATTATTAAACACACTTTCTCCAAAACTCTACCAAAATGACACTAAACTAAATTATGACTCTATCTTAGGTAAATAAGGGTTAAACGAAGCATAAATGAGGGCATAAGCATATTAATATCGTCGCACATTGTGCTCCTATCAAGTGGTTAAGAATCCGAAAAATGACTAAGTTTGAGAAATCTGGAAAATAATGCAAAATATGTTTTTTTTCGTGATTTTGAGATGAGTAAAATTGCGATCTATCCTTGTCCGAATTTAATGAAATTTGGTGTGCTTATTATTCATATACTGAGGAATGTTGTGTTAAAATTTCAGATCAATCGGAGTTCGGGAAGTCACCCAAAAGATGGCTACAAAACAGCAGTTCGAGCAAACCAATCCAGGGACTTCCAGGATTTTCCTGGGACTGTGTCCCAACTTCAAAAATTCATTTCCGACGTTTCACTAGGAATTTGATTAAACTGTTTTATATGGAGGTTGCTTTGTGTGTCTAGTTTATCCGAGACTTGGAATCGCATCAATCAGAGCTCCGAGGAGGGAGATATGCCGGAGTAACTGCAACAACATCAAGTCTGCCGATTCCAAGAAGCTACTGCCTCCTTTTCACAATTACTGTTTTCAATGGACCATATGGTGTGCAAATGCATATGTGAAGATGGTCCAAGCTTAAGGATTGAAGGAGGATGACACCAAGCTAAAGCATTAAAGAAAAATACGAAGAAAGAAGTTCTCCTAGTTAAACTAGGGGAAGCTGCCGGAATAGGCAGATTTGTGCCAAAATGAAGAACTGCAGGTTTGGGGCATTTTCGATGGATCAAGACCTTTCAAATGGAGTCCAAAGCCTATACAAGAAGTCCATGAAAATGTGAAGCCCAAGCCTTGAAGAAAAATCAGAAAAAGAAAACCTAATTAGACTTTGAAAAGGAAGGTTTCAAATCCTTAACCAATTGGGTTTTCTGAAATCCCTCTTACACTAGGGTTGCCGGCAGCCTCTCTTCTATGTATAACCTCATCTTCTCATTCTGAAAAATCATCTCTTCTCTTGCAAAACACTAGCCGAAACTTTGCCAAACTCTTTACCAAAGTTCTAAACCGAAACCCTAAAAACACAAGTCCACCGATTCCACCACCATTCACCATCGATTCCACACCTATCTCAGCCACTGCCGAGCCTCATTCACCACACCAAGACGAAGGTCTCCAAGGTTTCTAAAGTGTGATCCATCCCTATGACTTGTATTTTTATTCTTGGTTTAGTCACAATTGTTGTTATAAAAATACTTTGTTTTTGTTTGTTTTTGTTTGGTTTTGTATGATGAACATGAGTTGCAATTTTTATTGGAATTTATGTGATGAATTTTACAAACAATTGCATGGTTGAATTCGTATGTTAGATTAGGGCAGTAGCATGTTCATGTATTTTTAATTTTTATTCGATTAGTTTCATGAATTCGTGCATAAAAATCAATGTTTACATAATGGCAAGGCCATGGCACTTGTGTAGGTTGCGATTTCATCCAACTTAACAACTTGGGATTGAGTTAGGCATCGATCGAACTGATTTCTAGGTTGTTAAAATCAAGGTTACTTAATTCATCGAAACTTACATGTTAATAGGATGAGTAACGCCATACCTAAAGATATGTCTCCAATTTAATAGACTCTTGTGCTTAATTACTCTTTGTGTTTGTCTTCGACGTTGAGTGTTTTCAAACATGATTAGTATAATTTTAGGATTCGACGTTGAGTGTTTTCTAAAATACTTAAGAAGTCTAGTGATTAGATGACCGTTGAGGCTCTAATTGAAATTGGAATTGAATAGAGTCTAAGAAACTTAAACCATATTGCCGAGTCTTGCATGAATTCTTGTATGTGAGTTGTGTGTTTTGTGCTCTGTGATGCGTGAGAGATGATGATCAACATGTACATAATAGTTTAGGATTTAATTTACTGCATTATTTCATGCCTAGATGTTAGAGGGCAGCCCTAGGGCTGCCGAACCATCTTTTCCCCATAAGAGTGACGATTTTTTATGTATATGTGTATAAATTTGTCTAACAATCTCATATTTCAGGTACCCTTAATCCCCGACTTAGAACGATCCCTACTTATGTCTATACTACTAACGATTGTAGGGTTATTATTGCTTGATGCTCGCTTCGGCGACTCATCAGTCTGGGGCAAGGCATTCTTAGATCCTGCAATATCTTTGAGAGTATCAGGCTACTACAACTGCCTTTGCAACAAAATTGCTCTTCGTCCATATGTGCTTGAAGCGAATAGAATGAAAATGTGCTGACAATATTGTCCAATGTCACGAGCCATAGTTGAATTTCCAGGGAACTTGAATGGTGATATGGTGCCTAAGTAGAACAAACATCGGAAGTATCAGTCTTTTATAGAGAATCGGCATATATTATCAATTCTTGGATGGGGTATGCTGCGTCGACTATTTGAATGTGGTTTTCACAGCGTCTTTTAAAACCAATGAGTGAGTGATCTAGTTTTATGTTAGAACATAAAATCCATTGATATAAATTCATATCAGATCGAGGAGAAGGATCGACTTCAGTCGGCTTTGTCAATAGATAACTATTGAAACTCAAGAAAATTATGGCTGCTTTAATTTGACCAAAATTTCCACGTCTTTTTTTCTAGACCTGATCAACATCTACGTACACCAAAGTAAAATGTTGTGACAGAAAATTGTACAATTTTTTCTTGAATGAGATGCTCTACGTACATCAATATCTATGAGATGATATATCATATATGTGAGAGATTTGCCTCGAAGGTTATAACCAAGACAATATATATGAAGAAAAAAGCATGACTGCAAATTAAAGCCATATATATTGGCTGCTGCTGCTGCTGCTGGATACTACGGCGATAAAGAATAGAAGCAGATGGTGGTGTTGAAGTTATTCCCACTGGCCGATTTTCCATTACTGATCAAAGGAACCTTCAACTCACATGTATACTTGAACTTCCTCTGATATTTTTCTGCGCCGGGAGTAACTTCTTCACCATCTCGTTTTCAAGATCGACCTTGATAACAATATCGTAACAATCAGCCCCGCAGTCGTCCAACTTGGACAGATCGTCGCATGCGCCGCTGAGATTCAGGGAGTATTGCCCTTTGAATGATGGTGTCAGATGAGTTTTATGATTAGGTCCTTGGGAGAAGGATGTATAATTTACCGAAACAAAAGCTTAACGGAAAGATCGTAATTGAGAGTGTTGTTGTCGGTGAAGTTGAACTGGGTATTAAAAGCAAGGCATCGGTTACCCGAGCTTTACTTTGCTTCGGGTTAGAGAGGAGGGCAACAATGATGAGTAACACCAAAACAGAGGAGATGAGTGAGATCCCTTGGAAGAATTTCTTCAAGCCCCGGTGATAAATAAAGAAGTGATGAAGATTTTCAGATGTGGTTTTTATTTTTCTCTCAAAGTCGTTCATGGCTGAGAAGTAAAAGAACACAGTGTAGACACTACTGGAATACAGGTATGAAGCGACGCATATTGAAAAGGGACTATCAAACTTCGTCGCCTCAACACACTGAAGCGACCGATATTGACTTTGTCGCTTCAGAAATCGAGAGCGACCAATTGTGATCAAGAGTCGTCGCTCACAATTATTGAAGCGACGACTTTTGATATATTGTCGCGAAAGAACAGTATTGTGTAAACTGAAGCGACCAAAATTTAACTTCGTCGCCGACTCAAAATTCAAGCGACAAACGTCAAGACCTTCGTCAATATTCGTCGCGGAGATATGAAACGAAGCGACGAGTTTTCAAACGGCGTCGCACCATAATAAACGAAGCGACGGATTTTGAACAATCTTCGTCGCTTCAACTTTTTAAATCTGCTATAAATCCCTCAGTTTAGACAGAAGACAGTAGGTCGAAGAAATGCAGCAAAACACTGTAGCAGCTGCGAAAAATCTCAAAAACTCCTGATTTCGTCAATTTCGGGGTTCGGAAACTTGGGTGTTCTCTTCCAATTGCTTTGTAGGTTAGTATAATCTATCATCTTCATTAGAATCACCATATTTTGGTTTGATTGGTTGAATTTTGTGTTTGATTTCTTGAGTTGGATTTGGTTTATAATGTGGTTTGTGTTGTTTTTAGTGTTGGGTGTTTGAATATATGCTGGAGTTGGGGTTGATTTTGGTGAAATTGAGATTATGTTAGTTAATTTGTGAAATTGTTATATTTAGTGAAATTGAATTTTAGAGAAATTGGGTGAAATGGGGAAATTTAGTGAAATTGGGAAAGTTAATGAAATTGAATTTCAGCTTAATTTAGTGAAACCGTGAAATTTAGTTAAATCCAAATATAGTGGAAATGAAATTTTGTGAAAGAGTGAAATGTAGCGAAATTAGAATTTTACGATGTAATTTGTTTGTGTTGTGTGTGGATTGTGGTAGTTAGGGTTTCTGAAACATGCGAGTGGCTTAGTGAGGGAGTGTGGTGCCGTGTGTAAATTTATTGTTTCGTGTTATATATAATTGTGGTTTTTATCAGCTTAGAACTCCCGTTTGAGAATCAACAACGCATCTAGTTGATCGAGATGGGTTGTTGATTCTCGAATTGTCCCATTTTTGGACACTTTAGGCGAACACGAGTTTGTTGATCCTTTTGTTATTCATGTGGTTTCAGTTTACGTTTTGGGATATAGTTTCGACATTGTCTCTCTACAATGTTCCTCGAGTGCAAATTAGGTTGTTTAGATTTTTGTGCACTTGAGGAACTGTAGGGAGATGCTGCCGAAATTTCCCAAAACTGTAGCTGAAACCACATGAATAACAAAAGGATGAACAAACTCGTGTTCGCCTGAAGGGGATAGGACCCAACCCGGAGGCATAAGGAGAAGAAGTGTTGGGACAGGTTTTGATTGTATCATAAATGTTGTGTGCTAACCTTATGCATATTGTCTGTTTATGTTATGACAGGAAACATGGATGATGTCCCCGACAAATCTTGGATGAATCTTCACTTTACACACCCTGATTACAGCACAGGCTTAGTTAACTTCATCAATTTTATTTCCGCTCGCACTGCTGGAATCGAATTTCTCCCTTGTCCGTGCGCAGTTTGCAGAAATGGTCCTTATTATAAGAGACTGATAGAGATTTATCATGACTGCTTGCACCATGGTTTGGATCCGACTTACACAGTTTGGCACCTACACGGGGAAGTTTCTGCTCAACCGACAATGATCAGTAAACGGAGACAGTGGCTTCAAGACAGAGCCCAGGCTTCCAGTGTTGTCGGTCCTTCAGTGATCCCGCCTGTGGAGATTATACAAGATGTATTTCCATACTATCCTGGATACCATGCAGATGCACCGCATAATGTCGTTGAAGATGACGCTGAAGTTCAGTTCAATGACATGGTAGATGATGATTATGCTAAGTATGAAAGGCTTCTAAAGGAGTCTCAAACCCCATTATATGAAGGGAGTGAAGAAACTGTATTAAATGCCATATTACATGCAATGGAAATTAAAGTTGAACACGGTTGGTCGGATACGAGTCTTGATAAATTGTGCAGATGGTTACATAAGTTTTTTAAAAAACAAAATTTCCCTGTCAGTTATTCGAGAATTACAAAAATCCTAAAGGATCTTTCCCTTGGATATGAAAAAATTCATGTTTGTGAGTTCAACTGTTACCTATTCAGAGGGGATGAAGATAAGTACCGTCGGACTTGTCCAGTATGTGGTGCTGAAAGATATAAGCCAGATACGGATGCCATTCCAAAAAAGGTAATCTGGTATTTCCCTGTCACTCCAAGGTTGAAACGCCTATTTATGTCTCCACACACAGCAAAGCATATGCGATGGCACAAGGAGAGGCGAGTAGATGAAAGTACCCTCCGGCACCCATCTGATGGAGAATCATGGCAACATTTTAACAGGACATTTCCCGGTTTCGACGACATTAAGGGAAGAAATGTGCGGCTTGGACTGGCAACTGATGGTTTTAGTCCATTTGGAACAATGACAACCCAGCATAGTACATGGCCGGTGGTTGTGATGCCATTTAATCTACCCCCTAATATGTGTATGAGGAAGGAATATAATATGCTTGCCGTCTTGATTCCTGGCCCTAAATCTCCAGGAAAGTGCCTTAGTGTACTCATTCGTCCACTGATCGACGAGCTCAAAGATTTGTGGGAAAATTGAGTCCCTACTTTTGACAGAGTCGACAATGATGTATTCATGATGAAGGTAGCGCTGATGTGTACGATAAGTGACTTTCCTGGTTTAGGGATGCTTGCAGGCTCAACAGTGAAAGGGTACAAGGCATGTCCAATTTGTCTACATGAGCTTACGGCGGAGCATATTTGTGGGAGAATCGTTTATGAAGGGCATCGAAAATGGCTTGACGAGAATTCACCAATGCGATCCAGTTTGGCATTTAACGGAAAGCCAGAGTGGCGAAAAAGACCAGCTCATATGGACGGGGATGAAATCTTAGAGGAAATTAGGTCACACCGTTACGCCACTCTTAGCCAGCATCCTGATTTTCATGGCCCTTATAATCCAAACAACAGACAATGTTTCACCCACGAGAGCGTTTTCTGGATCCTTCCCTATTGGTCATCTTTGTTACACAGGTACTGTTTAGATGTCATGCACATTGAAAAGAACGTGGGTGATAATATCCTTGCCACCATTCTTGCAATTGAAGGGAAGACCAAGGATGGTCCAAGGGCCCGCGAAGCGTTGAAGCAAAGGAAAATCCGCAAAAGGCAGTGGTGTTCGGAAGCTCAAAAGAGGACGGGAAAGGTTCCTCATGCACCCTTTTTAGTTGAAGAGCATCTCCGTGAAGAAGTATTAGAATGGTTTCGCGGTGTTAGGTATATCCACTTGGCTATGCGGGAAGTTTGAGAAATAAGGTGAAACTATCCGAGAAAAAGTTTTATGGATTGAAGACGCATGATTGCCATGTCCTGCTTCAACGTCTTCTTCCAGTGGTTATCCGAGGATTTTTGCCAAATAACGTCGTGAAGCCATTGATAGCATTGTCAAATTGGTTTCGGAAATTATGTGCTAGGGAATTGAAGAAGGCTGAGGTTGCACAAATGAAAGATGAGATAGTGATCATTCTGTGCAATTTAGAGTTGATTTTTCCTCCACATTTCTTCACCTCTATGGTTCATCTCATGGTTCACCTTCCCGAACAAGTTATGCTTACAGGCCCAGTACATTTTACATGGATGTATCCGACAGAAAGGTATACGCACTAACAAAAAATGTTTCATTTGTTCAAACTAAATTTACAGTTACGAAAGGTATATGCACTAATTATATTCATCATTTTATAGGCAATTAGGTGATTATAAACAGTCAATGAGTAATACACGTTATCCGGAGGGGAGTATTGCAGAAAGATACATATCATGGGAGTCGGTGACGTACTGTAAGTCTTATTTGCAATTGGAAGATGTAGAACAACCCTATCCCCCAATATGGAATATTAGCTGCGTTTCGCAGTTAGTGCAGCCGTGTATTATGGATACTACCAACAATATCAGGTTAACAGAGCAGCAAACGGCTGAGGCTCATTGGCAAATTTTGACCGATACAGAAGAGGCTCAAGAGTACATGTACACTTATTTGCAGATGTACATAGAGAAACATGGTGACGAGTATGACGAGCGTCTCATGAGGCGGAGTTTCCACCGATGGTTCTTAAGATATGTACGGAAATTTAGGGACGTTTTTTTTTTTTATTCCTAAACCCTAAATGGTATAACACTAACACCATTTTTTTTACAGGCAACCCGTCGTCGTGATGCTGAAGACGTTAATTATAACAAGGGAATATGGTCATTGGCTCGAGGTCCGCAATTCACTCGGATTTATAAGGCGTGCTATGTGAACGGTGTCAAGTATGTTTCGTTCGATAGAGATCGAAGGCTCGTGACTCAAAATAGCGGGGTGATGTTAACCACGAAAGCTGGCAACATGTCCCAACACTTCTATGGCCATCTTGACTACGTCGTCGAGGTATGTTATCCAGACAATCTCTCGGTCGTATTGTTCAAAGTTATATGGCACAACACCACTGACGATGAGACCGCCGAAGACATTGACACCATCAAGGTAGATCATGGTCTGATCTCAGTGGATACAAATACTAGTTACTATGAGAATTCACCATTCTGTCTTGCTGTCAAGACAAAACAAGTTTTCTACTTGGACGATCCTATGGCAGGTGGTACTTGGAAGGTGGTGCAACAAATGTCGCACCAAAATGTATACAGTGCCGAAGTCATAGCAACAGAAGGTGGAAGGCCTCCTTCAGGGAATCAAATTCCAGAGCCTTACCAAGAGGACACACTTAGTTCAATGCAATTTTACCATATTGATACATCTAATCTCCAACTCCATTTAGAAGTACATGAACAGAATGAAGAATCAAACGGTGAGGCATCGGAATATGGAGACGATGAATTTGATGACGACGAGGAAGATGAAGACAATGAATTCGATGATGACGAGGAAGATGAAGACGATGATAGCGGGGACGACGACGAGGAAGAGTACTAGTAAATATGTTAACAGCTGTAATATGATGATGATGATGATGATGTAAACCACGTGGTGTTGTAATTTGATATTCATGTCTACAAAATTCTATTATTAAATAAAAAATATATATATATATATATATATATATATATATATAAGCATAATCTTCATATGTTCAGTTCATATGAAGCGACGAATTTTGAAGACAAATTCGTCGCATGAAACACATGAAGCGACGAATAATGCTCATTTAAAGTGAAGCGACGCGTTATGTCAAAATTCGTCGCTCCGTATCTGATATTTAGAGCTTCAGACTTGTCTTCCTCATTAGCTCGATTTCAACAATCTCTCCCAAATTTTTCCCGCTCTCTCTCTCTCATTTCCCCTAAACCGAAACCCTAACCCGTATCCCCAATCCCCCAAATTGGGACCTTCAAACCCCCAAATCCGGACCTTCAAACCCCCAAATCCGGACCTGCAAACCCTAACCCCAAATCCGGTCCTTCAAACCCTAACCCCCAAATCCGGACCTTCAAACCCTAACCCCAATTCCCCAAATCATCAATGGCACCTGGTTGTAGTGCCCAGAAGAGGAAGAAGGAGCTCGAGGCGAGGAGGGAGAGGATGGCGGCAGAAGCCCTCGCCAGAGAGGCGGCCGCGGCGGCGAAGATGGCGGCGGCGACGGCGTCGGATACGGCAAATGCACAGATGACGGGAGCGGCGGTGGGGACCTTGGTACCAGCCCCGTCTTTGGACGAGACAGACGCATTGGGGTCGGGCCCTGCTGGAAGCGGCGCTGGCGGAGCCGGAGCTGGCGGAAGCGGAGCTGGCGCTGGCGCCACCGCTGGAGCCGGGGCTGCCGCCGTGGAAGGGCACACCGAGGCCGGTCCTCCGTTACGCATTCGGACCAAGAGGGGTCCGAAGCAGCCGAGTAAATGTTCATCCCTATCCCTTGATTTCTCTAGGTTGTTATATCTTTTTATGATGGATTGTTTGATCATTAGATTCTGGCTTAGTTGAGATATAATAAAGCATGAGCGACTATGGTGCTTGAATGAAGTTCCTATATATAGGTAACCTAATTGTCACTACTACAAAAAACTCAATACACAACACAAATCAGACAACACTTTGAAAGTTACATATTGTGTGAATCACTTAACTGTTTCAGACGACCTGAAGTGAATAACTTGTGTTGTATGATGGTACACATTTTTCATAGTCTGAAAAAAAAATTTCCAGATTTTGTCACACAACTCTGAGACACATTTTCTGTTGTGTGATTAATGAAAATCTGGGCGGCAGAATTCCCTCCGACATTGAAACTCAAATTTGGGCAAGGTCTAGATGGACAGACAACAAAGTAATTTTTTTGTGTTGTGTGATAATGTCACATCCTGCATTAGGTGTCACCAAGTGCAAAGTGACAAATACTTGTACAACAGAGTTTCATAGTTTGGTTGTGTGAGTTGGTTTGCTTGTCATTGCCCCATTTTCATTTTGGCTCCAATGGCAGAGGCAGCATTTCTGAAAGCGGGAAAGTTGCCTCCATGGTTTTTTGGTTTGAAAAACATACATGTGCTACAATTCTCACAACAGTGTATTTTGATTCTATTGTGCAATTGGTTTGCTGCTTCTACTAGGACACTCTTATGGAATACCTAGTATAGAGTAAAGTAAGTTGGTACAACTGTTTAAAAGTGTTTAGTTGTGTGAATGTAAACCTAATATGGTCATGCCAAACTTGCCAAATTTTAGGGGAGCGGCAAATTTCCCTCCTCACAAAAACCCATAGCTCTATTACTCTCACAAAAACCCCCTCTCTTCACAAAAACTCATAACTCTATTACTCTCACAAAAACCAACAGCTCTCTCTTACAAACCCAGAGAAACCCTCGGTCTTACAAACCCAGAGAAACCCTCGCCTCACATCACTCGAAACTAATCTCTCATTCTCTCAAAATCCCAATCTCTGATTCTCTCAAAATCCCAAACAGTTTTCTCTCCTCTCCGGTTCCGGACCCCAACAACCGTCCCCAGCCTCCGCCCCTTCCCCAGCCTCCGCTTCAGTCCTCCGCCTCCTTCTCTCGTTCTCTCGCTGTCTCTCTCTCTCTTCACATCGCCATGGATCTCTCTGCGAAATCATCATCCCGTCAGGCTCTGATCCCTAGCTTCCTCTATGGCTCCTCCTCCGCCAAGATCTTTGGCCTCGAGAAGATGCTTCACCCGACCCCCACGTCCTCCGTCGAGTCCTCTAAGGGTCTCCTCATTCCCACTCCCTCCGAGCCTTCCAAGAAGATCGAGATGTACTCTCCTGCCTTCTATGCTGCCTGCACTGCTGGTGGTATTCTCAGCTGTGGTCTCACTCACATGGCCGTCACTCCTGTTGACCTCGTCAAGTGCAATATGCAGGTCCACATCTCTCTCTCTCTCTCTTTCTAGATCTGTTTCATATGTTTCTGGATCTTGATCTGAAACCTGATCTAGTTTTATTGGTTATTTGATTATGTTTCATTGGGAATCTGATTTGTTGATTAATTCCAGATTGACCCTACAAAGTACAAAAGCATTTCCTCTGGTTTTGGAATTCTGTTGAAGGAGCAGGGTGTTAGAGGATTCTTCAAGGGATGGGTGCCTACACTCCTCGGTTACAGTGGTCAAGGTGCCTGCAAGTTCGGCTTCTACGAGTTTTTCAAGAAGTACACGACTTTGCTCTACTAAAGCTTTCTCTGCATAGTCACTGACAGAGAAATTAATGAAGCTGTTTGTGGAGGATAGAGAGTTGAGGAGTTTTTATGAGGGGAATTGGGATGGTGGTCTGTTTTATTGCTTGGTGTGTGGTGGGTTGGGGAAGACGAAGAAGATCAAAGGCTGTGCTGGCCTTGTGCAGCACGCTGTTATGATAAGCAAGACCAAGAAGAAGAGGGCTCATAGGGCTTTGGGGCAGGTGCTGTGCAGGGTTTTGGGTTGGGATTTCAAAAGGATGCCTTTTGTTGTGCTTAAAGGGGAGATGCTGACGGACTTCCCAAGTTTGTCAAATCTGAAGGCGCTCTTGGGTATGTTTCTTACATCATTTCCCTCTGTATACACTTTACATCACTTTGAATTATAGTAAGTCATCAAAACTTACTATAATGATTATGTGGAGTATGTGGATTTGAGCTGGGCTGAGCTCAGTTTATACAGTTTCAGAATTTGGATTTGATTTCTGAGAGTGATGTGCTTTTTTTGTTTTGTTTAGTGGAGCTCTTAAGTTTGGTTGTTTTGGCCTTTTGGATTCGTAGGTTTCGGTGGCGGCAGCAGTATCGACGCAGATATCCGGATGAGCTCTTAGACTGGAGCTGCAAGCTCGTCTGCTACGGTAAAACACCTAAACCTTGATTTTTCTGTATTTATGTGCCAAATTTGTGATTGAGTTGCTTTGATTTGATTGGATAATTTCCGGTGGCTCAGGTGCTGGGGCAGTTGCAGATAATCCGCCCCGCCGTTTCGGCATTGAGAAGCTTCTCATCTTCTGCAAAAGAGGTATTGTCGTTTTCGATTCCAGTTGGTTATGTATAGCTGTACAATCTGTTTCAGATTCTCAGTTTGTTAGGTCACATAAGTTTTGAAGCACTGAATTTGTTTATTGTTGAATTGTGCAGCAGATGACAGTGAGGGATGCTCTGAACTCTGCCCTTGATGAGGAAATGTCTGCCGATCCTAAAGTGTTTTTGATGGGTGAAGAGGTGAGGAGACCTGGATAGGTTCTGTTGTTGTTGTTGTTGATGATATGTGACCTAACCGACTTTTATTTTCGTGAACTTGATCTTTTGCTTGTTTTTTCTGCAGGTTGGGGAGTATCAAGGTGCTTACAAGGTTAGGATTACTCATTTAAAGAAATGGATTTTAAGTTTCTGTTTGTTTCATTTTCATCGAGAACATATGTGTACTTACATGTCTTGTTTACTCTCCAATGTATACAGATAACCAAGGGACTGCTGGATAAGTACGGCCCTGAAAGGGTTCTCGATACCCCAATCACAGAGGTGAGTCTTGTTACTTGACACGCCACTTCACATTCTCTCTTGTTGATTATGTTCAGTAAAATTAGTGAAATCATTCTATGTTGGCATTGTCGCTGATTGGAAAGGAAATTTGAATTTGACGAATGTGGAGAAAGGAAATCCTAATGTGGGAAAAGGAAACCCCAAGAATTTATATCTGGCTGATGTAATGAATACTATCATTAGTTTCAACATTATTAGCGACTTTATTTCGCGTTGCTGTTAGTTCAGTTTATAGCAAAGTTGTGATAGAAAAGGTTGTTAATGTGTAGGTGAACTTGTTACCGGAAGTTGATCTTCAGGGGCTGAGCTGGCACCCGCATAAACATGTTATGGCATTTATATCCGGCTCTAATCAGCTTCTGGTTCGAGATTATGAGGATTCGGGTTAGATGTTTATCTGCTTTCTGTTTTTATTTTGCTGGCTTGATTTGTTTTCCTTTGTCTTTCGCTTGACTTGTGTATATGTTCGTGCTAATTTTACTTCGACGAAAGGGAAGGAGCCGTGCATTTTGGCTAATGAATCACAGAAAGACGTTAAGCTACTTGAATGGAGGCCAAATGGCGGGAGAACACTTGCTGTGGCATGCAGGCAAGTAACAGAGTTCCTGCTTGATGACATTGTACATATTTTATGAGTGGCTATCTGTTTGTTAACACTGCTCTTGTTTCATTGTGTGGGAATGTTTCAGTGGTGGGATCTGCATTTGGGCCGCTTCTTTCCCTGGCAGTGTTCCATCTGTGAGATCTGGCGCTTCTTCCTTCTTGGGAAGAAGATGGTAATTTCCCTTCTTTCTGGTTTCATATTGTTTACTTATTATTCTGAACCTTGTTTGGTTTCAATGAGGGTGCAGGTCTGTGGATTGAAAGAACTGAACCAATTTGGGTAAATTGTTCACACATCGATTGAGCATGCACAGTTCCGGGATTTTGATTCATAGATGGCATGTTTGATATATTCAACCTTAGGCCAAAGACTTGAAGCTAGTCTATGACTAATGCAGTTCTCATAGGTGACTTGTCCTCTGTAGAAACCATTATTGCTAGCAGCTTTTGAACTTGTGTATATGGTACTTGTGTATATGGTAGAGGGTGTGCATCATTTAATCATGGCTAGGAATGTAGCAGCTTAGGCTAGTTGCATGTATGTGGTACAGTACTTGAATGAAATGTAATGAAGCTTAATTTATATGCAATGGTTTTGATCAATTTTTTTTGCGGTAATGGTGCAGGTTTTGTACAACAGTGTACATGCTTTTGTGTTAAATATGTTGTATGTTTGAAGTTCAGACAACAAATTTTCATATGACCAAAAGCTTAAGTCTATTGTGTGATACAACATTACAACAAGCTAGGTAGATGATCAAATCAGTTGTGTGAATCATACAACTCAATAAATATGAAACAAAACCAGTTGTCTGAATCAGACAACTAAATAAGTGGGAGATGAAATCTGTTGTGCGAATGAGACAACAGAATAAAATTGCAATATTCTGTTGTATGTTTAAAACTTACACAACATAAAAGTATGTATATTCTGTTGTATGAACTAGACATGTCAGTGTAGCGAATGCCAAGCCAGCCATGGCATGGCATATAAGTTGTACAACAGAAATTATAATCTGGTTGTTGGACGTTTCATCACACAAGCTCGAGATATACGACGGTTTTTCCGAACTTACACAACGGTGCAGCACCGTTGTGTATTGAGTTTTTTGTAGTAGTGTGTATTAAAATTAGTATAGTACTGGTAAGTAGTTCATAGAGGTCTAGCCATCTAGGGATACTGTTTTACATTGTCCATGTCAAGATCAAAGCTTTTGTGTAGCTTCTAATGAGGGAGGAAGTAAATGGGATCGATGCAGGGTTGGGATTTATTAAGTTAATTCCTAAAGAACTGTTGAATCACATATATTTTTAGCCTAAAAAACATGCATATATGAGATTGGTACATATCAATATACAAATAAAAAGGGAAAGAGACCAAGGATATCACGTAATGAAGACTTGTGGGGGCAAATTGTTAATGCAACATCTGAACAGATGCCCTTTTCGGTGGTCCAATTCCCTCTTCCCATCTAGTTTCAGAGACAACAATGATATCATACCCATCAAGCTTTTAATTCAAGGAGAGTTCAAATGAGCCATCCTTATAATGACAGTTATGGTTCTTACAAGTTGAAAACGAAAAGAAAAAATAAAAATAAAAATCAAAGCCCACCATCAATCATACTCAAGGTCATAGCCAGACTTAGTTCCAATATTGCATGTTATATATATATATATATATATATATATATATATATATATATATGTGTGTGTGTGTGTGTGTGTGTGTGTGATATATTGTTTTTGTTTTGCATATCCTTCCAATTTTAAGTGGGGCTTCTGAAATCATGTTCTGATTGCCACTTGAACTGGTTTCTTTCTCTCTTAAATTTTTGCAACCACATTCCTGGCATCTGTTTGCTTCTGCAGTATCTCAAATTGAAATATCTCTCTTTTTTCTTTTTTTTTCTTTTCTTTTTCTTCTTCTTCTTTTCATTTATACGACATGAAACACATGTATCATATATGAATGACCTATATATGATTGAGAGTACGTACGTACAGTACATGAACATCTACCAAAATATATGTTTGACTGCGAGTTTGCGATATATGTTCTAAATTTCTCTTTGGTCATTCCCCTTTTCAGTAGTTGAACTTCTTAACTGCATTTATTTACATCCATATCAGTAGTTCTGGATGAGATTAGGCATAGCTTGTGATAAATTTCATACTTCAGAACTGATTCAAGATATGAATGTGATGTATACCAAGTGCTGTCCCAATCACCATCGTTGAGTTTAAGCATTTTTTGTTTTGAATCTTGTACAAGCATTCAAAGGATCTCCTTGTACGTGTTCTGTTATGAGCTATAAACTGCATTAGGTGACAATCTTTTACAGCTTGAACCTAACTCAACTAGTAGCTCCTTTAATTAGTTGCTGAAATTCAGCGCTTAGTAGCTCCTTTAATGTGATGCCAATTGGAGTTGCAGGATTATGTTACTATTGCATATTGTTTCATTTGTGCATTATATTGGCAGAGATTGTTAATATGTCAACGGGGGAAAGAGTTGAAGTGGAGAATGAGAAGCTTGGCATCATCACGGGGACAAAGACGGCATACTTGAAGGGGCTAAACAATAACCAACCTCTGAAGGTTGTGTACGCGGAAGAGCATAAGGGTCCGAAAGAGTTGAAGTGGAGGACATTGATGTCTCGAGACATCGGCTGCGCGGTCCGGACCAAAGTGCCAATGCTGGCGCCGTCATATGCAGAGCTGGCTGAGGAGCACCGAGATGCACTTACCCATTATATGGAGGTAAAATTTCTATTTTAGAATAATTTCGGATTTTTTTTCTCAATATTTCTAAAGTTCAAATATGATGTTCAATTTGTAATGCATTTTTGTACAATTGTTGTCTACTAGATGTGGTATGACCTCCCTGCCACCGAGACAGGCATGTGGAGATACATCGACGAGACAGCTGCCAAGATCTACAAGGACTGGAAGTACGACTGCCACACGCACTACGTCGAAGTATCAAAGGCGACGCCTTGGGAGTTCATCCACCGACCGGAGCAGTGGGAGTACCTCAAAGCCCACTTTGAGGACGACGCTTACAAGGTAAAGAATATTTATTTATAGCTACACGCTTAGTTAATTAGTTCTCCCTAATCTGATATATTAATTATATGATCAACTGTGTTTTGCAGAGGATGTGTGCTCGGAACGCGGCTAACCGGAACAAGGGCAAGGAGAAGGGGTAGTACAGCTACCGGTCGCTGCGAACGAGGAGAAAGGGCATCATGCGCCTATACTGCAGACGGTATGCGATGTTTATCAAAAGTCCCAGAATGCGCAAGAGAAAGTGGTGAGTCACTTCTCCATCGGCTTGTGATTTCGGTTTTTTTGAATTACAATGTATAATAACCAAAGTCTCAAATTGTTTTTACTTGCAGGCAGCGGTGAAGAGGAAGATGGACGAGCTATGTGCGAGCCGAGTGAGTGATGAAGCGAGCGGCAGTCAGGTGACGGGCGGCGTTAGCGTGGCCGACCAGATGGCGATAGTGGAGAAGGAGTTGGGTGGGAAGCCGGGGACGAGGGTCCGAGGTACTTTATTTTTTCACCCAAATCTTTTGCAAGTTTCAGTGTTTAGAAGCGAAATGGTTTTTGGTTTGACTTCTCTTTTACCATTGTTGCAGGGTTAGGGGTGCATTAAGACGCCCGCCAATCTGTAACTCAGAACGAAGCGATGAATATTGATCTATATTTGTCGCATCACATCTGAAGCGACAAGCAAACTTCGTCGCTTCCATGTTGTATTCCAACATTTCCTTCTGTGGAACGTCAGCCTAAGCAACGAATTCTGAATGCAACTTCGTCGCCTCAAAATATCAGGCGACAGATAATATTCGTCGCTGCAAACTGTACAACGAAGTTTGTGTAGTCGTCGCTTCGAACTTAACGACGAAGGTTCGAGTCGTCGCTTCGAAATCAATGACGAAGTTTGGTCTCGTCGCTTCGAACTGAACGACGAAGTTCGAAGTCGTCGCTTGATATTGTGAGGCGATGACATTTTGCACATTATTCGTCGCCTGGGGTCGAGCCGACGACTTTGAAGCGACGACCGTGAAGCGACGACTTGGCGTCGTTGCAGATCCGAGGCGACGACTTTTTGCCCCAAGCGACGACAAAAAGTCGTCGCTTCATCTGTGCCCTGCAGTAGTGAGAGGGCTCTCCAGCTATAATTAAAAGGTTGATGTGGGAAGTTATATGGAGAGCATGAGACTTTCTTTTCTCTTCTTGGTACACAACGTATACATATTTCCATAAAGAAATATCGAGATGATTTACGATTTTAGTACGAACCAAAATCAAATCTGGTAACACGATTTTACGTACAAGAGAACAAGAAAAGGAAAGAAAAAGAAAGACGATTAATTTTGGTAGATTGGCTTAGGTAGGTATATATACTTATTTGTGAAATCAAGATTAAACTCACATCATTGTGTATGGTTTTCAAACGGACATGAAATTTAATTCAGGGGTTCATCGGTAAACCTAATTATACTGAATGAAAATTAACGTCTTTGCATCATCTTTTGCCATTTATAATTGCTAATGATCATCACTAGCTTCACATTTTGTGAAAGCATGATATATGTTATAATCAAAGGAATTAGATCCAGCCGGAACAGTTTCTGGTAAGCAATTGAATCACTACATATTATTAAACCCTAAGGTTTGCACATACATAGTAATAAGTACTACAGTTGAAAAAGATTAAATTACGGTTAAGAATATGTAGTAACGAGGGTAACTATGACTTTTTTAACTGCCTCATAACATTCATAAGGTTAGATTTAGAGGTTCTTAAGAAATCATGTCATAATTCACAGCCACAACAGAGGTTGGTTTTCTAAGTTTCTAATTTTCCACACTTTAAATTTACTTGTGGAAAAGAACAAATACAAAGTTCTTTATGTGTGCATGTCCTTGATATGAATGTCTTCGATCTTGTGAAGCTAGCCTTGGAACATTACTGATGATGTCAATTATCTAAACGATCCACTGCTAGAATGCTAGCTAGTGATGCCATGTTCTTCTCAGTGAACCAAATAAATTTACAAAATCATCTAAACTATATATCACTCACATGGAAACTGTATTAGTAGAGTTATGAATGTGCACGCATGACTGGTGTTTGTCTAATCGTAATATTTGCACCTCGGTGGATTACTGATTTGAAAATCTGAACCACATGTGGAGATTTTGACGAGGTTAGTGTTTCTCTATAGCAGATTGAGTATAACTCAGACTAACTATTATTTCTTCTTTAAAAAAGAGGATTCAAGGGTTTCACACCTATTTTTTTGTCATGATTCGAACTTAGAACCTACTATACTAGCTACTTCTTTTGAAATCCTACCGGAATTTTATTCCAATTATGAAATCTTATGAAATACTTTATGCTCAAACAATTTATATAATTGTACAATCTGGTTAAACAAATGTCTAATATACATATCAAATGTGTTGCAAAGACATATGTAAACTTAAAGATTAATTTCAGTTTACTACCCAAAACTTTGGGTCAGGTTTCAGTTTCGTCCTTATTATTTTAATTTAATCACGTGTGCCCTCCTACTTCTAATTTTCTATTAACCCGAGACAAAAATTCAATTTCACTTCGAACATGACGTCATCATCCGACGTGGACGAGACATGCTGGAGCCAAAAATAAAAGGTATGCCATTTGAAAAGGGTTGGAAACTAAAAAGTGGGCCAGCATGTCTCGTCCACGTCGGATAATGACGTCATGTTTGAAGTGAAATTGAATTTTTGTTTCAGGTTGATAGAAAATTAGAAGTAGGAGGGCACACGTGATTAAATTAAAAGAATAAGGACGAAACTGAAACCTGACCCAAAGTTTTGGATAGTAAACTGAAATTAACCCTAAACTTAACCACAAATACAGCCAGTAAATCTTACACCCATTGCTTCTTCCATCTTCCTTTTCTGAACTTCACTGAATATATTTCTACTCCATTCGGAGAAATATGTCTCATTGTATCCAATTCTGCCATTTTTGTTGAGAGACATGCAGCGGCGATCATCTTCGGGGTACTGGAAAATCTCGCCGTTCGGGTCTCGCCATGTACCATGGTGTCTCATACCGGACCAACTTGCAATCCGGCCAGTGGTAGACGAATTGCCCTACACCGGCTAGTTTTAGCCAACCTTTAGGGAAGAACTCCATCACACTACTGTTTCTATCCATGAATTGAAGAGCATGTTGTTCAACTGCGCCCCGTGTGGGAATATCAATATATTTGTCATGCTCATTAGCTTCACCTGGAAGATCAACATAACAATTTTTATCAGTTAATAATGTATTTTGCACTTTGATCCATCAAGAGTATGACAATAACGTACAGCATGATCGATGATCTAGATGGATTATGCATTTAACTCTAGATATCAGAAGCCCGATCGACAACAGTCCAGCAGTAACTATCCAAAGTGAAATTTAAACTTTGTGCGATATGTTACTTTTGTTTCACGTATAGGGATGAGGAGTGAAACTTCATTAATTCACAATGAGGCAGTAGTATATATCTCGAAGCCTAAATTGAAATCTGAGGTCACTATGAATTAAAAACCAATATGAGGGCTTTATCTTAGTCAAAGTAGCTCTGCAGGACGTCGAAGGATATAATAATCCCTTCATTTTATGCCTATAATGTCTTATATAATTTTTATTTATTTTCAGATTATTCTATGTCTTTTCTGTTGATCATATATGATTTTTGTATCCTTTCTCTAACTGTCGAATTCCAACATGAAAATAACACAAATTATAACGCATGCACTACATTTATATATATATACAATATGCGTAACATATTGTATGTTTTATCGTTCTCAATAGGAAAATGATTTGAGGCCTCAATGAGGCTTTGGATTTGTAGCCTCAATTTTATGTGGGATGCAATGTCATCAGTACATATCATTAATTAGAAAAGTCATTCCAAATCATTTTTAAGTAAATAGAAAATCGTATCCCTCTCGCTCCAACACGGTTCTCCATCATTATATATTTTTCAATAAAAAAAAATCATATTTATAATTTTTTTTTCTCTTTTGTTTTTTATCGCAATAATACTTATATTTAAACTTCAAAATATATTTTGAATATTGAATATTTTTGAAAGTATACTTTTTTTTATGTAAACTGAAATTATATTTGAATATATATATATATATATATATATATATATATAATTGGTTCCAAGAAAAAATAAATTCATCTAAGAAAATCAAATATATACATATATAATTCGTCCAAAATAAATTCGATTTAGATTTACCTGTTTCCTTTTAAACTTTCGTTGAAAAAAAAATTGATAGAGAATAAAATTTTCGTCGGCTATTCCCAAGAATGGCCGACGATTTTTTTTTTTCGTCGGTAAAAAAAAAATTCGTCGGCTATTCTCCTAGAATGGCCGACGATTTGAATTTTCGTCGGCCTTTCTCTGAAACTTTAGCCGACGAAAATTTTTGGAAGTATGGCCGACGAGTACTAGGTTTGATTTCGTCGGCTATGATTAAAAAAAAAAAAAAAAAAACAGCTTCCATTTTCTATCACTATCGACAAACCATTGCTTCGTCCTTCAAATGCAAATGTGTCGTGAAATAAGATATGACCGAAATAATGAAATACGTCTACGGTTGAAAAATGACAAGATTCCGACAAAATCTGTGTGCCGAATGTTGCGGTTAACTGTTTTTTACTTCCGTTTTCCTATGGGTAGCCTGACGGTCGGTAAATATTTTGAGGAAAATTTTTATACGATTAGTTGCGTCTCATCGATTTGAAACTATTATTTGTTGAAGGTCAGGCCAAAAAACGTCATTTAGACAGGCCAATTACCATTTCTAAGCGTTTAAAGGGTTGACTCACCCGGTTGACCGTCCCGATCGAGCCTTTAACGTTGTCAGATGTAGTCGGATTTTTTTTCATACATGTATTTAATCTAAACGGTGATATCTGACGGTTGGAATAGATTTTCCAAACTTTTAGATTCAAAATCGGAACATATGCACTAATGTTCTTTAACTTGTTTACTAAGTGTTTAAGTGAATGTATAGTTTCAAATAGTTACTATACGTACACTCTTCAAATGCAAATATGTCGTCAAATAAGATATGACCGAAATAATGAAATACGTCTACGGTTGAAAAATGACAAGATTCCGATAAAATCCGTGTGCTGAAATAATGAAATAAGTCAAAACCCGGTTTACTGTAGATTTGGCGTCCGGCGTCCGAATGATGATTGTGATACCATTCCGGAAAGGGAACGACGCCAGGAATCAAACTCGTAGCTTTGCTACGATGTGTGGGCTTTTTCGGGCTTTCGAGTTCGTTTAGGGCCTCAAAACGGCAGTTTAGTATTTTTTCATAGAATAGCCGACGAAACATTGTATTTCGTCGGCTATTCTCTAAGTATAGCCGACGAAACATTGTATTTCGTCGGCTATTCTCTAAGTATAGCCGACGAAATACAATGTTTCGTCGGCTAAACTCTTGATCCGCGCCTTTTTATTGTCCGCCGTTGGATGGCTCAGATCCGACGGCTGTTGATTTTCCAAAGTATAGCCGACGAAATATATTAAATCGTCGGCTATTCTCTACGTATAGCCGACGAAATACAATGTTTCGTCGGCTAAACTCTTGATCCGCGCCTTTTTATTGTCCGCCGTTGGATGGCTCAGATCTGACGGCTGTTGATCTTCCAAAGTATAGCCGACAAAATCTTTTAAATCGTCGGCTATTCTCTAAGTATAGCCGACGAAATTTTTTATTTTCGTCGGCTATTCTCCTTCTAAATCTTTTAAATCGCTTCCTCCCGCCTTTTTTCTCTCCTCCTTCCCCCCCCTCCTCCGGCCTCCTCCTCCTCCTCCTTCCTCTCGTCCGGCCTCCTCCTCCTCCTCCTCCGGCCTCCTCCTCCTCCTTCCCCTCCTCCTCCTCCTCCTTCTCCTCCTCCTCCGGCCTCCTCCTTCCCCTCCTCCTCCTCCTCCTCCTCCTCCTCCTCCTACTCCTCCTCCTCCTCCTCCTGCTCCTTCCCCTCCTCCGGCCTCCTCCTCCTTCCCCTCCTCCATCCAAAGCATAATTTATTTATTTTTTCCCTAAAATTTAAGAATAGCCGACGAATTTTACCAATTTTCGTCGGCTATAAGTTGTATAGCCGACGAAAATTCTAGTATTTCGTCGGCTATAACTAATTAATGTCTATTAAAATATTAATATATTTCGAGGAAATAGCCGATGAAAGTTTAATAAATCGTCGGCTATAGTTACTGAATTTCGTCGGCCATACTCGAAAATACCCGACGAAATTCGTCGGCAATTTCTCCCAGGTTTGGCTGACGAAAAATATTTTCGTCGGTAAATTCGTCGGCCATACTCTACTATAGCCGACGAATTTGATTTTTTCGTCGGCTATTGTATTACCGACGGGGTTTTCCCGACGACTTATAGCCGACGAAAATTTTGTCGGTAGAGGGTATAGCCGACGAAAAATTGGCATAGCCGACGAAATTTTTTTCATCGGCTATTCTCCCATATTTGGTAGTGTATGGTATATACATCGATCATAGCTAACGCATTAAAGTATTGATGGAGACGGAATTAAGGAATTAATTGTATTAAAAGTCAAGAATTATAATTTCTTCATTGATAAACTAAAACGGAATTTTTTTTATAGTAAATATCGTACATATAACTCTTAAATAGATTTAATATATAGTTCATGTAAGGTAAATAACTAATTCATCTCAATGATTTTTTTTTATTGAAAAATATATAATGATGGAGAACCGTTAGATCGAGAGGGATATGATTGTCTATTTACTTAACAATGATTTGACATGGCTTTTCTAATTGGTGATGTGTCCTGATGATATGACATGTCACATAGGATTGAGACCACAAATGTAAGGCCTCATTGAGGCCCCTATTAGAGCCCTTCTCAATAAACAAAAACAAAATAAGCAGCTTAGGAAAAAAAAGGCATGTGTACCTGGTCACAGAAAGTGAGGTTATTTGAGTGAGCCACCATCAAGCGGCAACCTTCGACCTTGGCACACTCTTTCTGAAAGATCCCAACCACCGTGCTCTCGTTCTTAAATGATCTCGGTCCCGTCCTCATGAACAACGTCATACCAATCTTGCTCCTGCTATCTTCCCCTTGGGAGATCACATTACAGTAAGCCCTGGCCTTACACCTCATTAGATCATAGACCTCCATCCTCTGATCCCTAGACATCCCACCTTCATTGTGCCTCATGACCACCGCCTCCTCGAAACAAACAGCCCTCCCTTCCTCAACCCCATCAAACACTTCCACGAACGGTGGCCCTCCGAAAGTAGCCTCCATTAGAGTACTCAGCCACACTCCCATTTTAGACCTAATCTCCCCCCAGTGGTACAAAATCCACCGATCAGGCTTGGCGCATGAGTTCTTCTTGTGCCAGGCCACGAAGGGAACGACGGCGGAGAGGCCATGCCATATGTTGTCGTAGTTGTAGTGGTTGTAGGAGATGAAGGACAGACCGGTCATTAGGGTTGCGTTGTGGGGAAGCGCGTCGGGCCATGCGAGGGCGTACAAGTTCTAGGAGCCGTCGCGGTTGTCGTGGCCTTTGAGGCAGAGGAGTCTGTTGCTGGAGGAATGTGAAGGGAAGCGCTAGTACTGGACCTCACCTTCTTGGTCACTCGAGTCTTACATGCACTACTCCAGAACAGAATTGAAGCGATGAAAAAAAGTCGTCGCTTCAGCATTATTTTCGTCGCTTCAACACCGTAGTGACAAAAAGTCGTTACTTCATTCTCGTCGTTTCAGCATCGAAGAGACGAATTTTGACCCAAAAGTCGTTGCTTCGTTTTTCCAAGCGACGACAGCAAAGTTCGTCGTTTCATAAACGAAGAGTCGTCGCTTGGAAAAACGAAGCGACGAAGTTTGGTTCAAAATTCGTCGCTAGAGTGCATGTTACAGAGAAGAAACATGGGGATGATAAAATTGAAGCGACGACGTTTTGGTCGTCGCTAAGATTTTCATGCGACGAATATTGATCAATATTCGTCACTTTATGTAGTGTTACAGAGAAAAAAATAGGTTTTTGGGTCTGGTTTGAACCAAATTTATTTGCATCCAAATAACACAAAACACACATTCAAATAACATAAAACACACATCCAACATAACATAAACACACTACATTTTATAAATACGTAAATTTCGTCCAAAACTACAATTTGTTCAAATTACGACAATGTACAATAATCAAATTACAAGAAAAAGGAAGGGTCCTAATCAAGTCCTCCAATTCTGCCACTCTTCTACATTTCTTCGACTTATCTACATTTCCATTCCTTGCATCCAAGTACCTCCTGAAGCACACATCAGTACAGAATTTACTTACAGTGAGTTCATGGAAATGCAATAGAGTATAGGTTTGCAGATAGACATAATTTACTTACATCATCTTAGTCCCATATGACTGAGGCTTCTGAGAATATAATTTCTGAAGAAGCTGCAGGGAGGTAGTTCCCTTAGCTTTCTTTTGAGGTTGGTGTTTAGCAAGTATCTGCCACACAAAATCAGATAAGCACATCTGCTACATTAATCACCAATATAGTATTTGCTTTATAATTTAAGTACCTTGGTGAAAATATCAGAAGTTTTTGTTAGCGACGTGCAGTTCAATTCCAACACATCCGGTTCCTGAAATCCACCCTGGTAATTTAAAAAAATAAATATCAAACACTTCATACTTGAAGCAATGAAGACATTTCTAGAAGTGAAGTATGAAATTACAGCAAAATTAAACACAATCACTTGACGATAACACATTTTAGAGCTAGAAGATAAATCAAACATAACCAGTATAGTATAAGTTTCCGATGTCTGTACAAATCAAACATAGAGACCATAGAAGGCACACTACCAGACTAAAAGTCTTAGGCGACGAAATATTTTCGTCACCTAAGAGGTTTTTTCGTCGTCTAAGTACTTAGGCGACGAAAATTTCGTCACCTAAGTTTCGTCATCTAGAAGTGATCGTCTAAGTACTTAGGCGACAAAATTTTTTTTATTTCGTGGCCTTAGTTACCACTAAGGCGACATAAATATCCTTCTTAGAAGACGAAAATTTCGTCTCCTTAGAAGATACTTAGGCGACGAAATTTTTTTTTCCGTCTCCTTAGTTTTTTACTTCGGAGACGGAAAATCTTTATTTCGTCGCCTTAGTGGTCCACTTAGGAGACGAAAATATCTTCTTTCGTCGCCTAAGTGGACCACTAAAACAACGAAAACCAAAAATTTTGTCGCCTTAGTTGTTCAGTAATTTTTTTTTTCTTTTAATTAAACTACTTAAGCGACGAAATTTTATCTGTTCGTCGCCTAAGTCTATCCTTATTTATTTTGCATTATTATTTCGTTTTAAATTTTTTTTACATTATTACCTAAATTTTAATATGATGGTATTCACCGTATTTATATTATTTGGTATTTAGATTAAATTATTATTTACTATTCTTAATTAGTCTTAAGTGGGTGAGCTAGGGCACCGACACCTCCGCCGTCACCACCACCGGCCAAGTCAACTTCCAAGCAGTCAAATACCACAACCACCACCACCATAATCAAATATCATGGCCTATTGCCTCCGTCTCTTTTCCTACAATTCCAAATACCACCACCACCACCAAAAACATGGAGCTAACCCAAATACCACCGCCACCACCGAGCTCGGCGACAACCCAGACCTAGAAAAACCTCGGATCTGAAGCCAGACCAGACCCCAATCAAAGCTGAAGCCACCAACTGATACGACCTGAACCTAGAATTACCGTTTAACTGTTTTACTTTTATTATTTCTCCTCGGGAACTGTTTTTACGATTTGAAAGTTCTAAAGGTTGACTTTTAAATAAGTTGACTCGACCGAGGATTTTATTTCATGACGAGGTAAAAGACGTTGAAACGAGTTCGTGGACACGTAGCATGCTCAATTTGGAGTTTGTACGAAAAAGTTACGATGTAAAATCGGAAATTGTCCGATTTTGGACGAGTATAAATAGCGGGAGGAAAATTTCCCGAAAGGGAAATCCCCCATTTTTTCTTTTTCTTTTTCTTCTCTTTCCTTTCTCTCTCCTCTCCCCCGACTCGGCCTGACCTCCGGTCGAACCTCCGCCGTCCGGCCGAACTGGTTCGGTGCACTGGTCCCGTTTAGACCGCCTCCTCTTCCTCTTCTCCTATGTGGCAGCCACGCGGCCTAGTTCGCCGTCGTTCGACTGATGGGAGCTTGAGAGGGTTCGACTGTGTCGAACCGGGAACTCTCTCCTCCGGCCACGGCTCGGCCCGATTCCGGTCGGGAATCGAAGGTCTCGACGTGTGCAACAATCCCATGGAAGGAATTGAACCGAATCGATCTAGGTAAGGAGAAATTAGGATTTGAAATTTTTAGGGTTTTGGTGATTTTTGTTGGAGGATGTGTAATTGATGTTTTTGGTGGATTTGGAGGTTAAATTCGTGTTTAGGATGTTGTTTGGAGTCGATTAAGTATAATTTGAGGTTCGATTGGTTGAGTTTTGGAGAAATTAGAGTTTGGGATTTTTGGGCCGTCGTACGCGGCGGCTGCATGGGTTTTTGGCGGCGGAGGCGACGAGAATGAGGCCCCGAGGTGGTGGCGACGCTGCAGTGGAAATTTGGGATCGATTAGAGGTGTTTTGGCCTCCTGTGGCGGCGCTGCTGTTCCGGCGGCGGTGGCGGTGGCGCCACTGTTCCGGCGGCGAGAGGTTGAAGACGATGAACAGTGAAATAGTAAAAAGTAAAAGTAAAACGGTAATAGGTGAAAAGTAAAATAGTAAAAGTAAATGGTAAATAGTAATTGAATTTTAACCATTTATTGTTTGACTTTCAGAATTACTGTTTGACCTAGAATAATTACTGTTTGACCTTGGTTTATTACTGTTGACTTACCGTAAAAAGGTTAAAACCTGATTAAAAGGGTTTTACAACGAAATAACTAGGAAAAGAATTAATCGGACACGGAGTGGGTGTCCTGAGTAATTTCGGACGTAGATTATTCGGTATTGAGGCGAAATTCCTATACCGAAAACTGAAAAGGGAAAATTAGGAGGTTTCGTGCGAGTAAGGACGTCCGTAGATTTAACGTTTATAAATAAATTCCAAGTTTCGTAATAATTATAATTACGTCTCTATTACAGGTCGAGAGGTTATTCGACGGGACGAGAGATCGGATTAGCGGCGCGCTCGGCCGTACTGTGAGTGGATTTTTATTTTAAATAAATGCATGCATAATTGTTTTAATGAAATGAAGTTTATTTCAAATAAATGATTTGAGAAGCATGAAAATTCATATAGTTAAAATGAAATGATATTTAAAGAAATATGGTTTTGGGGTTATGCTTTTATTACTATTTTAGTAGTACGTGATTTTATCCGGAAATGAGGTTTCCGGAAATAGTATGTTTTAATTAATCATAAGTTGATTATGTTGAATAAGTTTATGTGTATTTTGATGTAAAGACTGGAAATGAGATTTCCGACGATTTAATGTTTTCAAATTTGTGATTTTCGACATGTGAGACATGTCGATGTTGTATATATATTTTTCGATATTATTTTACGGCATATTGGGTATGTCGGACATATATGAATATATTTTGAGGCTATTATACTATTTATGATTATTATAAGCCTCAGATGTGCGGTCGGAGACCGTACGGATTTATTATATATAAGGGGAAGTGTGTTTTCGGTTTTATTTTCAGATTTTTCACCATATCAGGGTCTGTATATATATTGATGCTAGCTAGCTTATTAACCTCATCCCACGCGAGGTGATGACTTGACCATATAGGTCAGATTCACGCTCGGTGGTCGACGTAGGGTTGTATAGAGGTTTAGCGTGGGACGCTATAGAGTCTGGGAGACTCGACCCTTAGCCTGGGAGGCTAACTATTAAATGGTGATAACCTTCCCCTATTATATGACCAATGGGATTGGTCATGATTTTTATATTATGTGGTCTTCGGAAATATTTTCTCTATGAGACTTTCTGTTATTTAATAAATTCCCGAACCAGCGGGGCTGGATTTTTTAATCACAAGAATATTTGTGAATGGGCTAATGGGATTGGTCCAGTTATATTTTATATAACTATTCGATATACCAGTGGGACTGGGTTTTTACTACAAAATAATTTGGGATTCGGCCAATGGGATTGGTCGTGGTATGTTACTATTTGATTTTCAAAGTATTTATTTTGATAGTATAAACAAAATATTATTTGTGTATTTGAGATATCAGCTGGGCTGATTAATTATTATGATTTTCTTAAACGTAGGACGTTTTACGAAAATGCATGCATAGTGGTTTTCAATTATAAAATATTGGGGAAGTAATATAATACTTTTTATATAAGGTATTATACGATATTATTTTTATCCACTCACGTACTCTAACGTTTTTAAATTACTTTCCCCTGGGCACTTCGGTTTAAATCTCCAGTGTGCAGAGTAGTGATCAGAGGTCAAGAGTACTCGGAGTCGAGGCATAGCTATCATCATTGTCGCTTCCGCTAGGTGGGATCCGTGATCCCTTATTATTCTATTTTCTTGTTATATTTTCCATTTGTAATTCTAGCTCATTTTGTTAGATGGCTCTAATTACCTGTGAGCCAGTTAAATTAGATTTTGTGTTTATTGGTGGCGGTTGTTGTGATTTGGGGAGTAGGTGAGTCCAGGTGTTATGGTTGGAACTTGAATTTTAGAAGTGTTTTGGTTGTTGCAGGTTTTAAGGTTGTCCATCTTAAGATTGACTTATCGATTTATCGATAAAGTTAGTCTTAAGATGGTCCCCGCAGGGTCTTATCCGGATTTCAGAGGCGGGTCCTGTCACCAACAGCTCATCTCAGACCACTAACCTCCTCAATTCGCATTTTTTTATCTGGGTATCGGGCTTCTTCAGCAAGAGCGAAGAGCAATGGTGGGGGAAGTATGTGGCAGTGTAAAACCAAAGGGTGAAAATTTGGGAAAGAAAGAAGAAAGAGAGAAAGAATATGAACTGTGATTCATAATGATTTTGATCGGTGAAGATAAAGGGAGGAGGAAAGAGAGTAAAACCAAAGGGTGAAAATTTGGGTTGTGAGGATGGATATGAGACGTTAGATCTAGGCCTATCCAACGGTGTACACAATTGATCCACGCCATCTCTTTTGATTGGATGGTGCACTTCACTTAGACGACGAAATTACCAAATTTCGACGCCTAACTTCTATTTCTTTTTCAAATCCCTTTTGTTATTCTTAAAGTGTTTTAATGGAATGGAATATAAAACAGGTATACTATATATATATATATATATATATATATATATATCTAATTAATATCAATATTCTCAACGTTTTTTTAACTGAAATTAAAGAGGAGTAGGTTTCATTCCTTAACTTGATGGTGCTTTTCGGAAAAATAAAATAAATTATATATATATATATATATATATATCTTATAAAAATACTTACCTTATGTAGAGAAATATTTTTAACCTTAACTTACCTTATTTATAGATATGTATATGTCCATATGCGTGCGTATATTTAAGATGGTTGTTAATATGCTAAATTGAAGTAACATATAATTATTTTTTTCTAAATTAGTCTTAACCATATATGAACCTTAATGGAATGAAATAAATTTGACCTTCTCAATATCAACCCGTAAGCAATCTTAATTAGATTTCAAAGTTTATTATAAATTTATTTTAGTTGTCAGTGAGTCGTGACTTGGTTGGTTAAGTATTTTAACTGACAACGTTTTTCAATGTACGTTTCCTTATTATACGATGCATGTGTATTTGAGGGCGTACTTTAATATGCTAAATGATAGCAACATATAACTTTTTTGTAGAAGTTGAGGAGGAGTTGGAGATGAATTCGGGTTAGAGTTGGTAGAGGGGATCTAGTCCATTGTGAGGGAAATTTGGGATAAAGAAAGCAATGATTCTCCTTTAACATCATGGAATGAGATCAGATTTACATACATATGATCGATATTGGACTTATTGTTAATATATGAACCTTAATAGAACTGTTGACTTTCTCGATCAATATCGTTCCCTAATTAGTAATAATTTCAAAGTTTAATTTAAATTTATGGTAATTAATTTTAATTTACTATCATGAACTTAAATGGAAAGAAATACAGCTATTATTACACTACATACACGTTCACATCAAAATCTTTTCAAAGTTTCCTTATTGATCAATACATAATTACATATATTCAACTTATATGGCATACGTGCACATCATAAGAATCTTTTCAAAGTTTCCCTATTAAATGAAAAATACTAGTCATAATTAGCTATATAAACCATCATGGAATGAAAAATAAAATTGACTTTCTCGATATCGATTGTAGATATATTGTGATTAATTTTAATTATTTTTGAACTTCAATGGTATAAAATAACACACTACATAATCGCGCGATAATCTCACATCTCCTGCCCAATTCACCAAAAGCTGTTTCACTTTCTCCATGGACAAGGATTTTCCAGTTCCAGGACACCCACACACATATAAACTCCCAGCCTTCGATCTCTTGCTCTATGCATGACTTGCAGAACTCCAAAACCCTCTTCTGCTCGATATCGCGGCACGCAACAGTAGAGGGAACCGTCGACAAGTGCAATGCCCCCTTCACTATCCTAATTTTCTCCTTATCTACAATTCAACACAATTTGCTAATTTAGAATCAAAACAAATAACACATTTCTCCAAAATTTTAATCTGACTTTAATTAAACAAGGCTTTCAAAAATTGATGGGAGCCTAAGCTCGCACACAATAATAACCCTACAAAATATCGTTAGTAGTATGAGCAAGTAGGGATCGTTCTAAGCCGGGGATTAAGGGTACCTGAAATATGAGAATGTTAGCACAATTTATTCACATATATATATACATATTCACACGAGTTCAACATGAGGAATTTGATATGAGATTCGGCAGCAAGGGCTGCCTCTATATCTAAGACACGAAAATAAACCTAAACTACTATATACAAGTGATCATCATCTCTCACACAAAACAGTTCACATAAAAGACTCTTTAACAAGTAGATTTGCATGCAAGAAGGTAAGAGACAAGTATTTAACATGTTCATGACCTAAATTAGTTTCGACACAACTAGAGCCTCCAGCAGTTTTCCAATTGTTAGACTTCTTAAATTCTTAGAATCTACTCCAGCATATGACTTCTAAGGTGATGCTAATCCGGTTTTACACGTTTTAACATTTAAGCATACGAGTCTAAATCGAAGACATGTAAACAAGCAAGGTTGTTAATCATCTTATTTAACATGCAAGTAATCTAAGGTTTTTACCCTAGGTGAGCAACACAAAACAAACTACTCCAGTGTATGACTTATTCGTATTACTCGGTTATATGAAACCTAACATCTAGATTTACATGCTTCAAGCCAATACTAATGTTTCGGTTTATAAGGTCCATCCTTAGATTACTAACCAATTTAAATCCTAAACATGCATATAATACCACTGCCCTAATTATCTAAACACACAAATCACACAAGTTAAAATTACGAAACTTTAATATAAACATCAATCATGCAATTGGTTTACACAAAAGTTCAATAAAAACCAAGAATCGAATTGAGTTCATACAATATAACCAAACTACAACAAATACAAAAGTCATAGGGGAATGGATCAACCTTTAGGAACCTTGAAGACTCCTCGAAGACGTGATGGATGGTGCTCGGCTGCTGCTTGGCTCGGCAGGACTGAGTTTCGGCAGTAGGCAAGGTGAAAGGACTCGGCAGATTTGGTGGTGGTGGTGATTGTGTTATGGCTAAGTATTTGGGTATTTGGTGCTTTAAGAAAATTGGTAGAGCTTTGGCTATTGCTGTATGCTTGAGATGAGATCATTTTCAGAATGAAGAAGTGAGGCTTTATATAGATGAGAGGCTGCCAGCAACCCTAGTGCAAGAGGAATTCAAAAAACCAAGTTGGTTAAGGACTTAAAACCTTCCTTTTCAAAGTCTAATTAGGTTTTCTTTTTCTGATTTTTCTTCAAGGCTTGGGCTTCACATCTTTATGACACAAATCTGCCCTTTTCTGGCAGCTTCTCCTAGCTTGACTAGGAAAACTTCTTCTTCGTATTTTTCTTCAATGCCTTGGCTTGGTGTCATCCTCCTTCCTTCCTTAAGCTTGGACCATCTTCACATATGCATTTGTACACCATATGGTCCATTGAAAACAGTAATTGTGAAAAGGAGGCAGTAGCTTCTTGGAATCGACAGAAACGACCTTGTTGTAGTAACTCCGGCATATCTCCCTCCTCGGAGTTCTAATTGATGCGATTCCAAGTCTCAGATAAACTAGACACACAAAGCAACGTCCATATAAAACATTTTGATCAAATTCCTTATGAGTCGTCCGGAATGATTTTTTGAAGTTGGGACACAGTCCCAGGAAAATCCTGGAAGTCCCTGGATTAGTTTGCTCGAACTGCTGTTTTGCAGCCATCTTTTGGGCGACTTCCCGAACTCCGATTGGTCTGAAATTTTAATACAACATTCCTCAGTATATGAATAATACGCACACCAAATTTCATTAAATTCGGACAAGGATAGATCGCATTTTTACTCATCTCAGAATCACGAAAAAGACATATTTTGCATTGTTTTCCAGATTTCTCAAACTTAGTCATTTTTCGGATTCTTAACCAACTTTTCGCCAAACTCTACCAAATTAACACTAAACTAAATTATGACTCTATCTTAGACAAATAAGGGTTAAACAAAGTATAAATGAGGGCATAAGCATATAATATCGTCGCACATTGTGCTCCTATCAGCTTGTCGCACAGCTTTGCAGCGACAACTTAGCCCATAGTTCATAACAACATATTAAAAGCTAAGAGGCCAAGTCTCTGATGGCGCGAAGCTAAATTAGAACCGATCAACTCTATAGGTTATATATTTCGTGAACTTACCATCACTGAAGAAAAAGAAGCAAACAAAAGTACAAAACACAATATCTATAGTAGCAGGAGAGCTGCGTCAAGATCCAAGCAACCAACAGTAGCACAATGACCATGTAAGATATTTTCTTCTCCAAAGCACGATTTTTAGTGCATGACTTTCTAGATTATATATACAATCATACAGGGTGTGAGCAAAAACAAAAAAAATACAACCAACAAGCATTCTATTCAGAGATAAAGTACTAAGCATCAGAATAGACTCGAAGTCAAATACAACGCGAGGAATCAACTCTTAATCGGCTCGAAGTCAAATACAACGCCAGGAAAACAGAAACATTGGTGGCGTCGAAAAAAACCGATGAGCAGCACAAACCCAGAAAACCCAAAATAGAATCAGTCCATAAATCGATCGAATTAAGAAACTAAATTCACCAAAACAGTGAAGACGACGAAAGGAAGAATTCTCCTACCACAAACACTGAAGAAATCGTCTGCGTCGCAGAGGCTCCACCCAAAAGCTCGAAGCTTCTCACCACAAATCCTCCTTCTACAGTCGAGGTGGTCCAAACGAAGGTAGTCCGGCGTCAGGAGGTGGCCGGACGGAGAGGTTCTGCTTTGGTCTTCCTCTATGCTTCACCACAAATTCACTTTCGGGTTTGAATTGGAATTGGAATTGGGATTAGAATTGGGTGAGGGTTAGAGACAGAGAAAGATAGAGGGTTTTGGAAAGGGTGGTGCTGCAGGTAATTAAGGGTGGTCGTGCTGGGCTATTGTGCTGGTGATGAAAATAGGGTTTTGGGAGAGACTGAATCGAATGAAGCATGAAGAAATGAAAATGGGAAATGCATAGTGAAGTTGCTAGATTTGGTGATTTCTGGTCGACCTTAAGCGATGAAGAATGCCAAACTCCGTCGCTTAAAATATTTGGCGGAAATTTAAAATTTTTGCCAAAAGGTACGCGCTCTTTTTTTTTAAGCACTTAAGCGACAGATATATAAAACATCTGTCGCTTAAGTGCGGTCAACCTTATTTAAACTTATAACCATATAAAAGAAGTCAAATTTTAAAAAACTCTGTGAAATAGCATTTGATTGTTATGATGAAATACGGTAATGGTCAAAATTTCAATTAAATTCGACAAAGTTAGAACCCCGATCGATGCAGTCAACCTTATTTAAACTTATATCTCTCTATTGGGGAGTCATAGTATCGGGAGGTAAACGTTCCCAAATTTTTACATGGCTGATTACGTCTCATATATTTGAGAATTTAATGTTTGGAAGAGTCGACGAAACAAGGTCATCTAAAGGTACGTAATAGCGTTTTTCTGTAATAAGTTTTATGAAAATATGGTTGACCGTTTCGATCGAGCATTGAACGTTCACAAAACGAGTTGATTTTTTTACTCTACTCATATTTAACTATAACGATCACATCAGACGGTCAAAATTTTAATTTTGTGAATTTAGCTATTATAATGACAACATGCTTACTAATGCGGTATAACTTGATTAGTAGATTATACTCAAATGTACAACTTTTCGAAACAACTATATAAAAGAAGTCAAATTTTGAAAAAATACTATGAAATAGCATTTGATCGTTACGATGAAATAAGGTGATGGTAAAAATCTCACTTAAATCAGACAAAGTTAGAGCCCCGATCGATGCGGTCAACCTTATTTAAACTTATATCTCTATATGGGGAGCCATAGTATCAGGAGGTAAACGTTCCCAAATTTTTACATGGCTGATTACGTCTCATCTATTTGAGAGTTTAAGGTTTGGAAGAGTCGACGAAACAAGGTCATCTAAAAGTACGTAATAGCGTTTTTCTGTGATAAGTTTTATGAAAATATGGTTGACCGTTTTGATCGAGCATCGAACGTTCACGAAACGAGTTGATTTTTTTACTCTACTCATATTTAACTATAACGATCACATCAGACAGTCAAAATTTTTATTTTGTGAATTTAGCTATTATAATGACAACATGCTTACTAATGCGGTATAACTTGATTAGTAGATTATACTCAAATGTACAACTTTTCGAAACAACTATATAAAAGAAGTCAAATTTTGAAAAAATACTATGAAATAGCATTTGATCGTTACGATGAAATAAGGTGATGGTAAAAATCTCACTTAAATCAGACAAAGTTAGAGCCCCGATCGATGCGGTCAACCTTATTTAAACTTATATCTCTATATGGGGAGCCATAGTATCAGGAGGTAAACGTTCCCAAATTTTTACATGGCTGATTACGTCTCATCTATTTGAGAGTTTAATGTTTGGAAGAGTCGACGAAACAATGTCATCTAAAGGTACGTAATAGCGTTTTTCTGTGATAAGTTTTATGAAAATATGGTTGACCGTTTTGATCGAGCATCGAACGTTCACGAAACGAGTTGATTTTTTTACTCTACTTATGTTTCTACACAAACCCGTAGGCCTAGTAGAAACTGATGAATCTAGATGTGATCTCCTCCTGCGAACCTGCTAACTAAGGAGAATACCGGGCGGGCCGGTCTTCTCCTCTCTGATGCCTAAGTTAGTACAGTTGGGATGAATAGATAACTTAAGCACGTATGATAAGCAGTTGGAGAGATCAGTTACCTATTAAAGAGGGTAGTTGAGGCCCTTATATAGGTGGTCGGGCGTGAGGTCTGGTCTTACTCTTCGATTTGGGACTGGTTTCCTTCTGTTCGTACACAAAAGGACAGCTCTGGTGGCCTGTTCGGCAGGCTGGCGTCCCCGATTCCCGGGCCCCTGGTCGCAAGGTAGACTGCTGGGCCTCGGGTCCGGGTGCTGGTGATCCTGCTCCGGGCCTCAGTCCGGCCCCGGACGTGCTGGCTACTGGTCTGTGGGCCTATGTAGCCCCTCTGTGGCTACTGTTAACAACTTATATTTAACTATAACGATCACATCAGACGGTCAAATTTTCATTTTGTGAATTTAGCTATTATAATGACAACATGCTTACTAATGCGGTATAACTTGATTAGTAGATTATACTCAAGTGTACAACTTTTCGGAACAACTATATAAAAGAAGTCAAATTTTGAAAAATGCTATGAAATAGCATTTGATCGTTATGATGAAATACGGTGATGGTAAAAAAATCACTTAAATCCGACAAAGTTAGAGCCCCGATCGATGCGGTCAACCTTATTTAAACTTATCTCTCTCTATGAGAAGCCATAGTATCGGGAGGTAAACATTCTCAAATTTTTACATAGTTGATTACGTCTCATCTATTTGAGAGTTTAATGTTTGGAAGAGTCGACAAAACAAGGTCATCTAAATGTATGTAATAGCGTTTTCATGTGATAACCCGTAGACACAATACGTATTAACGTGTTTGAAATGTTAAAGCCCCCATGATGGAGCCCCCCTTATGGAAGTCACCAAATAAATTTAGTTGACCTAATTAAAAGAAATTAAAAATAACTAGCGACAACAAATAACACCGTAGCAGGAAAACAATTCATTTACCCAGTTTCAGTTACGACTTAAGAAGTGTCGTCGCAAAAAATCAAGAACTAATTTAAGTGACTGTTGTTATGCCGTCGTCGCTAACTTTTCAGTGGCTAACTGAATTTTTTTTTGTAGTGTCTCTTTTAATTATAATTTAGTGTTTAAGCAGATGAAAAAAAACGAAGCGACGAAGATTGCCGAATATTTGTCGCTTTGTTTTGCATTCGAGCGACGAAGTCAATAAACTTTGTCGCTTCAATAATTTCCAAGCGACGAAGACTGAATTTCGTCACTAGATTTTACAAAAAAAATGGTTCTGTTATAAACTGAGGCGACGAAATATCAATATTCGTCGCTTGAAAATTATTGAAGCGACGAATATTGACCATTCTTCGTCGCTCGTTTTTTTTTAGGCGACGAGTCCAATATTCGTCACTTGGATGTGTTGAAGCGACGAAATTTTTTTCCTTTGTTGATTCTTCGTCACTTCAGTCCTGATCTGCAGTAGTGATGGAGCTCATGAACCACGTGTGCCCGACAAGGGCTGCATGGGTGTAACGTAAGTCCTTGAGCGGGAGAAACGCGATTGACTGACGGAGTTTCTCTCTTAGTGCATTGAGCTCGTCGGTGTAGTTGTTAGTGGAGGGCACTGAGGTAATCATCTCGTCTTCCGCCGTGGTGGTGGTAGCGGTGGCGGTGGTGTTGATAACTCTCTGCAACTGGCGCATGAGATTGAGAGACCATGAAGGCAGCGTCGACGATGTGGAATCAGGTGGAGTTTGAAGGGACTGAATGTGGAAGATGACGAAGAGGGTGACGCAGGCAGCGAGGATATAGATGGAGTTTTGGGTAGAAGAAAGACGACATGGAATTAGGGGTTTTAGGGCGCTGGTGATGATGTTTGAGATGGTCGTGATGAGCTACTTTGCCGCTGCCTACGGCTGTGGGGGATCTTTCTACTAATTCTGGAGGTGCTTTAGCCATGGCCTCGGACGTAGTACGCTTGATCAATTGAAATGACTATACATGCATGTTGGGAATTGGATACCATATAACTCGGCTGGATTCATTTGATTTGGGAGTGGCAGGACTGAAGCACACCATCTATATTCTATACTCTCTCACCCTCTTATAGAAAGAATAAGTTGGCTTGCCTTTGATACGTTTCAGAGAAAAGATAACATAAAACTATGCCCCAGAGAGAAGGATGGGGCGTCTATTATAAACCGAATGTACACAGCTCATTCAATTTTATTATTCTTTTTTCTTTGGTCATATTGATCCACCTATTCTTTGTTTGTTTTATTGTGTGTCTTTATGATGTTTAAACAGATAATTAAGTAAATTAACGATGCCCCTAAACATAGGGGTTTTCTTTAGACTTGCTTCCCAGACTTCACTACTGCAGAATCAAACTGAAGCGACGACTTTTTTTCGTCGTTTCAGACCAACAGTCGTCGCTTCAATGTCCAAGAGACGAAAAGTCGTCGCTTCATTTTCGTCATTTCAATTTTGAAGCGACGAGTTTTGATCCAAAAGTCGTCGCTTGGATTTTTGAAGCAACGACTTCAAAAAAATCCAAGCGACAACTTCAAAATTCGTCGCCTCATAACTGAAGCGAGGACTTTAGAGTCGTCTCTTCAAAAATCCAAGCGACGACTTTTGGATCAAAACTCGTCGCTTCAAAATTCGAAGCGACGAACTTTGGTTCAAAATTCGTCTCTAGAGTGCATTTTATAGAGAAAAAAATATGGGATGATAAAATTTCATGCGACGAATATTGATATATGTTCGTCGCTTCATGCAGTGTTACAGAGAAAAAGAAAAGGTTTCTGGGTCTGGTTTAAACCAAATTCATTCGCATCCAAATAACACAAAACACACATTCAAATAACATAAAACACACATCCAACATAACACAAACACAAACACACTACATTTTATAAATACGTAAATTTCGTCCAAAGCTACAATTTGTTCAAATTACGACAACGTACAATAATCAAATTACAAGAAAAAGGAAGGGTCCTAATCAAGTCCTCCACTTCAACTCTTTGCTGACTCGGATGAGTTTAATTGGTCCTTTGCCCTCTTCAGATCCTCTTGCAATTGAGAAAGTTGTGATTCCAATTCTGACACTCTTCTTGGCAGCTTCCTCTGTAGCTCATGTAATGAAAATGGAAATCAAATGAGCAAGTAACCTCTAAAACAACTATGCATAAAAGAAACCGAGAACATCAGGTGCATAGGGAGTAGGAAGAATCAAGTAGAACACATATATTTGCATGAGTATGGGGGTACTTACAGAGTGGGGGTTATTCCTCATGTTTTTGGAGGCATTACCCAAGTAAGGGGAGCTGAGGTACTTACAGAGCTGCATAAGGAAATCAGCATGAGAGAGTCGTTTTCAGTAAATCCAGTAAAGCTGTTCACCTCATCTTTAAAACATATGAGAGAGAGAATAAACACAAGTTCATACACATCTATCAGTATAACACCAGCACAAGAATGAAAACAGTATATTAAGCTTGGTTTCCATCTCCTATGTCACCATATTATACGCGACACAGATTTACAACAGAAGCATAGGATGTACGGAACATAAAGTAAAGAACAAAATATAAGTGACTGAAATATCAGACATGCTCAAACTTATACAAGTGATTAGACCATTATAGAGTGAAGTTATAAAGTTCCATACCATGTGGAGGGGCACCCATGTCTAAAGCCTCAAGAAGATAGCCAAACTTCGCTTCAGCCTGCAGATAATGTACAATGCCACCACATTAGACAAAGTATGTTACACAGTAGCAAAATCTCACTTTAGCTCCCAATCACTCAAGTACATAGATTAAATTTCAGTTACGAAGACTGCTAAAAAGTCAAAATCCTGATCACATGCCCAATTCCAATGAAAAATAGATGATGTACACACCTCTTCAGGGGAGATGCCAACGATTTCCAAAACCTTTTGCTGCACCTCACGTTTATATATTCTCAGACTTCCGCCGCCAATCTGATGACACCATAGAAACACATTGCACATCAATTTATTACCTTGGAGTGTATATACTACCAAATGCATTAGATATGAAAGTGTTGAAGACGGTATACCTCAACTCCATTGTAAACCATGTCATATGCTAAAGCACGGGCAGTAGAAATATCATTTATGTCCTCAGGATTTGGAGCAGTGAATGGGTGGTGCTACGCCTGAAAAAAATGAGTTTAAGCATATATGCAGACAAGAGATAAACATGAAATAAAGAGCTAAAAATTTATGTCAAAAAGTGTCTTTCCAAACCCAATTACAGAACTCAAACAATTACGTAAGATCGATTCCAATCTTCGTTCTTCACTCATAAACTTTCTTTAATATAATCAAATTCCACTAAAAATCCATAGGCGACATGCAACTCAAAATCCAACAAGTACTCCAGGCCATTAAGCCTGGCATGCAAAAATCACAACACATTTTTTCAAACACTTTCGTCTATACCCAGAACCGAAGTCTACTAAACTCATGAGTACACTGACAGAACTAAAAATGGGGCTGCCCCTAATCTAAAGCACTGAACTCCGATATGCAAACCAAACCAAAATATTGCACACAATAAACCCAGATAAACACAAGAGATCGACATAATAAAAACCAAATGACGAAGGATTTGTCGGAGACGAAGGACCAGACCAGAGCGGAGCGGAGATCGTCGAGGAGCGGAGGCAGGGACGAGAGAGACTGAGAGAGGAGCGGAGAGGGATCGAGCTGAAGAATGAAGACAGGAGGGGAACGACATCCAACGGAGATTGGGGGTTTCGAATTTAGGGTTTCGGGGTTGAAATCGAAGGAGAGTGATTAGGGGTTTCCAAATGGGGCTGATTTTTTTGTGGGGGGGGGGGGGGGGGGGGGGGGGGGGTTTCGAATGGATTAAGGATGAATTTGATCTGAAGAATCGAAAAGGGGAAGCTGATTTGGGGTTTCTGGGTTTTCGAACGGAAGGAAGAAGAAGAGGGGGGAGTTTTTTCGCGTCTGAAGAAGAGGACCCATTTCTGGGCTTATAATAGAAATGAAGCGACAAACATAGTGAGTATTCAAGTTAGCGACGAACATCGGCAAAACTTTCTCAAACTTCGTCGCTTCAGATCTTGGTAACCTTGTGACTTTAAACTTGATCGCTTCAACTATATCTTAAGCGACGAATTTTGATCCAAAAGTCGTCGTTTCAATTTTTAAACTTCGGTTTTTCCGACAATCGGACGGCCAAACGAAGTTCGTTCCATCCTGAATTTTAACTGCGACCATAATATACATACACTTGACATCTAACGGTCAGTTAGCCCAAATGGATTACTTTTCTAATTGAAAACTCAAGTATCCCCTTATGTTGCTTAACATTTATATTAGGTCAATTTTAAACTTCGGTTTTCCGACAATCGGACCGCAAACAACGTCCGTTCCGTCCCGAATTTTAACCGCATACCATAATATACGTAAACTTGACATCCAACGGTCAGTTAATCCAAATGGATTACTTTGCTAATTGAAAACTCAAGTATCCCCATATGTTGCTTAACCTTTATATTAGGTTAATAAAGAAGTTGTTGCTTCTTGAAGGCGCTATTAGGAGCGGACTTCCATCAGCAAAATTGACCGTTGGATGTGACATTAACTTAAAATAAGGGGCACGCTTAAAATTTAGGCCATAATAGGTGTCGTTCGGTTGTCCGATTAAAGGAAAAACTGAAAATATCACTAATATGCCCTATGGGTGGACCCCATCCCGAGGGCGTTTTGGGGGCCGGAGTTGCCACATTCCCGACCTCGTGGTCATGCCCTTCTACCGTCTCCTGCCCATCACAGAGCAAGGCTTTCAGAGTGCGGCGGTCAAAGAGTATTTATGTGGTCAAAGTGCATTTTTTTCGATTATCCCAACGATCGGACGATCAAATGACGCATATTCCATCCCTAATTTTAACCGCGCACCATAATATACGAATATTTGACATCCAACGGTCAGTTAGTTTAAAGGGATTACTTTGCTAATTGAAAACCCAAGTCTCTCTTTTAATTATAGTTTGGTGCTTAAGCAAATGAAGAAACAACGAAGTGACGAAGTTCGACCAAAATTCGTCGCTTCATTTATAGTACAGCGACGAAGTCTACGAAATTGGTCACTTCAATATTTATCTGGCGACGAAGATTGAATAAAACCAATATTGGTCGCTTCAATAATTTGTGAGCGATAAATTTGAAGCAAAAGTCGTCGCTTCAATACATCCAAGCGACGACTTTTTTTTTTTCATTTCATTCTTCGTCGCTTCATTGCTTTGCTGCAGTAGTGCTTATAAATGCTAAAAGAGTGCAAACTATGGTGATCTCAAACAATCTTGACGAGCACATTTGGTGGAATAAAAGCGCAGCAAAACAAATGAATGAATATTTTGTGAACCTAGAAACGTTATTTGAGGACACATTACGGCAACGTCTTACATGCTTAGAATATCAGTACTCAGACGTGTTGGCAATTTAAGAACCGTTGACTGTCATTAATAGTTAGAATTTAACGATAGAGATTGATGTCAATATGATGGAAAATTAAAAATAGTTAGAATTTAACGATAAAGATTGATGTCAATATGATGGAAGATTAAAACTGTAAGAATTTTTGGACATATTACAACTAAATGCAACTCAAAGCTTTATCTAACCAGTTAATTAGGTAACAACAATCACAGAACTTAGAAGCTAGCTGGCCTTGAAAGCCGCAAATGCATGCGGAAAGCTGAAGTAACTTGTGTCTTTTTGTTCATGCTCTATGTAGCTTGGGAATCACAGCTAAACCTAGCTTTTGCGATTGTAAGGAAACGGTGCTGATTTCCAATCAATTATGACTCACATCTCCATGCGATATATCCATTTTAAAAGTGGTGCACCAATCTGGAAGCAATAGATTCAAAAGCAACTAAACTTGACACTCTTAATTTGCAGCTAAACTTGGCTCTCTCATATTATTTTGCAATGATAAATTGATTTATAGACATCTAAATCTGGGTGTTCGTAGCTTATTATCAGGTTTGGCATTTAGCCTTCTGCCGATCGATATAATATTACATCAGGTCATAGTGTCTATACAAGGATCAACATATATGGGAGACATGATCAACATTAGAATTTCCCCAAATTCCATACAACCGTTAATTAATCCATGCCATCGGAGTTAATCGGACGCCAAAAGATTTTGGTTCGTCTTCAGTTCAATTATCTGAAACTAAACTCATTTTCAGGCCAACTCCACTTTCTACTTGTCATCTTAATGATCTTATGTTTGTCATTAACATGGATTTCCATATCTGATCGATATGATTCTACCTTTGTTTTCTAAATTATCCAGCATGCAGAATAATGAGGAAGTCATACGTACATAATCCATTCCCTTTGTGTGATTCCTTTCTCAGTTTCAACCAGGGTGTTGGATTCTGCATTCACTAGATGACCAATATTGATATATTTGGTTTTAGATTCTATATATAATTCACTCTCAAGTCTCCATTTTACAACTGTAAATTTGGTTCAATATTGTTAATATAAGCCTTGAACCAGCCAGTCGGCCCACAATATCTGTTATGCTGGGTTATAGTTTCATGTTGGGCTTAGTATATAAACGTCCTAAACCTAATTGTATTCTGTTTTCTGTTTTTCTCAAGATAATAACGTAGCTAACACATCGTTAGCGAACCACGTAAATCTGTGTTCTTTTTTAGTCTATTACAACAAATATCACTACCAGAAAAGGGGTTATAGCCGACGATATGGGAAAAAACGGCCGACGAAATAGTATCTCGTCGGCTATAACCCTTTATAGCCGACGAATTACTATTTCGTCGGCCACATCGTCGGCTATAATATTATAGCCGACGACTGCCGACAACTCGTCGGCTATAACTATAGCCGACGAAACGTTTTTGGTTATAGCCGACGAGGATGGTATTCGTCGGCTATAATAGTTATAGCCGACGAAAAGTTTTTGGTTATAGCCGACGAGGAGGGTATTCGTCGGCTATAACTCTTATATCAGATCGACCTTCTGCATCAGGGAGCTCATTCGTCGATGAAATCGTCCAAAACGCTCTGAAATCGTCCAAAACCTCGGCCATAAGCTTGAAAGGTACGTATATTGCTGTGTGTGTTGATTTAGTTGGTTATATGCAGAGGTGTGTTAATTTAGAGTTTAATTAGAATAAATGTGTGATTAATTTGATATATATATATATATATATGTGTTGAGATGAGATTATTAATGGGTTGATATATATGTTGTATTGGTTAGATAGAATTGAAGTTTTGTTGAAGATTAGCGATTGATTGTTGATTTATAGGTGATTTTAGATGAATTTGATGAAAAAATGTATATATATATTAATTAATTTAATTGTAATTAAAAATATATTGTTGGTATATATACAAAATACATTGTGTTTAATTAATTAGGGAGATTGACGATGTTTTAATTAATTTAGGGATGCATGTGTATATATATATATGTGTGTGTGTGTAATGATGAATTTTTTAATTAATTAGTACGTGCGTACGTACGTAGTACGTGCATATATACATATCTATATATAGCTATATTTATTTCTTGAATTTACAGGATGGACAAGAGTTGGATTACCCTTGGAAGATGGGATCAGGCGTATCATGATGGAGTTAGGAGTTTCCTGGATTTTGTGATGGCTAACTGTGGAGACACTACACTTCATTATTGTCCGTGTAAAAAGTGCAAGTGTGCCACCCCACGACACCGGTTTTCCATAGAGACAGTGGAGCAACACCTGGCTAGATATGGATTTTGGGTCCTATACACTAATTGGATTTATCACGGTGAACCAGAGTTTGCGGGTCGTCATGATCATGGACAATTTGCCGAGAGAGGGAGTTCCTCCAATGATCCGACAACGAACTGGATCAACGATATGTTTCCTCGTGAGAGCGGTGTCTTTGAGGAAGCACCAGATGTGCAACTCCCACCTCCGGAGATGGAGTGTTTCCCTGATATTGAGCCACTCGAGCCATTACCCCGATCTCCGGTCAACACAAGTGGTATGGAAAAGTACAACAACCTGATCGCATTGCAACAGACTCCGTTGTACCCCGGATGCAGTAAGACTGTCCTTGAATCTGTCATGGGAGTGATGAAGATCAAAACGGAGAACAAAGGCACTGTCAAATCGGTTGATGATTGGCTTCGGCTATGGGGTGGGGCGATGCCCCCCGGACATCGGCTTCCTACCAGTCATCATAAGGTGCGACATATCCTTAAAGATCTCGGCCTTTCCTACATCAAGATTCATGCATGCAGATACGATTGCGTTCTGTTTTACGGGGAAGGACTTGCAGATCTTGAATACTGCCCATTATGCAATACAGAGCGGTATAAGTTCACTCCTAAAGGGAACAAGAAAGCTGTGAAGATACTTCGGTACTTCCCGCTGATTGATAGGCTTGAGCGGTTGTTCATGTGTGCTTTCACGGCCGAAGCTATGAGATTGTGGGCTGAGAGGAATGTGCCTGACGATGACACCCTTAGACATCCCGCCGACGGAGAGGCTTGGAAGAAGAACGTGTTGGAGTTTCCTGAATTTGCATCAGAGGTTCGAAATGTTTGGCTAGGGCTATCATCCGACGGTTTCAACCCTTTTGGCAAGAAAGAGCTTCAGTACAGTGTGTGGCCAGTTATTTTGATTCCGTACAACTTTCCACCGTGGATGTGCATGAAGAAGGAATATAACATGCTCACATTGTTGATTCCAGGCCCAGGTTATCCGGGAAAGTGTCTCGATGTGTATTTGAGACCCGTAATTGAGGAGCTTCGGTACTTGAGTCTGAACGGCCACCTGGTCTACGACCGGTTCAAAAATGAGATGTTCCGGATGCATGCCATGCTTGTTGGCACGATCAGTGACTTTCCTGGGAGGGGTATGTTGTCGGGCAGCGTCACCAGGGGTTACAGGGCTTGTTCAGAGTGCATGACTGTTGATTGCTCCAGTCCTCATTGCAGCAAGATTGTCCAGATGCGTCACCGTCGTTGGCTTCCGCATGACCATCCATTTAGGGACGATGCACAGGCTTTTGATGGGACTGAAGAAAGGGGCTGGGCACCCGAGCAATGGACAGGGGAGGAAATATTGGCAGTGTTGAATGAGTATGACTTTGGTCCGCTTAGCAATCATCCCGATGTGTTGCGCACGATTCCAGAGAGGCCGGATCGGTATAGGTTCTGGTCACACAAGAGCATCTTATGGGAACTTCCTTATTGGGCCAGGTTGGCTACCAGATACTACCTGGATGTCATGCATATAGAGAAGAACGTGGGTGAAGCCGTGGTTGGCACAGTTTTGAATTGGGAGAAGAAAACAAAAGACACCCCCAAGGCACGCGTTGATCTGAGAAATATGGGACTGCGGGACCATTTGTGGTTGAGAGAGGGCAGGAGCAAAATGCCCCAAGCTCCTTACACCGTCACCAGGGACCAGAAACATGAAATCTTTGGATGGCTGAGTAATGTCAGGTAACTTTTTATTAGGCATGTATTCCCTAAAGAATCCGCCATCTGATGTTGGACGACTATATATGCATGAAATCTAATTGTTGTTAATGGCTATGCAGGTATCCTTATGGCTATGCGGGTAACATAAGCAAGTGTGTTAACTACCGAGACAACAAGATGTACGGATTGAAGAGTCACGACTGCCATGTACTGCTTCAACGCCTCTTCCCTATTTTCATTCGAGCGTACTTGGAGGATGAAGTGGTTGAGCCGTTGGTGGCGTTGTCAAGATTCTTCCAGAAGTTATGCGCTAGAGAAGTTAGAAAATCAGACCTCATGAGAATGCATGAGGAAATCGTTTTTATCTTGTGCAAGTTCGAGAGGATATTTCCCCCAAACTTCTTTGACATCATGCCTCACCTGATGATCCATCTTCCCCAACAATTGTTGCTTACCGGTCCCGTACACTACACTTGGATGTATCCCATCGAAAGGTACATGTTATTCATAAATTTGATTTATACATGTTTTTAAATAAAAGTTGCATGCTCTTAACACGCACTTGTTAACCTTGCAGACAACTTGGAGACTACAAGAAATATGTGCACAATAAATCTGCGCCTGAGGGGTGTATTGCTGAAGCTTACATTGCGCATGAGTGTGTAACGTACGCCAAGTTGTACTTGGGAGCGATGGAGGACCCCCCACAACATCCAAGTCGAGATGACCCCGAGTTCAACCTATCTATCGTCGCCAACTCTGTTGTACCATACGGAAGCTTCAAGAAAAAGGGTGTGGACAAGTTGCCTGACCATGAGGTAGGGATTGCCCACTGGTGGGTTCTAATAAACTGTCCGGAGGTACAATATTGGAAACGTCACCATCTTCACTGCAAGGAAGTTCGCGGTGATGTCGACTACCACAACACGACGTTTGCAGACTATTTTCCACAATGGGTAAGTGTATAAATATATATATTAGATGGCTTTCTTTTACAGTTCCCTATTCTTTAATCATAAACACACCGAGTGATTTGAGTTATATTTTTCAGCTGATGCAAGTGGCTGCGAGTGGTGGTCATACAAATTACTCAGAGGAATTGAGGCTGTTGTCGATGAAGCCGATATCTTCCACAGTCCGCCCAATGTGTGATGTCAACGGCGTTAAGTATATATGTGAAGCTAGAGACGGGGAACGCAAAACACAGAATTGTGGGGTGATGGTGGATGGTGCAGAGGGGGGCGTGGATTTTTACGGTGTCCTACAGTCAGTTGTTGAACTCATTTATGGGAACCGCATGAAAGTCCACTTGTTCAAGTGTCGATGGTTTGATACTAGGCCGCACCGCATACGGATCGATCAGTACGGCATACTTTCGGTGAATACCGCCACTAGTGTGTATGAAGACGACCCCTTTGTTTTCGCCACAGCGGCCAAAAAGGTCTTTTATCTTGACGATCCTTTGAACAAAGGCACGTGGAAGGTAGTTAACCATGTGTCTCAGCGAGACATATACAGTGCTACCACACTTGGTGTGAGCACAGAGTGTCAAGAAGCGACCGCATACCAAGAGCCGGACGCCGGCGACATTCCAGAATCCTCCACCATCCGCGATAATAATGTGACGCCGGGCAGAGTGGTTCGACTTCCTAGGGGTCAGGTGCCCATGTATGATGTTAATCCGAATCATCTATATCAGGCAGACGATGACTCAGACGACGAGTACGAGCACCGGTTGCCAGATATTAACTACTATACTACGTCTGACTCAAGTGATGAGGATGATTCTGATTATCATCCTTAGTATACTATTTATGTATGTATTTGTGTACAACGGTGCATGCATGTATGAAAAAAAAATTTGTCCTTAATTACCGTTTTCCGAATTTTTGGGAAATTGTATTGAATTGTTTGTGCGATATTCAGGAATTTATCAGGTGAAATAGGCAATTTTCAGGCCCTAAATGGCAAATTTTCAGAAACATCAGCATTATAGCCGACGAAATGGACCATAATTCGTCGGCTATAATGCCCATACTGTAGCCGACGACTTACAATTCGTCGGCTATACTGTAGCCGACGACGTACAATTCGTCGACTATACTGTAGCCGACGACTTGCAAGTCGTCGGCTAAAGTATATTGACCGAAACCATACGTAGACCGTTCAAATGCAAAAGTGTCGTGAAATAAGAGACGACCGAAATATTGAAATACGACTACGGTTGAAAAATGGGAAGATTCCGACAAAATCTGTGAGCCGAATGTTGCGGTTAGGTGTTGTTTACTTCCGTTTTCCTATGGGTAGCCTGACGGTCGGTAAATATTTGGAGGAAAATTTTTATACGGTTAGTTGCGTCGCATCGATTTGAAACTATTCTCTGTTGAAGGTCAGGCCAAAACACGTCATTTAGACGGGCCAATTGCCGTTTTAAAGCGTTTAGAGGTTTGACCAAAAGTTTGACCGTCCCGATCGAGCCTTTAACGTTGTCAGATGTAGTTGGATTTTTTTTCATACATGTATTTAATCTTAACGGTGATATCTGACGGTTGGAATAGATTTTCCAAACTTTTAGATTCGAAATCGGAACATATGCACTAATGTTCCTTAACTTATTTACTAAGTGTTTAAGTGAATGTATAGTTTCAAATAGTTACCATACGTAGACCGTTCAAATGCAAAAGTGTCGTGAAATAAGAGACGACCGAAATATTGAAATACGACTACGGTTGAAAAATGGGAAGATTCCGACAAAATCTGTGTGCCGAATGTTGCGGTTAGGTGTTTTTTACTTCCGTTTTCCTATGGGTAGCCTGACGGTCGGTAAATATTTGGAGGAAAAATTTTATACGGTTAGTTGCGTCGCATCGATTTGAAACTATTCTCTGTTGAAGGTCAGGCCAAAACACGTCATTTAGACGGGCCAATTGCCGTTTTAAAGCGTTTAGAGGTTTGACCAAAAGTTTGACCAAAGAATAGCCGACGACATACAGAACTTCGTCGGCTAAAGTGTTGCGATCCGCGCCGTTTCATTGTCCGCCGTTGGATGGGGGAGATCTGACGGCTGCTGAGGTCCTTGACTATAGCCGACGAGATTCATACTATAGGCGACGATATGCATACTATAGGCGACGATATGCACACGTCGTCGGCTATAAGCGGCCCGCAAAGCCCAACTTAGGCCCGGCCCGGATTTAGTTAGAGACTATAGCCGACGAAATCGTCGGCTATAGTCATAGCCGACGAATTAAAATGAAATCGTCGGCTATAGTCCCTCGATTTAAACTGAAACAGAGGCGCCTCTCCCCCATTTCTGCAGAAAACCTAAACCCCTAAATCGCCGCCCACCCCTCCCCGAGCCTCCCCGACGCCGTCCGAGCCTCCCCGACGCCGACCAAGCCTCCCCGGCCCTCCCCCACCCCTCCCCACCCCGTCCCCGGCCTTCCCGAGCCCTCCCCGACCCGAACTCGAACCGATCGGCGCCGTCCTTCCCTAGCCGCCGTCGCCGCCGCACCGCACCGCCGTCCTCGTCCCCTAGCCGCACCACCATGTCAGGTAGTCCCCCTCTCCCTCATTTAGGGTTTTTGTTAATTTTGTGGAATTTTGTGATTTTGTGGAATTTAGGTATTTTTGTGAAATTTTATGGTTTTTGTGAAATTATGTGGAATTTAGGGTTGTTGTGCAATTTATGGAATGTTGTGGAATTGTTGTTAATTTTTTGGAATTATGTGGAATTTTGTGAAGGATATATATATATATATATATATATAATTAGGTATATGGAAGTTTGTGGAAATTTTTTTAATGTTGTGAAATTTTTGTTAATTTTGTGGAATTTTGTGGAATTTTTAGGAGGATATATATATATATATATATATATATATATATATATTTCGGAATATATATATATATATAATTAGGTATAAATATATTTAGGTATATATATAATTAGGTATATATACATTTAATGAAGTTTTTTATTTTTGTGTGAAATTTATGGAATTGTGTGGAATTTTGTTTAATTTTGAGGAATTAACAAGAATTTTTCGGTATATATATATATACCTTTAGGTATAAATATAGTTATGTATATATATAATTAGGTATATATATATATTTAAAAAAGTTTTTTATTTTTTTGTGAAATTTAAGGAATTTTGTGTTATATTTCAGAATATATATATATATAATTAGGTATAAATATATTTAGGTATATATACATTGAATGAAGTTTTTAATTTTTTTGTGGAATTTTTGTGCAATTTATGGAATTTATATACTAATTGTGCAGGAAACCGTCGCTTTGTAGATCGATGACTTGGCAGACGGACCGAGAGCGACCCCGACGCTCAGGCAGGATCCAGCCGTGGGGGGAGCGGATCCAGCGGTCGTCGGGGCCTAGGCCGGCCTATGAGTCGACGAGAGGAGACGTTGATGGGATTGACCCCGAGCGATCCACGTGGGGGCTCCTCGTATGAGTCGACGGGAGCGGGCCCTGACTCGAGTGTCGGAGGAGGACGCAGAGCCACCAGACCCCAGTGCACTTCAGCACTGTTCCAGGATCGGCAGCCGACCCCACCGCGCGCCGATCTGGACCCTCCAGAGATGCTCCCTGTCCCCCCCCACAGCGACAGCGTCCACAGATACGGGGCCCACCGTCAGGGGGAGCAGGCCCCTCAGGGTCCACGCCCCGTATGTCTCCGCCATCGGGGATGTACATGGTCCAGTTCCTCCCTGCCATCCCTGAGTACGACGCCAGGGGGAGGCAGATTTGGAGGCACGACCGGCCCCACGAGATTCCCTGGGAGGAGGCCTACTTCTACAGTCCTTTCGACTCAGAGGACTGCCGCGGCCTGTGGGCCGTTCGTGAGAAGGACAAGCAGTACAACGACGCAGGTAATTGATTAGTTTAATTATTTATTTAGATTGTTTAATTAATTATTTAATTAGTTAGTTTAAATAATTATTTAACTATGTATTCATTTTAATTATGAAACAGGCGTCCTCGTCAATAAACCCGCGGGGACGAGACGGACCAGAGGGCCAGCGAACATGTCGACCCTGGAGAGGGAGCTGGCCGGTGGGATCAGAGAGATCCTGCCCGGTCCCGGTGAGGATGGACGCCCGATTGAGCGGAGAGACACCACCACCAAGTACATCAACGCGACGGGCATGCTCGTGCGGGACAGGGTCCCACTGTTGTGGCCCGACTGGGGCTCTGTGCCCGATGAGATCAAGGCGCGAGTGTACAATGCACTGTCGGTGAGTTAAATATGATTTTTATTATAGAAAATAAATATTTATGAATTCAGTCCTTATAACTATATAAAAATATTTTCTAATTAATTTATAATATTGCAGCAATGGTTTAGAGTCCATCCTACCTTGGACTGGTGGAGAGACGAGCAGCTGAAGAACAGGTTATGTGTTTTGCTTTTTTTTGTATAAATATATTTATTGGCAGTGTACGGATATATCTAACAGTTGTGTTTTGTTAATATAGGTACTCCGAGTGGAAGAACGAGCTGTCCACGCACTACAGGACGTACCATGTGGAGCAGCGCTTGGGGCGAGGTGCAACCCCCCACGAGTTCCGGTACAGGGAGTACGAGTGGCTATGGCTGGTAGCCTACTTCGGGAGCGACAGGGTCTCGGTAAGAAAATTTAGCCTGCTAGTATATAACTTTTAATGTTATTTAATAATTAAATTACGTAGTTACTTAATTAAATTAATTAGTTAGTTAGTTAGTTATTAGTTATTAAATTAAGTTAGTTGGTTAGTTACGTAGTTAGTTAGTTCGTTACTAAATTAAATTAAATTAAATAAGGTAGTTAGTAAGTTAGTTAGTTACTAAATTAAATTAGTTAGTTAAGTAGTTACTAATTAAATTAAATTAGTTAGTAACTAAATTAGTTAATAATTTTATTTTGGTTAGTTCGTAATATTTTAATTTAGTTACTAATTTATATTTGCGTTTATATGTTCGTTCTTATAATACAGAAAATCTCGCGGACGAACAGCGACAACCGCAGGAGGAACGAGCACCCCCACCACGGCGGCGCCCGCTCCTGGAGGCAGTGGGCAGAGATGGCGAGGAGGGACCGACCGCTGAGGCCGTTGTCGTGGATTCATGCGCAGATGTATCCGGGGCGTCCCGACCAAGTGGTAAGTATTCGCCCATCTTCAATAAAAGTGTTTCATTAAATTAATTTATATATATATTTTTTAATTCGTTTATTATATTTTCTTGTCAATTAGGCGGAAATCGATGCGGAGACCGACGCGATCACCTTCGGGATCGCGCGAGACACCCTGGGAGACGGGGCGTCCGACGAGGCGATCGCGGAGTTTGCCTCCACGATCGACACCCTTGAGCCGCGCTTGGCCTCTCAGATCATGCACGCGGCGGTAGGGACGGGGAACAACTACTTCTACCAGAGAGGCCTAGGCGCGGCGGGAGATGGGGTTCTCAAGTACACGCCGGCCAATCCCAGCACGCAGCGTGCGGCTTCGACGAGAGGAGACTTGCAGACGCAGCTGCAGAGGACTCAGGCGGAGTTGGCGAGGGCGGTGGAGGCGCTCCAGCAGGCGGAGTTGGCGAGGGCCGCGGAGGCTTCGGCGCAGCAGGCCAGAGACGCATCTGTGGCGGAGATGTACCGATGGATGCAGCAGTCTTGGGAGGCCCAGCAGGCTGGACTCCAGCCCCCGCCTCCGTCACAGATGCCCCAGTTCGTCGTCCCCACTCCCCCCCCGCATCGGAGTACGCTAGCCGATCAGGACAGCCATAGCCACCGGAACTCGAACGATCCGGTCGACGACGCTACGCGTTTAGGGGGTGATGATGAGTAGATAGTGGGTTAATTTGTACAGTATGTAGGATATTAGGGATGGATTGATGTGGATATTTGTTGGATATTTGGATGTTTGTTTGTGCATTTTCTGCAGCCAAACCGAAGACGAAGTGAAATTGGGCCCGAGTTAAATTTTTAAATTTTTTTAAATATTTAGGGGTTATAGCCGACGATATTGTCACTATTTCGTCGGCTATAAGTGCTATAGCCGACGATATTGGCATTATTTCGTCGGCTATAAGGGCTATAGCCGACGATGTTTACCATATGTCGTCGGCTATACCCTCCCGGCTTCAGGCCAAAAAAAAGCCGTTCCTGGTACCGGCGATTGGTATGGCCGACGACAGTGTCGTCGGCTATATTGGACGTATAGCCGACGATAGTGTCGTCGGCTATACTTCAGTTTATGGGCAATTACGTAATTGTTGAAGCCGACGATCTTGTCGTCGGCAATGTTCGAAGTATAGCCGACGACTCTTTATTCATCGGCTATACCCCGCGGTTTATAAGCCGACGACTTACGCCTCGTGTCGTCGGCTATAGTATAGCCAACGGAGCATTCCCGACGAGACTATAGCCGACGAAGTATCGTCGGCTATGACTATAGCCGACGAATTAATGATAACGGCCGACGAGATAGCCTCGTCGGCTATAAGGCCTTTTCTGGTAGTGTATCCATAATGAACGTGGTATTGAGAGGTGCGTAGTACTAAAGTAATTCCAGTTCCAACATGAAAGACTTGCGTATTTTAGGAATGACTGCTATTTCACTAAAAACTTTTAGTGTTTATTTGAAGACTTCTTCGTATTTTAAAAAGTACTGATCGATGGATTAAGCTATAATTGATTTAGCTATAATTATGTGTTTTTTCGTTATGAATTATTTGATTATTAGATATATATATGTACCTATAAATAGAATGTAGGGAAAACAGAAGTGTACATATGTCTCATAGCAAATAGAATTGGATATGGCTTCCAAGTCGTCCTAGAATATATATATATATATATATATATATATATGCATAGAATTGGATATGGCTTCCAAGTCGTCCTAGGCAACTCGTGTCTGTTTGGGATGTGCAGCTATATATGCATACACGTGTGTGTGTATATATATATATATATCGTTTCTGCAAAATTTTATCCAAGTTATATATATATATATATATATATATATATATATATATATATATATATATATCGTTTCTGCAAAATTTCATCCAACTTGATAATCGTTTGGTCTTTCGTTATATATATATATATATATATATATATATCGTTTCTGCAAAATTTCATCCAACTTGATAATCGTTTGGTCTTTCGTTATAGTGATTTAGACGAACAGTTCAGGTTGAACAAATTCGGTTTGTTTATTGATTTAATATAGTTTCGATACCTTACCGATCACCAAATTGAATGAAATTTAACAGAGACGATCTATACATTAGGTTATAACATCTGAATGATTGAGATGTTAAAAACTGAACTTCGCACGGTAAGTTTAAAGCGAAAGTTCACTCTGCATAAGAACTATATATATATATATATCAGTAGATTTTCGCACACGAGGACAAGAAAAAAATATACTCGTAAGTTCAAAGATCACAATTAACCTAGCTACTAATCAATTTCGCACGTGAGATTACGATTTAATTATAGATTTGATCTCGGGGGATAAGAGTTCCAAATGAAGATATATATAGTTCCGACATACGCTTATCCAAGTAGGAGAGGGTTTTCCTATTCCCATTTAAACTTTCAAGTTCCACATATATAAATATACTTCCATTCTCCCTCTGCCTCATCAAACCTGTCTCTGCTGTAATTTGTACTTCACACACCCAGTACCTCCACACTGAACAAACCTTAGCTTTACATTACATTACCAAAAGAATTATATTTTATGGCAGCCCCAAAAACCCAAAGGTCCAAGGAAGAGTTGGAGGACATGATCCTCCACAAAATCTTTCTTGTATCACTCGCCGAGCCCTCCGTACCCGATTCTCGTATCGTTTACTTAGAGATGAAGGCAGTAGAGATTCTCAGCCAAGGAAAGGAGATGAGGTTCGGTATAGACCTCATGGATCCGATCCTAATCGATCGGCTCAGGGGTAATTTTGGCTCAGTCGAACCACATTTTCAGTACCTTGTTGGCTGCTACAGACGTGCCTATGATGAGCGTAAGGAAATTTCTTCAGTTAAAGATGAGAATTTGAGGTTTTATTTGAAATCTATGATTAGGCAAGCCAAGAAGCTGGTGGTATCGCATTGTGGGATTCACTTGGGGAACCCGGAAGCGTTTCCTAGTTCGGGTGGGAAATTAAATAACTCAGTAAGTGCCTCCCCTTTGTTGCGGATGATCTTCTCAGAGGTTGCAGATTCAGTGGATGAATTTGGAGGAATCAGTAGGAGGTTGTGCCCACCTGGGTTTTTGGTTGACTTCTTTAAAGACTCGGATTTTGAAATGTTGGACCCCATTTTGAAGCAGTTGTATGAGCAGCTTAGAGAGATTGTGCTCAAAGTTTCGGTGCTTGGAAACTTTCAGCAGCCATTGAGGGCTCTGTTGTTTTTGGTTGGTTTCCCAGCAGGTTCTAAGTCTTTTGTGAATCACCCAAGGTGGATCCCCAACGGAGTTAATGGGCGTGAAATCGATAAGTCTAGTATTTTAGGTCCTTTCTTTCATATCAGTGCTCTGAATTCTGTTAGTGAGTTCTTTTTAGAAGGTACCAACTCAGCTAAGATGCAATCTTTTATTATGAAAGTGAGGAACAATATATATCATGGCCTTGCAGAAGTTCTCCGTACACTACTGAAAAATCGAGACGCCCGCGAGGGAGTTTTCGAGTCTTGCTGTGGTCATCAACAAGAACTCATCAAGAGCTCGTATGCAAGTGGATCCTTTTTCTTGCGCCAGTTCGGGGATGTTTGTCAATCGCAGTGCTGTCATGCTTCGCCTTTGTGAGCCATTTTTAGATGCGAACTTAACAAAAAGGGAAAAAATCTCTCCGGAATATGTGTTCTCTGGTAACCATCTGGAGATGACAGGTTTGACAGCTCTACATGAAACATCTGAGGAAGTTACCGAATGGAGTAGTAAAGATAATATGAGGAGTAGTGGTAAATACTCTTTTGTTTGTGACTGCTTCTTCATGACTGCGAGAGTGCTCAATCTGGGCTTATTAAAAGCATTTTCTGAATATAAAGATTTATTACAGAACATTCCTAGGTCTGAAGAAGCACTTGTCATGATAAACCAGGCACCCGCTCTACAGTTGAACACTAACATAGCGAAGCTCGAGGAAGATATCAAGTTGTTTAAAAGGGAAATGCATTGCTACGAGGCTCAGATACTAAGGGATGAACAACTTGTACAGCAGGCTATTTCTTTCTACCGGTTGATGGTGGTGTGGCTAGGGGGCTTGGTTGGTGGATGTAAAATGCCTCTGCCCTCACCTTGCCCCGTAGAATTTGCATCTATGCCGGAGCATTTTGTGGATGACGCCATGGAGTTGCTTATAGCTGCTTCGCAGATTCCAAAAGCATTTAGTGGGATCTTCTTGGATGACTGTGTGAACTTTATTGTTATATTCATGGCAAGTCCGGAACATATCAGGAACCCATATGTAAGATCAAAGATGGTTAAAGTCCTCAACTGCTTGATGTCTTGTGGAAGTGGATCATCTACTGCTCTTGCTATGCTGTTCGAAAGGAACAATACGTCTCTTAAGTATCTTGTGAGGAATCTCTTGAAACTATATGTGGACATTGAGTATACCTCACACACAGTTCTATGACAAGTTTAATATCCGACATAGCATCGTTCAGCCTCTCAAGTATCTGTGACAAGTACCTAGTCATCGAAATGCTTGGAAAAAGGTTGCCATGAAAGGGAAGAAGGACGTCTATTTGAATTTCTTAAACTTCTTAATCAATGACAGTATCTATCTTCTGGATGAAAGTTTTAAGACGATTGTTGAACACATTCAACTGGAAGCCGAGATGTCAAACACTGTAGAATGGGAGCATAGACCTGCTCATGAGAGGAAGGAGAAAACTCGCCTCCTCCACTCTCAGGAAAATAAAATCCGAAAATATATGGAGTTAGGAAATGAAGATCTGAGTATGTTGGCGTTTACTTCAGAACAGATTACAGCTCCTTTCCTACTCCCGGAGATGGTTGAAAGGGTAGCGAGCATGCTGAACTATTTTCTCATCCAACTAGTAGGTCCTATAAGAAAACCTCTTGATCAAGCAGATTGTTGACATATATGTTCATCTGGGGAGAGGCGATAGAGACAACAATTTTGCAGCTGCCATCTCTAAAGATGGTAGGTCTTATAATGAACAATTGTTCAGTTCTGCTGCGAAAGCCCTTGGGAGAATTTGTGATGGGAGGGTCATACAAGAGTTTGTTGAGCTTGGTTCCAAAGTCAAGGTTACTGCTTTGGAGGCTTTGGACGCTGAAGCTGCTCTTGGAGATATACCAGATGAATTCCTAGACCCAATTCAGTACACTTTAATGAAGGATCCAGTTATCCTACCTTCTTCAAGAGTCACAGTAGATCGGGCTGTAATTCAGAGGCATCTTCTTAGTAGTAATAGTGATCCATTTAACCGATCCCATCTTACTGTTGACATGTTAAAACCAGATAATGAAATGAAGGCAAAAATACAAAGGTTTATCCCAAGTCAAAGAGCCGGGCAAAGCCTAGGCATGCAGACAGCAAGACTGTGACACCAAATCACCACTCACCACTCACCACAGCATGTTTTTAGTGCAGACTTGTTTTTAACAATGTTTATATGATAAACATTTAGAGTATTCACTGATATCAAAAAGTCAGATGCAGCAGCTGGGTAGTGTATTTTCTTTCAAATTCCTAGTTTCTAGTCCTTCGCTTTAAGTTGGAAGGAAATAGGGTTCGAATATATATCAAGGATTCGTTTTCTGTAGAAATGCTTTTGAATTGGGAAATATCGAAGTAAAGGTCAATTGAGGTTTCAAATAAGATGCTTGAACTATATTTTAGGTCTAGTTTTTATATATATATATATATATATATATATATATATATATAGGGGTATTTATAAAAAAGGGCATTTGAATGTCTAAAATTATAAAAAAGACATGAATTTTAAACTCATCATGAATTTTAACAAATAACCAAAAAATATTACATAATTACGAAATATGCCACTATAGTAATTATTCTCCAAACACCCAAATCAATTTTGCAAAGTCCTTCCTCTCCACAATATAATGGAGCCAGATTCATTCACGGATTCACCTTCTTCTTCTCTACACTACAATCCAAGCTCTTAGTCATACACGTGTCCGGCCTCAACCTCGCCGGCCACCGGTACTGCTCCATCGGCCTCGAATTCTCTCTCTGATCCGGCCTCGCCTGCGTCGAAGCCTTCCTCCCCTTCGACGTGCCCTTCCTCGCAGTCGGAGACGGCGCTCGTTTAGCTTTACTCACCTGTAGCGAGTATGACTCTCCTCCTCTCGTTTAGCGTCTACGGGTCGGCATCGGACTCGCCCCGGCGGTTCTGGCCACCACCGGCGACGGAGACCGCTTCAAATTGGAGCAAGTGGAGGAAGAAGACGACATGTAGCGAGAGGTGAGACTTGAAGGCGGCGAGGTGCGGCGCCATTTTCGGGGTCAGAGGTAGCAGAGGAGGTCTAGTTTCATTTTCGTGCCCTGCATTTTCGGAGACGACCGGAGGAGGCGGCGGCAGTGGCTTTAGGGTTCCTCCGAGACACCAACTCCTCCTTTGTCAATCTCTACCCCTACAACCTCTGTATGGTCTATTTTTATATGCTGGACATTTGTATAATAGAGTCGAATGTGTTTGTTTGCAATGCAATGGTGGCAATCTATGGGAGATGTGGTTTGGGTGATGCACGTAAGGTGTTTGATGAAATGCTTGAGAGAAAGGTAGAGGATATCGTGTCGTGGAACTCGATAATGGCGGTTTATGCACAGAGTGGGGAGGCGGGGAAGGCGGTTGATGTGTTTGAGTTGATGGTGGCGGGTTTTGGTGTGTGCCCGGATGCTGTGAGCTTGGTTAATGTCCTTCCTTCATGCGCGTTGCTTGGAGAAGTGAAGTGGGGGATGCAGGTTCTTGGTTATGGTGTTAAGAGTGGGTTGTTGGAGGATGTGTTTGTGGGAATTGTGGTTATTGATATGTATGATAAGTGTGGGATGATGGATGAGGCTAACAATGTGATTGACTTACAGCTTTTTTGCTTTCTCCCAATGCTCATGGTCCGATAATATTAACATTCCTTTTAACTTATAATTAACCAGATGCATGTCCTTAAGACTAGTACTACTACTGCCCATTAGTTGTTTTATATTTTACATTATCACTCTTGATTTCTTCAGGATGTATTGTACTCTAAGAAGTACAACCAAGGTGAAATCAAATGTCTGAATCTAATAAATACATATATCCAGGCTTATGTAATACGTAATCGGTGTGAATCTATGAAGTTGTATGTGGTCAATTGCCTTATTGATATGTATTCCAAATCTAGAGACGTAGATGATGCTAAAGTTGTGTTTGATAACTTGAAGTGTCAGAATAACTATACGAGTAACTATTGAAGTAATTATCGGAGTAACTATCGAAGTAACTATTTGAGTAACTATCGAAGTAACTATCTGAGTAACTATCCCAGTAACTATCTTACTAACTATTTAACTAACTATTATCTTAGTAACTATCTTAGTAACTATCCAAGTAGCAAATAACTATCGAAGTAACTACCTGAGTAACTATCGAAGTAACTATATGAGTAACTATCGAAGTAATTATCGGAGTAACTATCTCAGTAACTATTATATTAATAATTATCATCTTAGTAACTATCTTACTAACTATCTAAGTAACTATCATCTTAATAACTATCTGACTAACTATGTTAGTAACTATCTAACTAACTATCATCTTAGTAACTATCTTACTAATTATTTAAGTAAATATCATTATATTAACTATTTTACTATGCTAGTAACTATCAAAGTAACTATCGGAGTAACTATCTAAGTAACAAATAACTATCTAAATAACTATCGGAGTAACTATCCAAGTAACTATCATTTGAGTATCTTACTAACTATGTTACTAACTATCTAAGTAACTAGTAAAATAACTATCCCAGTAACTATCGGAGTAACTATTAAAGTAATTATCTGAGTAACTATCCAAATAACTATCGGAGTAACTATCGAAATAACTAGTTACTACCAGAGTAACTATCTCAGTAACTATATTACTAACTATCTTACTAACTATCATTTAAGTAACTATGCTAGTAACTACTAACTATGCTAGTAACTATCAAAGTAACTATCAAAGTAACTATCGGAGTAACTATCCAAATAACTATCGGACTAACTATCCAAGTAACTACCGAAGTAATTACTGAAGTAACTATCCAAGTAACTATCGGAGTAACTATCCAAGTAATAAGTAACAAGTAACTATCAGAGTAGCTATCTAACTAACTATCATCTTAGTAACTCTCTTACTAACTATTTAAGTAACTATCATCTTATTAACTATCTTACTATGTTAGTAACTACTAATAACTATCGGAGTAACTATCCAAGTAACAAATAACTATCCAAATAACTATCCAAGTAACTATCATTTGAGTAATTATCTTACTAACTATCTAAGTAACTATTAAAATAATTATTGGAGTAACTATCCCAATAACTATCAGAGTAACAATCAAAGTAATTATTTGAGTAACTATCGTAGTAACTATCAAAATAACTCGTTACTATTAGAGTAACTATTCCAATAACTATCTTACTAACTATCTCAGTAACTATATTACTAACTATCATTTAAGTAACTATGCTAGTAACTGCTAACTATCGGAGTAACTATCCAAATAACTATCGGAGTAACTATCTAAATAACCATCGGAGTAACTATCCAAATAGCTACCGAAGTAATTACTGAAGTAACTATCTAAGTAACTATCTAAGTAACTATCCGAGTAACTATCCAAATAACAAGTAACTATCAAAGTAGCTATCCAAGTAACTATCATCTTAGTAACTATCTTACTAACTATTTAAGTAACTATCAATTTAGTAACTATCTTACTAACTATTTAAGTAACTATTATCTTAGTAACTATCCAAGTAACTATCATTTGAGTAATTATTTTACTAACTATCTCAGTAACTATCAGAGTAACTATTAAAGTAACTATCAGAGTAACTATCCCAGTAACTATTAGAGCAACTATCAAAGTAACTATCTGAGTAACTATACAAGTAACTATCGGAGTAACTATCTTACTAATTATTTAAGTAACTATCATCTGAGTAACACAGTTACTAACCATCTAAGTAACTATCATCTTAGTAACTATCTAAGAAACTATCAACTTACTAACTATCTAAGTAACTATCATCTTAGTAATTATCTTACTAACTATCTAAGTAACTATTAAACTAACTATCTAAGTAACTATTAAACTAAGTAACTATTAAACTAACTATCTAAGTAACTATCATCTTACTAACTATCTTATTAATTATCTAAGAAATTAACATCTTAATTAGTAACTATCTTACTAACTATCTAACTAGCTATCATCTTACTGACTATCTAAGTAATTCTCTTACTAACTATCTAAGTAATTATGATAAAAATATCATCTTACTGACTATTTAAGTAATTCTCTTACTAACTATCTAAGTAATTATGATAAAATAAAATAAAAAATGCATGACTGAATAGCAAGAGCTTAAAATCAAAAGCAACTGAATCAAGAATGAAAAATGCAGGAAACAATGCAGCGTGCCGCTGCACCGCACCACCCGCTGCTGAAATTACTCAATTGCAAATTACAGAAGCAGCATTAGCATGATGTTTACGGACAGTGTCCAGTTCCAGTCATAGTTATATCTAAATTAATCAAGCTAGTACATGCAACAGAAAAGAAATTACTACTGATAGTTTCATAACAAAGGTTTTAACAGTAGCAACAAACCAAAATCCACTTTATCCAACAACCAATTTCACAGTTGATGCATCTGCAGAGAAACCCCTCTGAACCATTTGATGAATAAGTTCCACTCCCCGCAGTGTCTCATTGTTATTAATCAAGCCTCGAATAATTGTGTTATAAGTACAACCATCTAGACGACAACCTTTCTCTTCCATTTCTTTTAGCAATATCTCTGATTCTACTGATTAGGCCTCTGTGACATAGTCCCTTAATTAATATGTTATATGTCCTAACACTAGGTCGAAGTCGCTTGGATGATAAACCACAGAAGACTTCTTTTGCAGATTCAATTTGTCCATCTTTGCACAAAGCATCAATTAGAATACTGTAGATCACAATATTCAAATCTAACTTTTTGCCTTCCATCTCTCTAACCAACTCAATTGCCATTGAGAGTTGTTGGTTTTTACATAGTCCATCCAGTAATATAGCATAAGTCCCAACATTTGGAAGCTCACCCAGACCCTGCATATCAGAGAACAACTTCATTGCATCTTGCATCCTCCCGACTTTGCAAAAACCATCCATAACAGTATTATAAGTAACAATATTTGGAATGACTCCCTTGTGAGACATTTTCTGAAAAAGACTCACTGCCTCATCGATTTTTTTTCTGATTACAATATCCGTGTATCAATATGCTATAACTATGAACATTAACAATTAAACCCTTGCTAACCATCAGATCAAACACTGCTTTCGCCTTGCCCATTTCTCAGCGGAGACAAGTACATGAAGGAGAGTAGAGTGACGGAAAGGCATACCTCTTCGTCTTCATCCTCTGGAAATTCATCGACATCTCCGACGCCAACTCTGAGCCAATACACCACTTCGGGCCCACAATCGGGTCCTCCGATGTGCTCACGTCCCCGCCACCACTCCAATCGCTTCACCCATCTCTGACCCGATCCAGGCCCACAGCCACCGTCGCGAGACCTGTCTCGTCCGCCTCATCGATCTTCCTTTTCAGACTCCTCTCAATTTCGACGGAGATGACGTCAGCGAATACGAGGACGATGACGAGAATGAGGAGGAGGAGAACAGGTATGGGTTGGATGACGAGCTGGTGCCGTGCTCGGTGAGCGAGAAGCTTGGGCGGGAGAGGATGAGAAACTAAGAAAGAGGACGACGAGTTTGATAAAGAGAGAGTGGCATGGGTTCCTTTGAGAGAAAGAGTATTAAAAAAAAAAAGGTATTATAGTCACAAACAAAATAAAAGTCTTTTTTTTATAATTTAGTGAAATTGAATGGAGCTTTTTATGATAAACATATTAAAACCATGTCCTTATTTATAAAGTGAAAAAGAAGTGGCTTTTTTTTCTAATTTTCAAAGGTAGATAGCCCTTTATTCTAAAATGTTGATATATATATATATATATATATATAAGTAAACAAAAAAGCCTTGTTATATTTTACTACAGTTGGATTGTTCAAGTGCATCTAAAATTTGGATAGCTATTATTACTAATATGCATTATCTCAAAGCTAGAGGGTGGTTTACATGCTTGAGAATATTTTAGGATAAATATTCCTTGCTACTATGCAGTCTAGTACTTTCTGATAACAATGGCCGGCGAGCTATTAAGATTGATGACCAAAATAGGCACAAGCAACATCATAAACAAGGAAAATTTGCACTCCATAACTGATTTTAATTGCACTTCACTCAATACACGGATAAAATTCCCAATAAGAAAAGTTTAAACAAGAATTGTTTAAAAGAAAAGCAAAAAAGTGACTAGAGAGCTTAAGGGCCACCTTTTCCTTTTTTCCTCAAGTTGTTCGTAATGGAAATATCTTAAGTTGAAAATAATGGAAATATCGTACATGTATAAATGAGATTCAGTCTATGCCAATTCATCATTTAAACAGATCACTGCCAATCTTCAAAGTCCCTTCCCATTAGAAATATGTACCTTCAGGTGGTTGGACAAGTTTCCGGTTGTGTGACGCTGTCATTTCCTTCTTCAGCTGCATCAATATGTTCTCCATGGTGAAATCCCGCTGCCAATTCGCCAGCATTCCGAACTTCTTTGAGTCAACCTGTTCCCAAACACTTCATTAAATAACACGGATGGCAAACACAAAATTCTGAACAGATGGAGGAAAACCACTCATCAATATTTGCAGAAGAAATCACTTCAAAAAGATGGAAATATGACAATGGCTCAACAAAACAAAGTGCAAAATTTCAATAAGAGATTACACCTATATGCTTTGATTGATCTTCTAATGACATTGAAATCATTTCCTCAAACCTGTTTCCATTATAAGGGTTGAGATAACCACTTATGAAAACATGGGACAGATATCAAAACCAGAAGCTAAGCCAATAATTGCCAAGAACAAGTAATTGAATAACTTCCTAAAATGCAGGTAATGAGAAAACATACCACTCCAGTTTCATGATTGACGCAAGTCATTTTGATGCGTGTATGAAATCGTACACTAGGTGGCTTCTCTGGATAATCTTTGTCGCAGAACAGCTTTAGTTGATATATGCGCCCCTCATGAACAGTCTGAAACAATTTCAACAAGCAAAATGAGCATTTTCCGTTTGAAACATGGAATACAAGCCAATAAAATGATGACACAAATATCAACTTCCTCAAAACAATGCAGAACCAATTGCAAGCAACAATTCTCACAGTGAGAATATCCGAAAAGAAATATTGTAAATAGTACATTCACTTCAAGAAAGCTGTGAGAAATTGCATTATCAAATGAAACTGGACTACATCAATATGCAGAATCAAAAGCAAATTTGGCACACTACTGCAATATCAGAGAATTAAAGTTCACCCACTAGCCACTACTATAACAAGGACGAGCACATAGTCTAACACCACCCAACGATACTTTACATCCTGGGAGTAGCATTATCTATATATCTTTATGCTAAGGAGAAGATCAGGCCAAAGTTGGTTTCTTTTATAGTAACAGCATAGAGAAGACTATGGTCCTTGAAGTTAGACCAAATCAGGTATGTGAAAGGTGTAGTATAGGTGAAGTGAGACCAAAAAGAAAAGAAGAGTACACCATACTCAAATCCTATTAGATGTGGAGTAAAGGTCAAGCACAATACTGAAAACAAAAAGATCAAAAGATGCAATTCCTCTACAGCAGAAAAGTAAGATAAGGATTTTCTGTAATGCCCTATGTGCAGATCAAGTATACCTGCTTAAAACATTGCTTTAGTTTAAGGTTGGATCTAAACCTGTTCTGGTGATTTTTCTCACCTGTATGGTGAAAAAATTGCATGCCAAAATCCTACATCATTGGAAGCTTATATCTACTGAAAGTATGAAAACGGAAAGTATAGCCCAAGGATTTGACTGAATATGTTTTCATGAACTAATCACAACAGAGTGCAGGAAAGTTGGTAAGGACCCTGGGTTTCAACTAGACTAAACAAGCCATGACAACCAAACCTTCAATGCCGATAGAATAAAGTACAGTCTATAATCTCTGAACATGTCGGGCATTCAACTGGGTGACTATAACAAAGTAATTTGGCCAGAAATTTTGCTAACATATAAATGAGGAAAATAACTGTTCCAACAAGTATAGCACAGGTTAATTCCTAGCACAGGTTGATTCCTGGCCCAATATATAAGGGCAACATGTTGACACCTCAAACACCACTGCCAGGCTGATTTCTGTGTCATACTATGAAAGGTTCTGAACAGTAAAGGCTTTAATAGGAGGAGCTTGTACACGTGAGCAATGCTAACAAAACACTCAAAAAGCAATACCAAGAAATTTCACTTGAATAATTCCAGTCACCCTCATACCCATCATTACCTCCTCCTGATCAACAAGAGCATCCACCTCAATATCACAATGAGAGAGGAATGCTGCCACAATCAACCAGAAAGTTGGAGTGTTTTGATGCCCAAACCAACCAGCAAATCAAAATGGGTTGCGGCCAAGGTCAGGAAAACAATAGCCCTAAGACCCCTCGAAGGATGACTACAAACACAGGGACAAGAAATACAAAAAAAATAGAGATGAAGAATAACTCAAAAGAGAAACATGGGTCTTAGGATTCTCATGAAGCTCCCAAAAGAGAACTGATGCAGCAAACTCACTGCTTAATAACCAGGATCAGCAAGCTCTATGGCTTTTAATCACACACAGAACACTTTGATTTTAGGAATCACTCCCAGGTTTCTCACCTTAATCTAGGCTTCACACCAACCCTATCACAGGAAAACTCAGAAATATCTGAATATTCTTATTCAACAACACATAACTCAGAAATATTCTTATTTATACTAGAGCATATAACTGATATTTATCTAGCACTAAACACTCATTAGGACAGACTCTCAAATTTCTAAAACTGAAGCATAAAAGACCAAATTAAAGAAAGCTTTAAACTCCTAAACTGAAATGAAATCTGAAAAGACACAAAACAGAAATTCAAAAGGACCCCAAAGCTTAAGCTTCTCTTTGTCCAGTTCTCTTGCTCATAAACCTTAAAAGATTTGAATGTGATGTCTGCATCAAGAAACCAAAGGTACTGCTAAACTGCAGGCGCACACTGCTGCTGCACTTCAATTCCTTATGAAAGTATTTCTTCGTAAAAGAGACACATCTCATTGCGAATGCTTCCAGAAATCCATAAGGGAGGGAATGGACAGGTACTGGGATAGTAAACAACCCTTTAACCATTTCTTTAATTGTTTCCTAGAGATCCTTTTTATTTTTCAGTTACCAATGGGGAGAGCTATGATCGATGAGTGGATTTACATGAAAGCCCTATCATTGATTTTGGAGCTATCTAGAAAGAGGTTTACAATTAATGAGTAAAGCTACTTGAAAAGAGTGCTACCATTTGGTAAATGAAGCTATGAAAAGACAGTCTATGTGAGGAGCTACCAATAGACGTTGCTTCCTTGAGTGGACAGAGCTACCTAAGACGTTGCTTCCTTGAGTGGAGAGAGCTACCACATGCTAGTTTCAAGAGAGTGGTCTAATAACAATGTAAGAATGATGAAATCCTACAGAAAAAAATAGAATTTCTTAGACTGAAAGCAAGCTATTGAGCACCCATCACTACAAAAAGTTATGCAAGGGCAGTTCCACCCAGGGACTCAAGCATACCACTTTTGTGAATACAAGCAATGGTATGAACAGTTATGATGATGGTGCTGCAGGAGTAACACATAGGAAAAGGAAAAAGAAGTGCAGAAGGCAAAAAGAAAAGGATGACCACAAAACATAGCCAGGAATGCCTCCCATAAATCACACTCAATTAAGAATAATACCAATCCTACAAATCTATAGCTAGCAAACCTAATACCCTAGCTAGAATTCACAACTAAACAAATATACAAAGCTGTACCGTAACTGCAAGACCACATTTCCTTTTCAAATGCCTAATAATAACCTATACCATAACCTTACCAATCTAAATAGGCTTTACCTCGTCTTAGGAAACTTATAGCCAAAAAAAAAAAACAATGAGAATCATCTAGTTAGCTGCATTGCCTCAAGGAATAGCTTGAGAAGGCCCCTATGCCATTGCCAATTTGAATAGCAGCCGCCGAATGTGTATAACTAAAAAATAGAATTTGCCTACAACTTGGCATCTTTCTTTCTTAGGCTCCTCTTGGTTAAATTACTAACCAACTGAACGGAAATTATGGGTATGAGACGATATGGATATACGCATATCTACAGCAACTGATCACACATTACATAAAATATGATCATGTATCAATGCATCCAATATAAGGTAAAGGAATAAAGAGGATAGTTTCCACGAGAGAGGGAAATGTTGGGGGGGGGGGGGGGGGGGGGATATATTTGGGAGGGGCAATAGTACTGACGCACTTGCTTACATTATGTGGGCCAATTATAGTACCCGTCCAGGAGCGCATGTATATGTCATCTCCATCATCCATTCCATAACTCACAGTGCCATCTCCAATACCCTTCTCTCCACGTTCAAGTTCCTCAAGCAACCTGAAATTTCGTGGCACTACACAGTGCACAGCATCAAAAGATATGAGAAGCATCCAAAACATGCAAAGTATACATAACAGTACCAATACGACACTGAAAAACTGAAACCAAAGTTGCAAGTTCAATGGGGGTATTATGGAGTTGAAAGCAATGCAAAGATTATGCAGTATGACGACATGTATTGAAACCATATCTTAGAACAGACATGCAATAAATAAAAATCCGCACATGTATAGTCTGGCGTAATAAAAAAAATGAATTAAAAGGCAACTTAGATAATGCCAGATCTTCAGATGCAAGACTAAGATTAAAACAGTCTCTGACCATATAAACACCTGCCGACACGATCACCTCCCTAACTTTCTTATTCATTATAGTTTCTTACAAGACTCATTTCCTATATTTACAGACACCGGTAACTATACTTAAATAGGTTCAAAAATGAGTATCTGATATCATTTCAACTTCCTATATCCGATTCAACAGCTAATAAAGGTCCTTAATTGAAGAAGTTTGATGCACAATACCTAATGATGTGCCTAAAACCATTATAAACTCTAGTGTTTTAGCTCATGTTAGAGTACATATATACTCTATACAGCACAAGATTTTTTATTTTTTTTTTTAAATTTACCAGTCCAACGTAAACCCTAATTTTATATATAAACTTGCAACTTATAATAACAAAATCCAATTCAAGGTGCTAATAGATTATCGAAACAAAGAACTTGATTGGAAATCGGAAGAAACTTCAGAATCAAAATATGAAATCTAATAAGAAGAAGAAACGAAAATTTAAGACGAAGAGAGAAGAGAGGAGAGAGTGAAGATGATTATACCGACGATACTAGATCCGGCTGAACCAATCGTCATGAAATCGAAATCCGATCGGAGAAGAGAGAGAGAGAGAGAGAGAGAGAGGGAGGGTTTGATGGACAACGCGTAGTTGTTAAGCAGCGGAGAATAACGTGTAGGCACGAAGAAGAGTATAAAGGAGACGACGACTCAGACTCTGAGGAAGGAAGAAGCAATTAGAAATGCTATGGGTATTTAACTATTTATATATGTCCTAGGTTTTTTCACTTCTTTTTCTTTTTCTTTTTATTTTGGGTTGGAATATTGGTCAATTTTTTTTTCTAGGCTTTCTTTGAGTACACAATGCTTCCTAAATTGGATTTCTATAATTCGATTAACACACTCTGCAAACACTTGATCATGCTCACTAAAGTTTTTTATGTTTGACGTCTAAAATTTTATCGATATTTATGGAAAGGGGCTGAACTACGCCGGCGTGGTTTCAGGCCTTTCTGAGTCTACAACATGTGGCGCGTTACCAGCTGCACAGATTGATTTCGAGGGACATATAGGTAAATTTCTATTTAACTTCCGTTAACCGTTAAAGTTACTCGTTATAATTAACTCTGAGGGTGTACATGTCAAATCTCATATGTCTTAGACAATGTCGGAGGTGCACAGCAGCCTATATATAGCACTATGATGGGTGATGATCGACCTAGTTTGCAGCAGTACAAAACTGAACATAAGAATCAAACGTCATTATGCAGAGAAATGACTAGCTATTAGCTACTGCCATCTTTCCTTTTCAAACCTTGTGCTAGCTATCTGAAGTATACATATTTGTTCCAGCTATCTTGTTCAATTCCAGCTGTAATTTCGACCTGATCTGATTGTAAAACAAAGTGGTTCGTTTTGGTGCGACCCTCCTTTGTTTCCTCTCTGTGTTGTGTAGTCGAGAAAGCCTTGTAAGAGCTCGATCTCATCTTTGTCGGTCCACAGCCGTTGGAACAGCCGTCGCGAGTCGTCCAGCGCCGCCGGAGACTTCTTCTCCTCCGGCGCCGGCAGCAGAACGGAGTCGTACTGAATCGTGCGTGGCCGCTACAGATCCAAACCCTCGGCGATCACCGCCGTCGCGGAGGCGTTGGCCGGGGGAGGTTAGTAATATAAAAGAATCACCACTTGAACTTAATAAGAACAGTTAATAAAATCTAAATGTCTCTTAAAAAAATATATCTAAATATGTATGAAATATTTTTATGTTCTATTTGATTGTTGATAAATGTTGTTGGATTAAGTGTGAATGTGAAGTCTTTAAAATGCTACTTATATCCTGCTATAAAGCACTAAAATTTTTTCATTCTCATATTCTGAACATTCTCATGAAGCAACCTAACTTAATAAAATGGACTCATTATAGGATTTACTTGATTATCATAATTGAAAAGGTATCAAAGTCACTGAGGGAGTGATATAGGGGTAAAACAGTGACTACAAGAGCTGCGAACAATGTTGTTATCTTTTATGATGATTTTGTTACATTTATGAGATAATTTCGTTATTAATTGGATATGTGTACAAATTTTCATTTTAATTTATTTTAGATAAGAACCTAACTTAAGGTTGTGTTTGTAGGAGAATACTCGTTGGTGCGGGTCAGACACAAAAATTTAATGGGAATGTAGTAATCAATCAGGATGACATTTATTTAGTAGAAGGGGTAGCAAAAAACTCATTGGTCATAGAAACCTTCAGAGTTCATCCCTTAAATCAATTTGTGGACACCATCAAGAAGCTTCTTGGGAATGCGGCTAATAAGCCCATAAAGTTCTTATGTTTTTTCAAACTCTTGAAGCTCTACTATAACAATGATGAGTAAGTGTTTTATTTACTTCAAACTAAATTCAATTATTTGGATGAAAGAATCATAAGTACTAAATTTTTTATGTAGCTTTTTCTATAATCTCCGTAAGAATCCATCAATGTACTAGATGGAGATTTAGACATATTATAGGAGTACTGCAGCCGGCAAGCGGGTGGAAAGCTTGAGTAAAAGCGACCGCGCTAAACTTGGAGATGAGCTTAACACTATTCAAACAGATATCCGACCACTCAATGTGGCAATGACTTGGTCTACAATGGTTAATTGAAAAACTATTATTGAAATTTTTGCAACTGACAATGCATTTAAAAGTGCTTTAACTCTAGCAGCACATGTGAAAGTCAAACCTTATAATGAAGATGCACTCTCCTTCTTTAGATATGGTCGTAATCTTCATTAACACCCGGTAATTCATTAATTTTACTTTTCATTATTTCTTTCAAATATAAGTTTACTTTTTTTTTTTTGTGTGAAATGACTCAATCTGTGATGACCCGACCTGACCTGGCTAAGGAAGCTAGCAGGTAGGTGACCTGACCTGGCTAGGAAAGGGAAGCTAGCAGGTAGGCAGGTCACAAATCCCACATCGCCCGGGGAAGAGTGGATGTTGTGCTTATATGTGCAGAGTTAGCTCAATACTTAAGGACGCGTTTTGGGGGCGCAATGGCTTCGGAAGGGGTTGAGAACTCCGAAGTTAAGCTTGTTAAGCTCAGAGCAATCTCAGGATGGGTGACCTACTGGGAAGTTGATCGTGAGCGAACCTCCAGAAGTAAATCCGTGCGGGAGTGCGAGCCAAAACGGACAATATCCTAAGTATATGAGCTGAGCTGTTACACAATCCATTTCGGGCAACGACTAATAATCTCATAAAACAGATAGATACATCTCCTCAAGGAAATGTATTCCATGAGTAGCAAAGGGCAAAACAGACACACAAACCATTTTAGCAATAAGTTGGACAGAAAACTTCTTAGTAAGTAAGTTTTGCAACTGTCAGAGCCTTATAACAGAGGCTGTACAGAGCACCTTTGATAGAGGAAATGTAATAAGACATAACAAGCTGAAGTGCTAACCACTTTCTTCAATCCACTTTCAAGTTTCATAGGTTGTGATGATGCATATTTATTTCCAATATTATTTGTCTCGAAGTTCTCTGAAACTTCGTTACAAAAGACATGCGCATTACAAAATTGTTTTTCAACAGCCTTATAACAGAGGCTGTACAGAGCACCTTTGATAGAGGAAATGTAATAAGACATAACAAGCTGAAGTGCTAACCACTTTCTTCAATCCACTTTCAAGTTTCGTAGGTTGTGATGATGCATATTTATTTCCAATATTATTTGTCTCGAAGTTCTCTGAAACTTCGTTACAAAAGACATATGCGCATTACAAAATTGTTTTTCAACACCTTCCAATGCC